>JANFOE010000512.1:0-600000 GCA_025667525.1 Glebionis coronaria | reverse complement strand
TTTATGCATTTTAAGCCCATTTTGGACGATGAGACTATGTATAAAAGCAGTCTCATCACTCCCCCATACTAAACTACTGTCGTGCCCTCACGCAATGCTAGAATAAAGTATCTTAGCACCTCCAAAATTCATTTTTATGTACTTTTATTGAAATGTAAACTACTATACTACCACTACTTACTACTACTTGCATTTTAGACATAATGTAGGATTTTCATCGCAATATGGGACATTTAGGTTCATAGAACAAGAACACGTGAATGCTTCGTTAGAAATACTTTCGTCGTACTCGATTTTCACCTCAACTCCATGCCAAGCGTGTAACGAGATCGTTGTCATTATAATTTAGTAATTCTAACACTACTCATATGACCTAATCACGTACTAATACTCCCATAATCCTAGTTGGTATCTCTTATATTTTATTTTAGTCTTGAATGTTCACGAGAATACATTGTTTGACTTATGCGATGATAGAGATTTAGGTCTAAAAATAGAATCATAACGGTGTAACCAAGATAATCGAATTAATAACCCCCCTAATTGACAACAATGTCAAAAAATTAAGTCAACAAGAAGGATCGATAAACACGGTTTTGAACATGAGACTTATTACCAAGACTTTTATACGCCCCCTAACGGATGGGCCTTATTATCATAGGTTTACCTCCATCTTTTATTCAACTTCGCCATGAAGCTTTTATTATGACTTTGGTCTTTCCTTGCCTTTTATTTAACCTCGCCATGAGGTGTTTATTATGACCAAAGACGTATATCCTCACGCTAAAAGCGAATTTTGGATCTTTAAAGCTTCAAAGATTAAGGCATAATTCACTTTCAATTTCGCATAGATTTTTCGGCCTTGTGAGCTTTAAATTGTTTGCTTGATTTAGGTGAGCACTTGAAATCTTATTATTAGGTGAAGCTTTTGATTATTTGGGTTGCCAATACTTCAAAACCGTGATGCTGGCGATACCTTATTGTCTTCTCAATTTATTTACATGGAAGCTACTAGAAAAGACTAGAAACCAACAATCAAGACTAAACCGATAAGTCAATACTTATTAGCAAAATATATATACAAGCGAAGGGAGAATAAGCATACAACGAGAACACATGAGTTTTGGAAAGAATACGATTACTCTACGTTTAGCATAGTAACTTATAATTAACTATATCATTTATCGTCCTCATTTAAGAGACTTAGCCTAATATGAAGTTAAGGAATCGAAGCTAAGTGCTCAACACGCACGGTCGAGTCAAAAATTACTCTTATTCTCGCCATTGGAAAATCTACATTCATGTCTTCAAACACTTATGAAACATGAGAAAATTTTAAAATTTGGCCATTATTAGCCTTATTTTGCAATAAAACGATAAACAAAAAGATAAAATTTGGAAAGCGTGAAGGTTTGGCAAGGCAAGTATCAATTCACCCCCCCCCATACTAAAGTTAAACATTATCCTCAATGTTTCAAGTCTAAGGGTAGGATACCCCCATACTAGAGACGTAGTCGAATGCTTAATCTAGCATGAAAAAGGGTTTAACCGTTAAATCAATAGCCGTTTATGAAGTGTGCTAAAAACCTAAGGTTAGAACATAAAAGGATATATCAATTGGATATCGAAAAATTCTTCAAAGCAAACGATCGAGTGCTCCCATAAAACGAACACGAGAGGCTCCAATCGTGAAGATCATGATCATCTAAAATCCACATTGCAAAAACAACCACGGAACAAAGGTTGGAAGGGCACAAATCCCCTCACGTAAGCTACATTAGAAAGCGATAATATGTACATGAATAAGCATGGAACTCCCCCACGGGGCACCTCGTTTTTGATTACCGAGTCATGAGCTCGACTCGATCCCCTCAATAGTAATTATCATTGGGGAAGGTGACTTGGTCGAGGTAGTTCAAAGAAGGAACTTCCCCACCAAAGTAGTGCTTCAACCTATGGCCATTCACCTTAAAATTAGGGGCATCATTTTGAGCTAGCTCGATGGTCCCATATGGAAAAACTTGGGTAACGGTGAATGGACCCGACCAACGGGATTTCAAATTGCCGGAAAAGATTTTCAAACGTGAGTTAAAAAGCAACACTTGATCTCCAATGTTAAAAACCCGGTTTTTAATTTTAGAATCATGAAACTTTTTAGTTTTCTCTTTATAAATCAATGAATTTTCATAAGCAATATCTCTCAATTCATCTAATTTATTTAATTGCATTTTCCGGTGTTTTCCCGCGGTCTCAATGTCGTCATATGCTTTAGGGCCCAATAAGCTTTATGTTCGAGTTCAATTGGCAAGTGACAATTCTTCCCATACACGAGCTTGTAAGGAGTGCATCCAATAGGCGTCTTATGAGCGGTACGAAAGGCCCATAAAGCAACGTCTAACATATCCGACCATAATTATCGGTTCTCTCCTATCGATCTCTCCAAGATCCTCTTCAACGATCGGTTTGAAACCTCGACTTGCCCACTCGTTTGCGGGTGATAAGCCGTCGAAAGCCGATGTGTAACCCCATATTTACTTAGAACCCTTTCGAATTGGTCATTACAAAAATGGGTTCCACGATCGCTTATAATTGCACGAGGGGTTACAAAGCGAGAAAACAATTGCTTCAAGAACTTGACTACCACACGAGCATCGTTCGTGGGCAAAGCCTTAGCTTCCACCCACTTAGATAGGTAGTCAACGACGACAAGGATGTACTTATTACCACGAGATGATGGGAAGGGCCCCATAATATCAATTCCCTAAACGTCAAATATCTCACACACTTGGATGATGTTTTGTGTCATTTCATCATTTTGTGAGGCTTTTCCTTGTCGTTGGAATGAGTCACATGAATTGACAAGTGAATGTGTATCTCGGTAAATAGTAGGCCAAAAGAAACCGGCATCAAAGACCTTCTTCGCCGTGAGATTAGCACCATGGTGACCACTCGTTGGCCCCTCGTGACAAGCTCTAAGGATATTAGAAGATTCGGTGCCAAAAACACAACGTCGAATGATTTGATCCGCACAAGTCCGAAAGAGGTAAGGGTCGTTCCAAAAGTAGAACTTGACGTCACGGAAGAATTTTTGTTTTTGTTGAGTCGTCATACCCTTAATGATGAAGTTGCTCGCATGGTAATTTGCGATTTCCGCAAACCATGGGGTGGATGAGTCAACCTTAGAATTCACTACACCAAGTGTCTCGAGAGGAAATGTTTCGGTGATTTCCTTATTCTCGTACACACTTTGGTGAGGATCTTCCAAGCGAGAAAGATGATTGGCCGCTAGATTCTCGGCTCCTTTTTTGTCAAGGATTGTGACATCAAATTCTTGTAGGAGGAGCATCCAACGAAGCAATCTCGGCTTTGCATCTTGTTTAGCAATGAGATACTTGATTGTTGAATGATCCGTATACACTATGCATTGGGCCAAGACGAGGTAAGGTCGTAATTTCTCAAATGCATACACCACGGTAAGGAATTCCTTTTCCATTGTGGTATACTTAAGTTGAGCCTCAGTCATCGTCTTGCTAGCATAGTGAATAGGCAAGAAGTTCTTTTCATGACGTTGCCCCAAAACGACCCATATGGCGTAATCACTTGCATCACACATAAGTTCAAAGTGGAGGTTCCAACTGGGAGCAACAAGAATGGGAGCTTCGGTAAGTTTCCTCTGAAGGATTTCAAAGGCTCGTACACAATCTTCGTTAAAGACAAAAGGAGCATCTTGTTCGAGGATATCTTTGAAAAATCCTTGATGAATCGACGATAAAAGCCCGCGTGGCCTAGGAAACTCCTAATTCCCTTAACGGTTTTGGGATGAGGTAATTTGGTGATGGCGTCAATTTAGCTTTTCTACCTCAATCCCCGCTTTCGAGACCTTGTGCCCTAAGATGATTCCTTCCTTAACCATAAAATGACATTTTCCCGATTGAGCACAAGGTTGGTTTCCTCACAACGTTTTAACATTCTCTCAAGATTCGAAAAACACGAAGTGAACGAACAACCAAACACGGAAAAATCATCCATAAAGACTTTCATCGTTTTCTCTATCATGTCATGAAAAATAGCCATCATACACCGTTGAAAAGTTCTTGGTGCATTACAAAGTCCGAATGGCATTCTACGATAGGCAAACGTTCCATATGGACACGTAAACATAATTTTTTCTTGATCACGAGGATCGATGGGGATTTGGAAGTAACCGGAAAAACCATCTAAAAATAAATAGAAATCGTTTCCCGCAAGACGCTCCAACATTTGGTCCATGAAGGGCAAGGGAAAATTGTCTTTACGAGGGGCGTCATTCAACTTACGATAGTCGATACACACCCTCCAACCGATCACGAGTCGAGTTGGAATTAACTCGTTGGCATCGTTTGGCACAACGGTCATTCCTCACTTTTTAGGGACAAAATGAATAGGACTCACCCAAGGACTATCAGAAATAGGGTAACATCTATCCAAATGCAACACAAAACGCTCACATAACGCAAGTCATCACAAAACAAACATAAGTTCAAAAGCAAATATTAAACAATAGCAACTCGAATCCGCAATGCAAGTCCTAAAGGTCCAGCTAATCCAAGTAACTTCATAATCACTTAGCATGATTACTTGAAAAATGATACTAAAATATGTCAAAAAAAAGTTGGTGAAAGTACTATAGTTTAAGCAAAAACGTTTATGTAAATCCGTTTTCAAAACCATGAACATATCTCTATCGCAGAATCACACATCATAAATCCTCTATCGCATACCATCAATCATCTATCACAAATCATCGATCACATATCATCTATCACGCATCGTAACCTCCGCAAGGTTATCTCATTCTCATACTATCACAAACCATAACCTCCGCAAGGTTATCTGTTTTTCATACTATCATAAACCATCATAGTTATCTCTAACCATGACAAACATGAATAAGCGCTAATCCAACCATCCCGACGAAGGTGGCGAACCTTCACATCATGAATCGCACTCCGGATATTCCCCTATCACAAATGCACTCATGTGATGTACCCGGTCATGTCTATACTACTCTCTCCACACATGGCCACAAATTACTATACCATTACGCCTTCCGTCAAGTACAACACATATCATTCTATCTCATGCACTAACACATACTCATGTTCATACTATCTTGTCAAAAGATTATAAAACGAAGTTTATAAAAACTAAGTATCATTTTCAGCCCAAAAGGTAAAACAAAAGGGGCTTAGTACAACTCACCTTATGTAAAGCAATCCAAATTCTTCGCACAAGCTAACACAATCTATAACATAATATAAATAAACGAATGTTAACATCGGTATGGATACTCGTACAATTTTGATGAAACAACTTCTATGATGGATATATAAGTATCTATCATATTCAATACTCGTTCTATACTCTCTACGCATTCAATTCACTAGTAAGTCTCTACTATCAACCCGTTCATGTTTCATTCAAAACAGTCTTGATTTTGTGTTAAAAAACGTAAGTAAATAAATTACTTCAACTCATAACCTTCCTTTATAACTCAAACCCTATGACCTTACATGTCTCTGGTATATCCCATAATTTTTCCTAAGCTTAAATCTCAAAGCAAGCCCTCGAGATATATATATATATATATATATATATATATATATATATATATATATATATATATATATATATATATATATATATATATATATATATATATATATATATATATATATATATATATATATATATATATATATATATATATATATATATATATATATATATATATATATATATATATATATATATATATATATATATATATATATATATATATATATATATATATATATATATATATATATATATATATATATATATATCTTTACATTATATATAAGAGGAGGGATATGCCACATAAGCATGTTTTAATCCACGTCAGCAACTGCTAAAAATAAAATTTAGTAATATAATTTTGTCGATTAATTTTCATTATCATTCATAAATAAAATTGAATAATATAATTTTCCCGATTAATTCTCATTGTCATTCATAGCCAACGAGCATTCAAAAAAACCCTAATACTTCATTAATCAATAATAACCCTAAATTAGAAAAAAAAAACTCACAGAAACGCACACCTTAGAAAAATAAGGTATGGTCAATCGATTTTCTTTTTTATTAATTATGATATTAATATTTAATCTTGGTTGTATTCTTTTGGAACTAATTTTGTGCACACTGTAATGATTCGTATTGGCCCCAATAGCTGGATGAAAATAACCGAATCAAGCAAGTTTAAGGATCAAGTAAATGCTATTGAAGATCAAGTTAATGTTATTGAACTTTATACATACAAATTTAAGGTATTTGATATTTAATTACTTTCGTTATATATTAATCGAACAGGTATTTTTGTGCCTCTTAAT
Organism: Glebionis coronaria; assembly: GCA_025667525.1. Taxonomy (NCBI): domain Eukaryota; kingdom Viridiplantae; phylum Streptophyta; class Magnoliopsida; order Asterales; family Asteraceae; genus Glebionis; species Glebionis coronaria. The sequence goes on along the minus strand of JANFOE010000512.1, from coordinate 593,587 downwards.
CTTCAATTTTTTTTCTTATGTTGTTTTTATCAGGTGATTGTTTTTACTTTTTACCCATGATATTGTGGGTCATGTATTTCTTGCTCAGGTATTCTCTTCTGCAATGGTTATATAATTTACTTATTGTTATTGTTGTGTGATTGATACTTCCCGTTTGGAGTAAAACTAAAATGCGAATGAATGACTTTATGAACTTAAGTTTCGAATCGGTTTTCACCACGTGACCCTAGGAAAACAGAATTGTTGGTGCGATGGATAACTTTGTGGAAGGTGAAAGGTACGCATAACATGTAGTTAGCAGGTTTGTTTGCTGCAAGTTTCCAGCTGTAAAGCCAACCTTAAAGATACATGAACATTAATTCATGCGCAGTCTCAGCTTTAATTACAATGTTATAAAATTAATTATTCATAAAATAATTAATATTAGCTATTCAAATATTACGTAAGTATTACTTGTCAGGAAAATAAATAATAACCCGGGCCTTATGTTAAGCTTAAACCTTACAAGACTAATAAAGGCCCAAGACCCGGCCCATTTGCATATAAACTAACCAAAACTCATTTTCAAGCCTATATGTTTTCTATTACTTTGTGAGCCGATAGTTTGCATGAGAACCAAATGTGAAAAGATAACAAAAGTTATTATAATCAAATAAGTCCCTAATTTGATACGCCTTAGAAACTAATGGAATGCCAAAAAAGAAATAAAAAGATTTGATCTTCAATGCTCGGTCAAAATGAAACACTGCATCATAAAAGCCTTCTAAAAATGTTTCCCCTTATTACGATTAGATTGTTGGAAATAGTATTATATAAAATCATACCTCTTTGAAAATGTCAAAAAGATAACTTAATAAACTCTTAAATCAAAATTATGCTATCATGAGGATAGTAGAGCTCACGTCCGAGTTCCCTTCGATGTTGATCTTGTTCGTTTTATGTTGTGTACGTGAGCATGCCTCCAAATATTCGGTTACGTTTGAACTAGTGCGAGCATGGTTCGGTTGTGGTTCTTGATTGAAGTTCTGCTAAGGTCGATATGATCGGTTAATGTAGGGAGAAAGGTTCTTGTTCATATCATTGGAATATCGGTTTTGTTTTGGGTTGAGTTTCGTTGATCATAAGGAAGGTTCGAAATCGATCTCATCATGTTTTCGTGTTGCTTAGAGGTAATCCTCAAACTAGCTACGGCATGATATTCATTGTTAAAATTTAGCCATTTTAGAGTTATATAAAATTTACAAGATATGAAGGTTGCACTTATAGTTAAACTAGCAAAACAACAAACTTACAAATCATTGAGAAGATTTTATAAAGTCAGCTAATTGTATGTTTTCATAAGAAATCGGAATCGAGTTTTAGTAATACTCAATATATACGATGAAGAAAGGTCTGCATGAAATCTTCTATGTACTTGGTCCTTGATAATGATTGTTATGTATATTGCATAATATTTACTATAAAATTAATCTAAACTTTTGATTATTTGAAAGCTAGTTACATTATAAACAAGTAAGTATACTACATAGTACCTTTTATTTTCATAATGACTACTAATGACTACGTAATATTATGTCAGTTCTTTTTATATCAGCTAATAAATAAATCATGAAGTGCGACAACCACAAAAACGAATAGCTGTGAATCTTTAGACCGTATACATGCCAGATAGCTAGCATCAAAATGTTACATAAACAATTAAAAAGAAACAAGTAAAAGTGGATAGATTGTATACAAGTCTTCTTTACTAAAACGTGGCAAGAGAAGTTTTCATGTTTTATTCATGCAAATTGCTTCAAACTCGTAATTTTTTAGCTATTAAGACGTACTTAAATATTCATCTATTTGACATGTATAACCTGATTTCTTTGTTGTGACAATGTGATAAGCATATTACTATTTCTAATAAGCTAAGCAAATTTTGAACAAGGATGACACAAATCCGATGATAAAATAAACTAGTAGACTTTTCATCGATAATTAATAATTGATATCTAAATTCATGTAGATGATGGCAAGCGAGATTAAGTCGATCTGATTTGTTCAGTACCCCTCGGTTTGTACAAGGTACAGATTTCTGTTCTTCAGTATGGACTTTCTTTCCTATGCATGATAAGGATTCCTCATATGTAGCCAAATGTTTTTCCAGTTATATGTTTTAAAACTTTACATGAATTGCCATGATAACTATATTAAATTGCGTGAGCTTTATATACATGCATGACCAGTTATTACTAGTTACCGAGGTACCGTAACCATGACACTTGAGGCACCGGTGTCATGACTCTTCTGCGGGGGAGTGATTCCTCGCAGCGTCCCTTTTATTTCAGCTTGGCCATTTATCAGTATTATCAGCGGGGCGTATGGATGCATCCTAGTTTATCAATTTATAGTTTATCAAGTGAATGTGGTCTGTGCTCTACATCCTTCACATTGGAGTTGATCCCTCCACCAGTTTATTTAGAGGTCACCCCTCTACAGCATGACGAGGTCACCCCTTTATGTATTCATGCAGACGTAGTTACAACACATGACCTATATAAGCTCTTGGCAACTAAGATACAGTAAATGCATGTTTTCTGATTTAACAGATAATAATTCAACTTTACTATTTATAAATCAGACTTTTCAGAAAATACACAGTTTTCCGCTGCTCTTTACTTATCAGTTTTATAGCTTAAGTATTTGTTATCTTCTTCATTCCAGTACATTCTTATCATGCTTTTATCCGTTCACTAGGCCTTATGCTCAGCCGTGGTTCTTTTCATGACTATACGGCAGGTACCCAAGGACGGACTTGAGCATTTAGCGGATGTGCATAGGATGGGAGCTACCTTATACTTCCATTCCTTTTGCATTTCATTTACTTTATGCAGATGTTGAGTTTATGTGTGGGAGCCGACGTTTGATTCCGGTTTTTCCTTTATGGTCATGTATGCTTTATTACATATTACCTTGCATGCTTTGATGACACGCCATAAATTACGTGACGGTCCACTTATCAAAGTGGGGTGTTACAATTATGGTATCAGAGACCAAGGTTCGACCTGTAGGCTCTAATACTTGACTTGTGACTAGTGGGCAGTCACCAGGAACTTCCTAGATTTTGGCGTTTGTTATCTTCCATGTTTCTCATGCATTTATCAGTCAGTTTTCTTAAAATTTTGACAAGGTAAAAGGTTGGTACAAGACTGGCCATATTTAGTCGCATGTGCTTTTCAGTCTAATTTTGTTTGGTGAACCGACCTATAGGCGTTCACCATTGCTCAGGTCAATTTTCATGCTTTCAGACGAATATTTTTTTTGAACCGACCCATAGGCGTTCACCTTGTTCATATCACGATGTTTCATTAAAGTCTGACTAGTATGGATTGTACAATAGCCATCCACATTTAGTTCTTGTAAAATTTTGACAAGTATGGATTGAACCAGAATCGTCCATACTTAGTCACATGCCTCCTCCTTCGAATTATGTGTATTTAACCGTAGTCATCCACACCAGTTGATGTTAAACCTCAGTTGATTATCCTGTTATGTTCTTTCTAACAGTCAAGTTTTCATACTCGCACGTGGATGTCGTTTTCACGCTAATTAAGATTCATGTCTCCTTAGGAGGAGTATGTTTTCAGCAAGGTGATGATGTTTTCATGCTAAGATACAGAAGGATTACAGTAAAAACTCTGTTTTCATGATAAATCATGTTTGGTCTTCATCAATAATGTCTTCATGCTGACCATTGATTAAAACTCCGTTTAATCATACTTTGAGCCTCTATACGACCAGCATTAAGTCTACGTAGGAATTGCCAGGCTATCATGTTACTCGTTTCATTTCGGTTTGCGAACCATTTAAATCAATTTATTTACTTGATCATGTCAAATGATTGACACCAGTATCGATCATCTCATGAAATTGCCATGGGTGCCACGTACAGTATTCCATGTGTACTCCATGTATAGTATCTCAGGTGTACTACATGTACAGTATTCCACGTGTACTTCATGTACAATATTCTAGGTGTACTCCATGTACCTTCCTCCTTGTGTATTGTTAATCGATCCTCAATCATCTCAAGCGTTTCCACTTGTCGATATTCTACCAGATGCTGATGCTGCTCGTAAGTTGAAGATTTACCAGATACTGATGCTACTAACACTTCGGAGACCTCACGAATGCTGATGCTTCTAATACTTTGGAGATTCCACAAGATGCTGATGCTGTTTATACTATGAAGACTCTACAAAGCAAGGATGAAGACTATAGAATTGAAATTCCAGAAAAGAATATACTCCACCCATCAGACGCTATCATCCTATTCCATGCCTTTACCTCCTCAGTTAAAATGCCACACGTCACTAAGCTATTTCTTCAGCCAGAAGAGTGGGAACCGGTACCAGCTGGCCGCTCAGCAAAATGAGAACCGTCATAGAACTGAGAGACAAGGCGGTAGTGTTAACCACTGTGCTAATAAATAATCAGTCAATAAAAATCGGAACTCCGGAACGAACGTGACTAGAAATACAAAGGTCAGCAGTCTAACCGGTCCGCCAATTCTAACAGTAACAAAAAATTTTTAACCTTGTTCAGATCCACCAACTAAAACACATGTCAAGACATCAGTCAAGACACATGTCTCAAGTATCATTTTGGAAGACGCATGTCAGGACACCAGTCAGGGTACATTTCATAAGAATATTTTTCTCAAGGAGTCAAAACTCATAACTTCAGTATGTCTTCTAAACTAGGCCATCAGAAATCCAGGGTACCCTCCAATGGGGTACACCTGTTCTGTTATGCCACGCATAAATCAGACCATTAAAAATTCAGTTACCACCACTAGAGTATTGTCCAGGTTAGACACGCGTGTTCGTTCTGTTGGGTTACAGACGAACACATTCCGCGAGATCTGCCACGTTTACTTCACGTATTCATATGTCACCTTTATCTTAAATCAGGTATTACCTACCTCCCAGCCAGAAAAGACTCCATAGTATCACCCGTAGTTATAAAGGTTTTCCTTCCAGTTGAAGACAAGGCCCATATTACTAAATCCTAAATACTTTCATCTTGTTTCTTGTCAGAAAAATCAGTACAAATTGTTTCTGCTTTACAAGCACGTGAATTATTATCATATAACTGCGAAGACTTCCTAGTCACCATTCACCATTCATGATATGAATTATTATCTAATTTCCTCTTACGTGTGGAAAGGGAAGGGTGCCATTGCCTTTTGGGCTGGACTCAACATGGTTGTGTGGGCTCGCTACGCCTTCTAGGCTAGGGGTCATGTAGCCATAATTGTCGTTCTAAAAAATATGATGTGACTTCTGAAATTCCCTAAATCCATGATCAACAGATTTTTCTAGAGTTTTCCAGATGTATTCCAGATGGGTTTCCAGAAATTCCTCATTAACCACGAGACGGAGTTTTAGCATCGAGCTTTTCTAAAGGAAAGAAACTTTTTTCAAAACTCCTTATCGCAGGGCTCCAGCTGAGTTAAAAGAGTTGCAGGATTAGCTGCAAAAGTTCCTAGCACGGGGCTTTATTTCGCCGAGTGCACCACCATGAGTTGCACCATTTTCTGTCTGTCAGGAAGAAGGCCAGTAACATGAGATCATGTATCTACCACCAAAAATTTGACAAGATCACCATTCTTAACCGATATTCATTCCATGTATAGAAGGTTATTTGATCTGTTACGAAGTCTTAAAGACCTTTTCCAAAAACACTTCACGATCATGCTACCATCAGTGGTGAAATAAAGAACATGACATTTCCAAGACCGCTTTTGCACACGTTATGGTCTCTCTAAAAGTTTGATTTTGCTTTTGGGCTACCGAATGCTCCAGCTATATTATGGAACTGATGAATAAAATTTTCCATAAATTCTCATACAAGATCGTCAGTATATTCATTGATAACAGCCTAATCTTCTAAATTCTAGAGAGGAACACGAGAATCATCTTCTCACGATTATGTAGATTCTCTGATAGGAGAAAATTTTATATGCAGCTTTCCAGACGTGAATTCCAGTTGAACAAGGTGGCATTTCTGGGCCACGTTATTTCAGTAGAAAGAAATTTCAGAAATCCTACAAAGGTGAAGGCCATCACCAGATGGTCAAGACCGATGTCTGTGACTGAAGTACGAAGTTTTCTAGAATTCAGTTGACCATTACCCTAGAAATTGCTGACAGTTCTCATGATTAGCTTTCCACGACTAAGCTTATGCATAAAGGAGAGAACCTACACTAAAATTTTGCATTCCATAAGATCCTACGCTAGTAGAGGCCTAATTTACCGAGACTCAGAGTTCTTACATGACTATTCATCTAGATTCTACAAGAATGTACCATAAACCTAGGCAGGATTTTGATAGAAACAGTATGACACACTGATACAGATATGTTCATATCTAGATGCCTGACATGTCAGCAGGTTTAAGATAGAACACCGACATGCTAATGAGTTAGTGCAACCAAGAAATTTCTGAACATAAATGAGACAAGTTTCCCATATAGTTGTTATCAGATTACCACAGACTCAGAAGAAGCATGATGCTATCTGAGTCATTGTCGAACATTTAACCTAGTCTACACGTTTTTTTTCATCCGAAAGGAGTTCATAGTAGCAGACCTGCAGGAAATTCAGAAATGGATCGTACAACTTCATGGTGTTCCATCAACCATCTTATCATATAGAAACTTCACGTCCACGAATCACGCTCACGTTCATGTTCACGATCACGTTTACGTTCACCTTCACGTTACATCTCACGTGCACATTATGATGTTGTTTCAGTCCATATTTTGTGTTATCTTATGATTTAAGCTCACGTTCGCGTTCATGACATTGTTCACGTTCATGTTCGTGTTCCATCTCACTGTACACGTTTCATAACTTATTACTGATTATGGTTTTAGGAAGCTCGAGAAACTAGACTCAAGTTTAGCACAGTTTTTCCATACCCAGGCAGACGTTTCACATCTCAGGTCGTATCGTTTGGCATTCTTCCCTTAATCAGCATACGTTCATAGTAAGTCCACGTATAACGTTCGCAGTATGTTTCTCATATCACGTTCACGATGCATTCCATGCACAACGTTTATCATATGATCGCGAACCACGTTCACAATTTCTCATGTAGCACGTTCACAATTGTTCACGTAGTTCGTCCCAGTATGTATTCAATATCGTTTCTTAGAGATATATAAATGTATCTTTTTAGGTTATTGGTCGTATCACTTCATGTATCCTACATGTTATAGCTTATTCATTCAATCAGATTCAGAAATCCATCTTAAGTATGGAATGAGAAACTTTTCAGCATCGTCAGGACAGGGTCATTAGGACCAGGATGTTCATTGCGTCAAGATCTCTGAAGGAACTGTTTCGAGCGGGAAGCCACTTGGAACGGAGGATTCCATCCGGACTTCTCATCCTTTTCTCCCATAATTCAGATATGTTCTTCAGCCATGTCATGTTCCATATACTTTTCAGCCATGTCACATTCCATGTTCTCTTCAGTCATGTCACGTCCATGTCCTTTCAGCTTATATGTCTTTTTCAGCTTTTGAGTCCTTTCAGCTCTTACAACTCCAGCAGCTTTATTACCTTTAATTCGAGGACGAACTTTCCTTTTTAGAGGGAAAGAATTGTAAAACCGCAGCATTATCGTGTCTCTAATTCGAGGGCGAATTATTTTTTTAGAGGGGAAGAGTTGTAAAACCCGCCTTAAAGATACATGAACATTAATTTATGCGCAATCTCAACTTTAATTAAAATGTTACGAAATTAATTATTTAGAAAATAATTAATATTAAAATATTACGTAAGTATTACTTGTCAGGAAAACAAATAATAACACGGGCCTTATGTTAAGCTTAAACCTTAAAAGACTAATAAAGGCCCAAGACCCGGCCCATTTGCATATAAACTAACCAAAACTCATTTTTAAGCCTATATGTTTTCTATTACTTTGTGAGCTGACAATTTACATGAGAACCAAATGTGAAAAGATAATAAAAGTTATTATAATCAAATAAGTCCCTAATTTGATACGCCTTAGAAACTAATGGAATGCCACAAAAGAAATAAAAAGATTTGATCTTCAATGCTCGGTCAAAATGAAACGGTTCATCCTAAAAGCCTTCTAAAAATATTTCCCCTTATTACGACTAGATTGTTGGAAATAGTATTATATAAAATCATACCTCTTTGAAAATGTCAAAAAGATAACTTAAAAAAGTCTTAAATCACAATAATGCTATCATTAGGATAGTAGAGCTCACGTTCGAGTTCCCTTCGATGTTGATCTTGTTCGTTTTATGTTGTGTACGTGAGCATGCCTCCAAATATTAGGTTCCGTTTGAACTAGTGCGAGCATGGTTCGGTTGTGATTCTTGATTGAAGTTCTGCTAAGGTCGATTTGATCGGTTAATGTAGGGATACAGGTTCTTGTTCATATCATTGGAAGATCGGTTTTGTTTTGGGTTGAGTTTCGTTGATCATAAGGAAGGTTCGAATTCGATCTCATCATGTTGTCGTGTTGCTTAGAGGTAATCCTCAAACTAGATACGGCCTGATATTCATTGTTAAAATTTAGCCATTTTAGAGTTATATAAAATTTACAAGATATGAAAGTTGAAGTTATAGTTAAACTAGCAAAACAACAAACTTACAAATCATTGAGAAGATGTTATAAAGTCAGCTAATTGTATGTTTTCATAAGAAATCGGAATCTAGATTTAGTAATACTCAACATATAAAATGAAGAAAGGTCTGCATGAAATCTTCTATGTACTTGGTCCTTGATAATGATTGTTATGTATAATGCATAATATTTACTATTGAATTCATCTAAACATTTGATTATTTGAAAGCTAGTTATAAACAAGTAAGAATACTACATAGTACCTTTTATTTCCATAATGACTACTAATGACTACGTAATATAATATCATGTTGGTCCACTATTCTTGTGCACATATCGAATCTATGAAGATCTATTAAGAACAATATGCACAATTAACCAATTGACTAACTAATAACAATATCTTGTATTTGTCATCGTTGTATATCTTATTAATATATGAATCAACAAATATACAAGACTTTCCCGGTTGTTTGCGGAACAACAACCGGGCGATGAATGACAAACTAAACTCCCATTGTTACAAGATAGGAAAGAACCAATGCGAGGAGGAAATCCTAACACTAACACTATGTGTATTTTGGTGGTGGAAATCTCTACCAAACTCTAAGTCATGAGACCACTATTTATAGTGGGAAAGTGAAACTTCCTTTGGAAGCTTTAATAAAGTCAAGTAACCACCTTGCACTTTATATTCTTCCTTTTTCACCAAAGGAAGTTCCCACTATGTGTTCAGTATAAATACTTCATGTCTTCATATCAGAGATGGTCTTCGGGAGTTAGTGAGTCATTGTTATTACTCACTAACTCCATCATCCTGATCCCGGTTCTTATCTTCACTGGCTCAGATCCACTGTAGTAGTGAAGGAGTCTCTGTGGACTTCTAAGAACATCTTGAGGATGACTCTGTAAGCTATCATGAGTTTACCGACCTATAAAATACTTAGGGTATATTTCATTCAAATCAGTACAGGGATAATTTAGGCTCTAAATTGGCCCAACAATCTCCCCCTATTTGAATAAAATATAGCCTAAGTCTTTTAGTAGTAAGTGAGCATAACGGCTTCTTCTTACATACTAAGATACAAAAAATATACATAAAAGATATAACAATGTTCTGACCATTTGTTGTTGAAGTGTCTGACTATAAACGTTCTTCATGTCTTGTTTTCAGTTAAATGAAAACATCTATGGTCTTCTAAGTACACTGAAGAAGAAGCACTGATGAACAACATCGGTAATCTTTGTTGAACATTATGTTCAGTCAGGAATAGCATCAGCGATATTATCTTCGTCTGAGCTATTTTCTATTTCTTATTCAAATACATGCGGTCAAATATTAACCCAATAAACTCACCCTATTTGAATATAGAAATAGCCCAGATGTCGTCTCCTTACTTTGCCTTAGTTTGAGGTAAAAACATGTACCTGATTGACCAAGGATTGACCAAGTTCTGAATGAAGCTTCAGGCTATGAAGATGACAAATTCATTGCTGGACTTTTCTTCAGCAACTTGGGTTTTGGTCTAAGGTTTTGTTTGGGTTCAGTGGTTTAGGTTTCTGGTAATGTATAAGTCATGGATTGTTTAAGTGGACTTCGGTGGTGATCAGGCACTTCATCTACGCCAAGCAATCATTCTTCAATATTAACATAACCTGGTGAACATAACCCTTCTTCAAAACCATGTAAACACTAACCTTGTTAAACCATGTACATTTGATGAAACATGGTTCTGACCTAATTGGTTCTAACCTGGTGTGGATTTTTGGATTTTTTTGTTTTGTGGATTTTGGGTTGTGTGTTTTGTGTATAGTTTGGGTGGGTATATCACAGTTGCATGTGGATCATAGCGGCATCAATATTACAGCGGCATCTATATCACAGCGGTGTGTAGATGTCCATGTTTCTCTTCCCCTCAAAATATGCAGCTTTAGCAGCATCTTTTGACTCCAATAAACCTCTATCACATCAACCAAAAAGCGTACAACGCGCCTCAAACTCATTAGAGTTTGGTTATAAATCCACCAAATTACCAAGTATTTAGAGTATTCATCATCAGATACCTCAAACTTTATATATTTGGACGTCTCAGCTTCTGCTTTTAACCTGAAGAATTGTTCACCTGAAGAAATGTTCAGGTTTACTGAAAACTAAAAACTACCTGAAGGAGAGTGTTCGTTCAGGAGTAGGCTGGTACTGAAGTGTTCAGGATCAATTGGGGGTTCAGGATCCTGAAGGAGTTCGAATGCTGAAAGTTGAACTGCTGAATAGTTTCTTTAGATTCTGCTGGAGGGTTCATAAGTTCAGAGAGCTGGGGATACATATGTTCAGTCTCTGAGGGCTTAAGTTCAGTGATCTGTTTTAATGGGATCAGCAACCTCCAAGTTCCTCGAACTTCTTCGACCTGTGTACATCAACTTGGTGTAAAGAGCATCAAGATACACCCAGCGACTTATTTGACAACTGGTGTCTAGTTCAGCTGGAGTTCGTCTCTTCAGCGACCTCTGGGGGTTCCTTCTCTTCAGTGACTTGGTGAAGAGGGTTAGCTGTGTATACCATGTAGTCTCAGCGACCACTGACCAGAGTCTTCTTTGTGATAGTAAAGAGACCTGAGGTCAGCTGGTTTGTTTCACAGACCAGATATTCAATGACCACTTTTTATCTGGAGCATCAGGGTTTTGGTTTCGACATGCTGATGGTTCAGAGACCTGGGGGGTTCAGCGACGTGGGGTTCAACGACCTTGGGGTTCAACGACCTTAGGGTTCAACGACCTTGGGGTTTCAGTTGGGGGTTAAGCGACCTTGATGTTCAGCTAGGGGTTCAGCGACCTTGGTGTTCAGCTGGGGGTTCAGCGACCTGGGAGTTCAGCGACCTGGGATCAGTTGGATTGGGGCTAACAGCTGACAACTCCACAACTTGTTGGTCAAGGCTTCAGCGATTTGGGATACAGAGAATCGTTGCCTTTAAGTGCAGATGTTAGGTGGTTCGCTGCTAGGGCTTCACAACGACCTTGTGACCTTTGCTTAGGGACTAGCTGTCATTTCCAGAGCCCGACACAGATCATACCCGCTGATGTTTATTAGCTTATACTTTTCACTTGGATACCAACACCAACATTTGGTGATAACTTCTTTTAAAGCTACTCAAGTCATCAGTTTCTAAAACTAACTTGTACACTGATGTTTTTATCAGCTCCCTTTGTAACACAACCCAGCCATATCAAACTCGAATCCAACTCTCCAACCACTGGGGCTGACTCGGACTATAACAGAGTCTCGTTGAGTTTTTTTAATTAAAAAAACTAGTTCATTTTCAGCCTCGAGATCACTCCAATCCATTTACCCATTAGCTACTTCTCCAACAATTCAATTCACCAGCCGACATATCACGACCCTTCGAGACCTCATCACCTTTACGACACCATCTCATTTTGAGATGAATAACCATAAACACAATATATCAGTTATTTGACTTGATATGCAACAACACATCATTATAGCCCACGCCTACAGCAGCTGTTCCATCGGCGGCGACACCATCCAACACCCAATCCCAACATCGATCTATCGTTGGCAACATCATTCTCATGTCCATCAAATCTCCATCAAACCGTTTCCCATCGACCAACAACCTTCGAAATCAACCATTTGTCTTCATATCAAAAACCCAAAAACCATGAATATCTTATACGCAGACTTCAATAGTCTCACTACTTCGATTAGCAAACAAAGAAAATCGAATTTCACTGTGAAAATTGAACCCATTCCAGTGGCCATATGAAATGATTCCGTCTCTTTTTTTCGATTTAATTTGTGATGTTCCGATTTTTATTGAGTCTTGATTTTGATTGTTGTGATATAAACGTTTTGCTGAAGATGTTATTAAAACGTGAGCGATTTGGAGGGATTTGGTTGGTGTAGATGAGTGAATCCGTGGGTGGGTAAGTGATTTGGGGATGGTTTCAACAGATCCTTTTTTTGTTTAGGATGAGTGATGTGAGATTATGAGAGTGTATTGGATTGAGAGGGTGACGGTGAGGTGTTATTGTTTAGGATTAAGATAATGAGTGGATATGGAGATGACGGTGACAGTGGGATTTTTTGTGAGTTGTTTATGAATTTCGATCTATTTGTTCTTGTGACGGTGGGATTGGGAGAAAGGGGTTTTGTCGGTGGTGGTGGGTGTATCAGGATAAGGTAGGATATGGATATTATTTTAGCAATAAGTCAATAATAGTGTATTCTTTCCCTCAAAAACTGCTATTGTAAGTGCAGCTTATGAACACACGGATGATGTTGATTATGCTAAAAAAACATGTTATTAGCAGCCATTCGAACGGATCTGGATAGAGAAAATCCAACCCGCTCTGATACTACTTGTTGGTCCACTAATCTTGTGCACATATCGAATCTATGAAGATCTATGAAGAACAATATGCACAATTAACCAATTGACTAACTAATAACAATAGCTTGTACTTTTCATCGTTGTATATCTTATTAATATATGAATCAACAAATATACAAGACTTGCCCGGTTGTTTGCGGAACAACAACTGACAAAGTAAACTCCTATTGTTACAAGATAGGAAAGAACCAATGGGAGGAGGAAATCCTAACACTAACACTATGTGTATTTTGGTGGTTAAAATCTCTACCAAACTCTAAGTCATGAGACCATTATATATAGTGGGAAAGTGAAGCTTCCTTTGGAAGCTTCAATAAAGTCAAGTAACCACCTTGCACTTTATATTCTCCTTTTGTCACCAAAGGAAGTTCCCACTATGTCTTCAGTATAAATACTTTAGGTCTTCATATCAGAGATGGTCTTCGGGAGTTAGTGAGTCATTGTCATTACTCACTAACTCCATCATCCTGATCTTGGTTCTTATCTTCACTGGCTCAGATCCGCTGCAGTAATGAAGGAGTCTCTGTGGACTTCTAAGAACATCTTGAGGATGACTCGGTAAACTATCATGAGTTTACCGACCTATAAAATACTTAGGGTATATTTCATTCAAATCAGTACAGGGACAATTTAGGCTCTAAATTGGCCCAACATATCAGTTCTTTTTATATCAGCTAATAAATAAATCATGAAGTGTGACTACCACAAGAACAAATAGCTGTGAATCTTTAGACCGTACACATGCCGGATAGCTAGCATCAAAATATTACATAAACAATTAAAAAGAAAGAAGTAAAAGTGGATAGATTGTAAACAAGTTTTCTTTACTAAAACGTGGCAAGAGAAGTTTTCATGTTTTATTCATGCAAATTGCTTCAAACTCATATTTTTTAGCTATTAAGACATACTTAAATATTCATCTATTTGACATGTATAACGTGATTTCTTTGTTGTGACAATGTGATAAGCATATTATTATTTCTAATAAGCTAAGCAAATTTTGAACAAAGATGACACAAATCGGATGATAAAATAAACTGGTAGACGTTTCATCGATAATTAATAATTGATATCTAAATTCACGTAGGTCAAGCGAGATTAAGTCGATCTGATTTGTTCAGTACGCATCGGTTTGTACAAGATACATATTTCCCGTCCTTCAGTATGGACTTTTTTCCTATGCATGATCAGGATTCCCCGTCTGCAAACAAATGTTTTTCCAGTTATAAGTTTTAAAACTTTAAATGAATTTCCATGATAACTATATTAAATTGTGTTGGAAATACGTTTTACGTATTAGAAAGGATCGGTCACTCCAACAATAGTCCATGTTATAGCTCGTAGTTTAGTTATTTACATTTATTAAACAAAGCCCAAAACCGAGCCCATGGATTGTATGGGCCGGCGGCCTAATGTAAACCCAAGCCCATCTCATGGGCTTGGGTATATAAACCCTCTCCTTAGACGGTGAGGGCGTGTGGTTTCATAATTTACACATAGTTCTTTTTAGTTTCTCTCTCTAGCTTTGTGTGAAATCCACCATCTCTCTATCTCTTTCTCTCTCTAAACCATAAGCAAGATTTACATTTCTACAAATGGTATCAGAGCTTGGGATGAAATATAGGTTTGTTTTAGTGTTGCGTATGTTCTTATAAGCATTTCGTGGCTTTTTGAGTTCATATTGCCGTATCATCAAAAATTTTTTTGTGTTTGATCGTGATTTCAAGAAGCATAACGTATTCAGTAGTATTGTAGTGTTTTTAGTGTCTTGATTTTGGTTAAAACACAATATTTCTTGGATCAAAAGTTCAAAAAGTTCTTGTTTTTCTTCATTTCGAATTTCAAGCAACCATCACCATCGGAAAGTACAAGTGCAAAGGAGTCTCCATCGCAATAACCATCACCATCGGAAAGTGACTGGTTCCACATTGCGATACTTGGATTTCGATACTTATTCCGATCTGGACATTCCGATCGTTCTTTGCGATCTGGGATTCCAACGGTTATAAGGAAGTTTTAAGTCGTTACTCTGCCCAAATTTTATCAGCTTCATTCCGATCTGAATCATTCCGACAACACATTGCGATCTGAGCATTCCGATAGGACTTTGCGATCTGAACATTCCGATAGGACTTTGCGATATGAACATTCCGATAGGACTTTACGATATGAACATTTCGACAGCTTTGCTTTGCGATATGGACATTCCGATCTGGCATTCCGATCTAGACATTCCGACAATCCAAAAATTATTCCATAAAAAATTTCGACGTGTGTAATTTTGACTTGGAATTTTTGGTTTATGAGAACATATTTTAGGGGATTTTAACATTGTTTCTCGACTTCAACACAAAAACACTTAACCTTATTTCATTGTTCGATCAACTTTGTAAATCTTAACTTATTAAAATGGAGTACACATCTCTTACGGATAAGTCCATCCTCTCGGGTACGGATAATCGTCCACCAATGTTGGTGAAGACTATGTATGAGGAATGGGCTTCCCGAATGGAACTTTATATGTTGAACAAGGAGAATGGACATCTAATTTGGGCATCGGTGCTCAATGGACCATTAGATTATGGTATTGTGACGGAAGGTACGACCACTCGTCCTCGCACATCGGGTGAGTTGACTGGAGATATGAAGATTCAAGATAAATGTGATAAGTATGCTACAAACATCATTCTCCAAGCCCTTCCTCTAGATGTCTACAAACTCGTCAGCAAACATAAAGTTGCCAAAGAGTTATGGGATAGAATTCGGGTTCTAATGCAAGTCACCTCGTTAACTAAACAAGAACGAGAGTGTAAGCTTTATGATACTTTTGATAAGTTTGCCTATGTGCCAGGGGAGACTCTCAATGATTATTATCTGAGATTTACCCTATTGTTGAATGAGCTTAATATCTATGGCATGGCAATCCCTACCTTTCAATTGAACACCAAGTATTTGAACACTCTTCCCCCAGAATGGAAAAAATACGTGACGGATGTTAAATTGGCTAAGGACTTGCATAACACCAATGTGGATCAACTTCAAGCTTTTCTTCAACAACACGAATGCCATGTGATCGAGGCTCGGTTGTCTACACCTCAAGTTCATGATCCACTTGCAATGTATGCTTCTCAACAAAACATGGCTTATACTTATCAACAACCATCATACTTGCAGCAGCCACCACCACACATCTATCAGCAACCACAACAACCATCTTATCAACCACCAATGATGCCACAGCAAGAATATCAACAAAGTGTTCATCAACAATCTTTTCCACAGCAACCACCATATCAAACATCACCGTCACAAGCCAACACTTCTCCAATGGGCTATACTCCTCAGCAAGGATAGTTTCCAATAGAAGCACAACCAGCACAAGCTTTCTACTCTAATGAACTTCCACCAATCCAAGCACCGGTCTTTACTCCAAATGATACGCAGCTGATGTTCTAAACCATCTCACCGCCTACTTGTCAAAACTTGTTGCAACTAGAGGATTTCCACCAACAAACAATCAGCTCCGCACCTCATCAAATCCTCGACAACAAGCCACTGTTCAAGATGGTCAAGTGACGGTGCAACCTATTCAGGGAAGGCAAAATTCATATGGACCTCCTACAAGGACTGGGAACAATCAAGCTGTGAATTCTCAAGCTAGTGGAAATGGGAGTCCTATTGGTCCTAAGAAGGTTGTGACTTGCTACAATTGCCGAGGACAAGGTCATATGGCTAGGGAATGCACTCAGCCGAAAAGGAGGAGGGATGATGCATGGTTTCGTGAGAAGATGTATTTGGTTGATGCTCAGTCTAAGGGGAAGATTTTGGATTCAGAGGAGTTGGCATTTCTTGTAGACCCAGGGGCAGTAGATACTGAAGGCATTGCAGTTGTATCCACTTCTAATGCAGCTTATCAAGCGGACGATCTTGATGCATACGATTCGGATTGTGATGACATTCACTCTGCCCAAGCTGCTCTCGTTGCTAATCTCTCTCACTACGGTTCTGATGTCATCAGTGAGGTACCAACCACATCTAATAATATTGATGATAACCAACATCAAGTTGGGCATGAAAATGACAACCTCGAACAGCATTCGAGAACTAGTAACTCAAATGATGTGGTACCCAATTATACACTTTTGAGTGAACCTCAACCAAATGCTACGACGTGTATGGAATCTTATGCTCAACATGATTTGGTAATGGTGCCTAAACATATTATTGATCAAATGCATATGGCCCTCAGACAATCCGTAGATACCAATTCCACCCTAACTGCTGAGCTTGCGTTGCATAAAGAAAAGGTCAAAGCTTTTGAAATGGTCCCTCAAGCAGAGAAAATAACATGTTCTGAATTTGACCAATTTCGTTTTGAAAAGATTGAACACTTGAAAGAAATAGAATCATTAAAAGCTAATCTTTCTAATGAATTAAAAGAAAAGGAGTCGGTTGTCAATGATTTTCAGAAACTTAAAATGGATTTCGACACTCTCGAGTCTAAAAAGGTTGAATCAGAAATTAATGCTACCAAACTTCTTAAATTCAAAGAACAACAGCTTTTAAAACAATACGCTTCCACAGAAAAGGTTCATCTTTTAACTAAATCATTTAAAGAACTCGAACTTAAGCGTCTTCAAGATTTACCACCTAATCCCGGTTATACAAAACAAGCTCAGGAATATATTCCCGGTCTTTATGATATAACCATAATTGGAAAATCGAAAGAAGCACCTTTTGTTCGTAGTACTGAGGAGACACAATCACTTGCGGATGAAACTCATTCTAAAATGCTTTCAAAATTCCATAAAATTGATTATGATCAACATAACAAAGATCAATTTTCGAAAAAGACACGCATTCGCTTACAAAAGGAATTAGCAGAATTGACAGTTCGTGTGCCCCAAAGTTTGTCAAATGAAAACCTTCCTAGTACGTCTCCTACACTAGTCAAAACGGATTTAACAAAGTTAATTCCACCGGTAAGCAAGGCGTCCGTTAACTTAAATGCGGTTCACCAACACTTAGCCGATTTTGACAAGGTCATTTTGGAACGTACGACGGCTTCGGCCATAACGGAAGGTGAATGGAACTTTGAGCACACTAGAGCTGCGTTCCGAAATGAAATTGTTCCGTTTGTAGACAATGTTAAGGCTTGTCTTAGTAATCTTGATCAAGATTTGTTTTTGGAAATAAAAGAATTTAGACGTGTTTTCAATGAAATAGATAATGCTTATGAAAACAGTTTACTTGAAATAGAACGGGTTTCACGCCATAATGATCTGCTTCTGAATCAAGTGATGTCTCATGATATAGTTTCTGTCAGTGTGAATACAAGTGTTGATAATGATTCTATTGTGCATGATGTTGAATCTGTGGATAATGTGGTAGATAGTACTTGTCACGAATCTGACGCTGAATTTTTAAAGCTTCAAGCTTCATATTCTTCGCTTTCAAAACGTTTTAATGAGATTCAAACACATTGTATTTCACTTGAATGCAAGCAACAATTTATTCAAGAAATCTTTGAAACGTCATTCGAAGGTGTTAATATCGATGATGCAAACTTTGAAAAGAATTTTCGATTGAATTTACAATCCAAACAGCGTCAGCCAAGTGACAAGGTTGCTAACTCATTGCCGATAGAAATAGAGAAATCTAAGGAGCTTAACTGTGTGAACGTACTTGAGGCCGCTGGGAATTTTAAACTTGATCTAGATAATCGAGTTTCCGAGATTTTGTCCAAAGTTGATAACTTAAAACAGAAAAATACACGACTCTTCGATTCAGTAAAGCCCGCATGTGCTAATACCACTACACAGAATCAATCATTGATTGAACAACTGAATCGAAAGTCGGTGGAAATATCTGATTTGAGGGAACAAATTTGTGATAAAAATCTGGTCTTGGCTGAGTTAAAGGAAACACTTCGTACTCTAAAAGGTAAGAATGTTGTGGATAACGCAGCCACTATCTCAGCATCGTCCTCTAGTGCAATCAAAAGAACCCTTATAGCCGTCACACCACTTAACAAGGGCCCTAGGACTAAATCATCTCAAACTTTGGTCACTAAAGATAAGGCGGAATCAAAACCAGCTTCTAATATTCCCGTGTTGCCTTCTACAGGAGTAAGCACCACTACTAAGGCTCAAAGATCTAAGCTTAAAAGAAACAAGAAGAATGATAGGATCTTGACCCCATCTAGTAGTCAACTGAAGAAGAACGTAGAAGCCCATCCTAGGAATGTTATTTCTGTTTTGAATAAAAAGAATCATGTAGCTAAACCTAAAGGCTCTGCGGTTGTGCAGCGTTCTAAGCCTAATGTGAATTCTAATTTGAAATGTTGGAATTGCAATGAATGTATGTTTTCTAGTCGTCATGATTCTTGCCTTATTGACCATGTGAATGAGATGTATGCCTAGAAAAATGGATTAGAATGGAAACCGACTGGGAAAGTGTTAACCCAAGTTGGTTGGATGTGGCGCCCCACTGGTATAACTTTCACTATAGTAGGAAATATGTGCCCTTTGACTAGGATCACTCCCACTGCAGCGAAGAAAGAGTGCCTTTTAACTAGGAGTACCAAGGCTACCAAAACACAAGCGTGTCCTTTAACTAGGAACACCGACACTACTGTAGGAACCAAGTGCCCTTTAAATAGGTCTACTGCCACTGTAGTGCCCGCGAATAATCCAAAACCTAAGAAAGTTGGAACAGTAAAACCTGTTAGTGCTAAAACTGACATTAGAAAACGCAGGAAATCTAAGGGTCTAAAAAATGTTAGCAATTCTGATAATTCTATATCTGTGTCTGCTAACACTCCGGAACCAATAGTTTCCAATGCATTGTCTACTGTTGTTATTGAAAACAGGTGGTCCAAATTTTTCTTTGGTATTTGGACTCTGGTTGCTCCAAGCATATGACCGGAGATCGCTCTCAGCTCAGAAATTTCGTCAGCAAGTTTCTTGGTACGGTTTGATTTGGAAATGATCATATTGCAAAGATAATGGGTTATGGTGAATATCATATTGGGAATGTTATAATTTCAAGAGTGTATTATGTGGAAGGTCTCGGTCACAACTTATTTTCTGTGGGACAATTTTGCGATGCAAACCTAGAAGTCGCTTTTCGAGAGCATACCTGCTTCATTCGTAATTTGGAAGGGGTTGATTTATTGAAAGGTACTCGAGGAATAATTTGTACACTTTGTCTCTACAAGACATGATGGCCGCCTCTCCCGTATGTCTTCTCTCCAAAGCATCGAAGACTAAGTCATGGTTATGGCATCGACGGTTATCTCATCTTAACTTTGACGCTATTAATCATTTGGCCAAAAACGAACTTGTTCGTGGTCTTCTTAAACTTTCATTTCACAAGGATCATTTGTGTTCCGCGTGTACAATGGGGAAAATCACTAAGAAATCTTACAAACCCAAGACGGAAGACACCAACCAAGAGAAACTTTATCTGTTGCACATGGATCTTTGTGGGCCAATGCGTGTTGAAAGTCTTAGTGGTAAAAAGTACATCCTTGTCATTGTCGATGATTACTCTCGGTTTACATGGGTGAAATTTCTTAAAGCAAAAAATGAGGCACCTAAATTCATCATCGGATTTCTCAAGATGATTCAAGTGCGTCTCAACACTACTGTCCGACGCATTCGTACAGATAATGGAACCGAATTTGTGAATCAAATTTTGCGTGATTATTATGAAGAAGTTGGCATATCTCATGAAACATCCGTTGCACGCACTCCACAACAAAACGGTGTCGTTGAAAGGCGAAATCGCACACTTATGGAAGCTGCTCGAACGATGTTAATTTACGCAAAGGCTCCATTGTTTTTATGGGCAGAAGCAGTATCTACAGCAGTGTACACCCAAAACCGGTCACTAATTCGTAAACGCCATGGTAAAACACCTTATGAGCTTCTCCATGGAAAAGTACAAGATTTATCATATCTTCATGTATTTGGTTCTCTTTGTTATCCAAATATTGATGGTGACAATTTGGGAAAACTTCAACCAAAGGCTGATATTGGTATTTTCATTGGTTACGCACCCGCAAAGAAGGCATACCGAATCTACAACCGTAACTCTCGCAAGATCATCGAAATTATGAATGTTGATTTTGATGAGCTGACAGCAATGGCTTCTGAGCAAAGCAGCTCTGAACCCGCACTTCATGAAATGGGACCCAGTAACATTAGTTCTGGTCTTGTCCCAAACAACCCTACTTCATCATCATTTACACCACCTTCTAGGACTGAATGGGATACGTTGTTTCAACCGTTCTTTGATGAATTCTTTACTCCTCCAAGTATTGTTGCTCCAGAACCTGAGGTAATAGCTCCGGTAACCGAAGTTGTCGCTCCAGCACCCGTTGCACAATCAGATACATCTGCACCTACAATTGGTTAAGATATACCTTCAACAAGTAATTCTCAACCAACACATGTTTCAACTACCCATGTCATGCCTATTGATGATGAAGAGGATGATGATGATCACGATTTGGAATTCGCTCAAATGCGTGAACTTCCATTCTTTGGTGTACCTATTCCCGACCCTAATCAAGCTGGGTCGTCCACCTCAGAGGAAGCTCCTTCTACAGTTTACTCCAATCCACGGATTCGTGAACATGACAGCAAGTGGACAAAGGATCCTCCTATAGATTCTATTATTGGTGACCCTAATCGTCCGGTATCCACACGAAGTCAGTTACAAGAAAGTGCAATGTTTTGTCACTTTGATGCTTTTCTCACTGAAGTTGAACCTAAGACATGGCAACAAGCTTTTACTCAATCATGTTGGATAGAATCTATGCAAGAAGAACTTAATGAATTTATACGTCTTGAAGTATGGGAACTTGTCCCATGCCCGGATCAAGTGCGGTTACTCACTTTGAAATGGGTTTACAAGGTGAAACTCGATGAGTTAGGCGGTATATTGAAAAACAAAGCTCGACTAGTAGCTCGTGGATACAAGCAATTATTGGGCATCGACTTTATGGAATCCTTTGCGCCTGTTGCTCGTTTGGAAGCTATTAGACTATTCCTCGCTTATGCAGCCCATATGAATATGATCGTCTATCAGATGGATGTGAAGAAGGCATTTCTTAATGGTGAACTCAAGGAAGAGGTCTATGTTCAACAACCGGATGGTTTTGTGAATCCTAATTATCCTAATCATGTGTACAAGCTTAAGAAGGCTCTCTATGGGTTGAAGCAAACTCCTCGCGCATGGTATGATCTTTTGTTACAATTCCTCATTACGCAAGGCTTCGCTAAAGGCAAGGTGGATCCCATGCTGTTCATTCAGAAACGAGGTAAAGATATGATTATGGTACAAATATATGTTGATGATATTATATTTGCAACCTCGACCCAAACCTTATCGGATGAGTTTGGGACACTCATGTCTTCCAAGTTTAAGATGTCAATGATGGGCAAGGTATCATTCTTCTTAGGTCTTCAGATATCTCAGAGTCCCAGAGGCATCTTTATCAATCAATCCAAGTATGCCCTTGAATCGCTTAAGAAATATAAGATGGAATCTTGCGACCCCGTGGATACTCCAATGGTGGAACGAACTAAGCTTGATGCAGATCCACATGGAGTTGCCGTTGATCCGACACTTTATCGTGGAATGATCGGTACTCTTCTGTATATCACAGCCAGTCGACCTGATCTTCAGTTTGCTATATGTATGTGTGCTAGGTATCAAACTAGGCCTACTGAGTTACACTTAGCTACTGTTAAAAGGATCTTTCGATATCTTAAAGGAACCATTAATCGGGGACTTTGGTATTCGAAGGACTCGTCTATTGCACTAATGGCATATGCAGATGCGGATCACGCGGGTTGTCAAGATACAAGGCGTAGCACGAGTGGAACTTTGCAACTACTAGGAGATCGACTAATCAGTTGGGCATCGAAAAGGCAGAAAAGTGCTGCAATTTCAAGTAGGGAAGCAGAATACATAGCTATGTCCGGTTGCTGTGCTCAAATTCTTTGGATGAGATCGCAATCATTGTAAGAATGGGGACCACTGCATGTGTCACAAGAAATACCAACAACTTTAGCTTGTTGAGTTTGGTTAGAGGCCATTTGCATACTTTTGCTAATTTTAAGAATAGCACGTTCCATGGCGGACATGTCGGTGGTGGAAGAATTAGATGAAACATTAACTCTCGGATTAGATCTTGAGGATGCGGATGAATCCAAATTCTTGTGGTGAGTAGTCATGTTTTCAATCAACTCTCTACACTCCTCCGGTCTCCTTTTCATAAAGGTACTACTGGTGGCGGCGTTGATCGTGTCACGATCACGAAAAGTGAGACCATTGTAGAAAGTATCAATGAAAGTGACGGGGAGCATGTTGTGATTTGGACAACGGTCGATCAAATCATTGTATCGTTCCCAAGCATCAAAGAGCGATTCATCATTTTCTTGCATGAATCCACTAATTTGGTTACGAAGGCTTGTGACCATGGATGGTGGGAAGTAGCGCGACAAAAAGCGTTGGGTCATGTCATTCCAAGTATGAATAGAATTCTTTGGTAGACGGTCAACCATTTTTCGGCATGGTGAGAAAGCGAGTGGGGAAATAGTTGAAGGCGAAGTTCATCCATAGAAACACCGGGCGACTTCATGCTTTGGGTGATGGTAATGAATTTGTCGAGGTGTTTGTTGGCATCATCATCCGGAATTCCACGAAATTGATTAGTTTGCACTTGTTGGATCATGTGATGCTTCAACGAAAACTCCTGAGCCGTGATGTGCATCGGCGCAATCGGGCCTCCGCGTCCGTTCATGGTGGGTTGACACAATTCCTCCATTGTTCGTAAATCAGGTAGGGGGACATTGTTGTTGTTGTTATTGTTATTCAAATTGGGTAGAGGTGGGTTATTATTGTTGTTATGAACACCAGCCATATCTAAATCTTCACGAGTCTCGGGCTCAGAATAGTTTGAAGATCTAGTACGCATACACCTGCAGAAGAAAAATATACAGAGAGAATATCTATATAATCTTTTTGGTGCAAACCTTTGGAAAAGAATTGCTTTTTATGATTTTTCAATGTTTTTGTATTTTTGAAAGGTTTTAAATTTTTATGGGTTTTTGAAAATTTTTGTACTTGAAAATAACGTTCCGAAAGAACGGGTCCCAAAATTCGATGCGTCTCTCACTAGAAACCGTTAATCTTAATGAAAAGAGCCGGCAGCGGCTCCATTTAATACAAGGTTTTATCCAAGTATGAAAAGTTATCGTCCGATCTCCTCGAATTGATTTCCAGTCTAGAGTGCGACTCAATTGCCTTTTGGTGAACAAGAGAATGGTTTGGTTTGGTTATCAAATTTTTAAACTAAATGCAAGTAATTAAAATTGTCGTTAAGTAAAATAGAAGTCTTAAAATTAAACTACAAATAAAAGCTTGCAACCTTGGAAACTAAAATGTAAATGATTAGAAACTAGGAAAGATGTTTAAAATATACTAAGACAAAAGCGGGAAAGAGTAAATTTGAAAACTTAGGAAAATAAAACAAAGACTAAAATAAATGTGCACTGCGATCGCACTCCATCATAACCATTCCATCGCAATGCTCCATCGCAACGTTACATCGCAACTCACCATCGCAATGTTCCATCGCAACCTGATCGCAATGTTCCATCGCAACTAGTTATCGCAATGTGGATCGTGGTCTGATCGTAACAAACCGATCGCAATCAATGCGTTCGTAATAAGGGATTGTGACAAGATCGCACCACAGATCGCAACGAGTGATCGTGGGCGTGGATCGTACCAGGGAAAGAACAACAGATCGCAGTCTATGCGATCGTAGCCAGATGATCGTACCAAGGTAAAACAACTGGATCACACTTAATGCAATCGTAACAAGATCGGGACCTAGTAAAACCCTCCTAAGATGGAAAAGGCGTCCAAAAGGGAAATAAGCTCAAGCAAATAAGAAGTAACCAATAAGCACTTTCAAACTTCCAAAAGAGTAAATAAGCACAAATTCTAAAACTTTTGAAATCTAAAACATTCGAACTTCCATAAAATGGATTTAAGAACAATAAATCTTTTAGGAAAACTTAAAAGTAAATAAGCCAAAACAATCGAATAAGCCAATAAGCATGAAGAGCTTATAGCTTATACGTTCAAGAGCTTATGTAGAACAAGAAAGATTAACCTTTTAATCACGAAACACCAAAATCAACACGAATTGAGAACCATTTGGATCAAACATGGACTTTCGGATTAAGAACAAAGTAAAATAAAGAAAGGTAGAACGAGATTAAAGAACAAAAAGCTTAACTTGAATTAGATTAATGAAATCCAAATACAAGAATGATTAAAACCTTAAACTTGAAAGAAAAAGATGAAACTTAGTGAGAGAAAGTTGGGAACTTTCTCTCTCTAAAAACTAGAAAGAAAAAAATGAAAAACTAAAACTAGCTAACCACCCTCCTAATGTGATTAGGAGGGTATTTATAGGGAAATTGGAAGTGCATGTGTGGTGCTTACTTCTTTCTTTTCTTCTCGACTCGATTTAATTCTTTGTCTTTTCTCGACGTCGTCTCGGGATTTGAACTTGTCTTAATAATTTTCTTCTTTAATTTAGACTTAAGTTCTTTGACTTCATTAAACTTCCGTCTTTAGACTTTTTCTTTGATAAATCTTCAGAATAGGTCTTGGACATCCGTTCTTTAAGCACTCTTGATCTCTTGACTTCGTCTTTTCTCGTTTTTTTCGATAAAAGCCCGTGAAAGCCCGTGTTTTCTTCCTTTTTCATCTTTTGGTCCTAAAACACAATAAAAACACAAATCACGCATAATTCTGACTTTTATGACATAAAATACACGTTTTGGTCTTGTTATTATTGGAAATAAGTGGTAAAAGGATAAGTGTTTTCACACTTATTAACACGTATAACAAACCAAACTACACCCCGACCTCGAGTCGGGGTCCCCTTGTTGCGTCCGAGCCTAAACCAACCAAGCCGAGCCCTATGAGGGTCTCGGTGGTGGCGATGAAGGAAAGCCGAGAGCTTATGCTCTCGGTTGTGGGTCTCGGCCGAACAAAAAACAACACCAGGCACCCTCTTTATCATGATTTAATTAATCCCATGTGTTTTATTAACTTGTTTTTATGATTAATTAAATAAATAACATGAATTCATAAAGAATTTAAAAAGACAAAGGAAATGTTTAAACACGTGGAAAGAAAAGGTTATGATCATGGTCACTCACACACGAAATCAATAAGAAAAATTTTGTCCGGATCGTCCTTGTGATTGCTCTATAGCCGGAGGCAAGGAGAGAGAGGAAGCATGGAGGAATTTTTTTGTAAACCTAATATTATGATTATGTTTTCCTGTGTTTTTTTTATCATGAGTTTAAGTTGGGTCATGGGCCAAAGCCCATCTTTCTCCTTTTCCTTGTCTTAGCCACGGCCTAAAGGAAGCTCACAGGGAAACCCGTAGCTTTTCCCGAGTCATTAATTTACGTGATCGTTCATGCTTAATTATCATGTATTTATTATGTCGTGATCGTAACACATTTATAATATATATACGTAATTACATTTTATTAAATATCGTGACACGTGGATTATATTATAAATGGAAAGTTTTAAATTTATCGTATTTTCGTGAGTGTATTGTTCATGTGTACTGTTCATAGGATTTTAAATGCGGGTTTTACAATACATATCTTTAAGATCGTAGTACATCTTGTCGGCTCCAGGATGTACCAAATACTTAGACTTATGCACCTCATCTAAAACCTTAGTCCTTATATCTCCAACAAATGGAACCCATTTACGATCCATATAGTATAAGTTTCCATCATCTTTCTTTTCCATTTGTTGGTCCGTTCCACTTAGAGCTTCCTCCTTAATATATTCTTCTCCCTTAATGCTTCCTCTTGAGCATGTAATATCAATTCTATTACTCTACTTTGTATCGTCACGACCATTGCTCTTACTCGTCTCGTTTTCACTCTTTCCTTCCTACTCAAAGCATCCGCTACTACATTATCCTTTCCAGGATGATACTTTATATCGCACTCGTAGTCACTATATAGCTCCAACCATCTCTTTGGCACATATTCAATTCATTTTGATCGAATATGTGTTGAAGACTCTTATGATCTGTATAGATAAAGCTCTTCGTTCCATACATATAGTGCCTCCAAATCTTAAGTGAAAACACAACTACCCCCAATTACAGATCATGGGATTTGTAATTCTTCTCATGCACTTTCAATTGTCTTGATGCATAGGTGATTACCTTGTCCCTTTGCATAAGAACACATCCTAATCCTTGATTTGACGCATCACAGTACATAACAAAATATTCGATTCCATCAGGCAATGACAAAATTGGTGTGTTGCACAACTTATCCTTCAACGTTTGGAAAGCTTCTTCTTGAGCTCCACTGATAGTTGTAAAATACATCTTTTAGGAAAAAAAGCGTAATTAGGGTAAGTATTAAACAAGTGGTTTTGGAAAACCAAGTGTTTATGACCCTAATTGGCGTGGGATCATTCTTAAGGAGGCTAGTGTGTTGTGTAAAGAGATGATTAAATGTTTGTGATTATGATTATGAAGAAAGAAAAGAGAAAGGGATGACGGTTACGATTATAATTACACTAGGACGAAAGTCGTATACGTAAAACCGTAAAATATGACGAAAATTAAAAATTATCCTAAAATTCCTAGAAAATTGCAATAAATCCTAAAAATGTAATTAAAGTTTACAAAAGATCAAAAATCACTCAAACCTTTTATTTAATTAAATAATAATTTTTTAATGCTAATTAAAGCCCAAAAACCAATTTAATTAACAAAAAGCCTAAAATGAGATTATTCAATTTGTAAACCTCTAATATAACTTAATTAAACTAAAAACTATTTTTGGAAAATTTAAAATTAATTAAACTATTTAAAAATGATTAAAAACTATTAAAATATTAAAATAATTCTAAAAATTAATTAGATGACAAGAAAATTAATCAAAAAGTTTTAAAAATCCTAACTTAATGTTTTTAACCTATGAAAAATGAAAAAGTTGCAAAAATGTTAAAAACTAATCTTAATAATAAAATAATAATAAAATATTAATAAAAATCCAAAATTTATAAAAACTTCTAAAAACTTGTAAACTAGTTTAGTTTAACCTAATTTAAACAGAAATGAACTTGAAATGACAAAAATACCCCTAATGGGCCTCCAAATGGGCCAAATAGTAAAACAGACCCCTTAATGGGCTCAAATTGGCCCAATAAGAAAAATGTTCACAAAAATGGCCAAAAACTTCCAGTTAAGTTTAAAATTCAATTTTAAACACAAAATTTCAAAGGCCCAAAAGCTAAAAATGAGCTTATCACAGCTTATTTCAAAACAGCTTATTCTTAATAGGCTTTTTGGCCCATTAAGCTATAAGCTGATGCCATAAGCTGAAATTTGACACACATACTTTTCTTGACCTAATTAAGCTGTTTGTAAAAAGAATTTTTGAATAAGCCCAAGAAATAAGCCTGAAATAAGAAAAAGCTCTCTACACAAAACGACAAAATAGTCGTTTTCGAGTTCTAGGCTGTTTCAAGAGCTGATTCTTGTTGAAAAATGTTTCAAATCACTTAACTAAGCTTAATAATCAAAAAGATTTCCAAAAAGCACAATGAATAAACTAGAAAAAGCAAATAAGCACTTATGTAAAAGTCAACTAAGTTAGTTTTCTAGTCAAACCTAAAAGTCAAAGTCTCAAATGCTCCAGAATAGTCAAATGGGTCAATTAAGGAAGATTGATTACAAAAACAAAGTTGTTGCAGGTCTAAATAAGCTAGTATAGCTTATTGATAAGCTGTTTGAAAAATTGCACTAGTAGTGGCTAGTTTTGGGTGTCCAGCAGTGGGAAAAGTTTCCACTGCTTGACTTAATTGACTTTTTGTCTTTTGTGGACTTTTGTTGGAATCAATGGACAATCAAGGAACCCTTATAACCAGTGGGTTATAAGGAGTCAATATCAACAAAGAAAACACAATTTCACCAAGCCAATTAATACATTATAATCAAACAGCATACAAATCTAGCACAGACATGAAAAATAAGCATATTTGAAGTAATAAGCAGATAAAGCAAAATTAAGCCAACCAAAGTTCACCAAATGCATACACAAGCTTAAATAAATTCAAATGAACACAAACAAACTTGTTTCATACACTGGTTCAAAGATTAGACCTAGATTCAACCTATGTGACTTAACTCATGAACAACGAAGAACACAAGATGAACTTTGCTGATATACTTGACCACAAATCCAATTTTAAACCCTTAAATCTATTTATCAGCTTACACAAACTAAGTTTTACCACTTTTTAATCCTAGACATGAATATAATCTAAGTGTTCCCAAGATTTCAGATCAAATTAGGCAAAATCAAGCAAGATATAGCACAATATCATATTTGGTGTTTCAATGGGCAAAACTTGCAAATATCAGAACTCAAACACTTGTATATCAGATACAAACTCAAACAAACACTCAACACCTACTCAAACTAGCATACAAAGCATAAATTCTAATCAAGCAGTAATCCCAAACACCCCTTTCACTTTTGAAAATCAAAATTTTGCAAAGTAAAATTGTTTTCAGGTTTACCCAAGCTTAATCAAACATCAATACTACATAAGCATACAGTAAGAACAAGATTTAAGCCATAAAAACACCACATACAATATAAGAATCACAAAATCAGTTATAACCACTTTTCATACAGATTTTTGGAAAGAAGGCTCAAACCTCATGAATGTACATCCACACTCACGAATATTAGAGCTTATGTGCCTAGCTTAACAAGGCATAAGCTTCTAACAAGCTGCTAAGAACAACAAGGTTAGAACAAGCAAAATATATAAAGAAGAAAAATGAAAAATGAAACAAGATCTTTTCAAGCTTTGTACCTACTCTTGGAATATCCCCAAACCAAGACCTCACCTCACCTTGATAATCCTCTTATCAGGGTGATGTGATCAATCTTAGCCCAAAAATTTCAAAGGTTTGAACCAAACAACTTAGAAAAAATCAGGTTTTGGAAAATCTTGCAATTTCTTGCACAATCTTTGAAAACAAGTTTTGAAACTTCACAATCACAAATTATAACCAATAACAATAAGTAAATGAGAATGGCACTTGGAATTCGTCAAAGATATCAGACACTTTTTCATTACTTGAACAAAGGATTTACAGATTCTTGACAAAGAAAAAACTGAAATTGAGTATATTCAAGTTCGTTTCTCTCGATTCTTAACCAATTGAAAGTCCTAACAGTATCAAGTTTATTATTGTTTTTGGTTGATATGGTTTTTTGGATTTTCTATGTCTATTTAACCAAGCATGTAAAAAATGGTGAAAAATATTAAGCTACGTAACCGTAAAACACTTAGCAATTACCAAATTTATATTCACAAAAGGACAAAAAATGTAAAAGTATGAAAGTAATGTGCCAAAAGTAAGTAAATGAAAGTTCTAAGTTTGAAATGTAAATTCTTGAATAGTTAAAGGACCAAATATGTAAATTCTAACAACTTTCTAACTAAATGTAACAAACTTGTAAACTTACCAACTGAAAATGACAATTAGCTAAAAGTTTAGGACTTAAAAATTGCAAACCTTAATTAAATGCCAGTTTAGCTAATATTGCAAACAGGAACAAACAATAAGGACCAAAATGCAATTTAAAGGAACTATTAAGCAAAAACGGGTACAAGTCAATCAATAAGCTCAAATGAGCTTAATACTGGACCAAATCAGCTCAAACAAGTTTCAAAATGTTTTAAATCGAAAATAAGCTAGACTTGTTCAAGGAAATGGCTTAAACTTAATTAAACTCAAATAAGCTCAAACCAATAAGCCATGAATAAGCTATCTAAAAATCCAGACATGCACATTC
Source organism: Glebionis coronaria (assembly GCA_025667525.1). NCBI lineage: Eukaryota > Viridiplantae > Streptophyta > Magnoliopsida > Asterales > Asteraceae > Glebionis > Glebionis coronaria. The sequence goes on along the minus strand of JANFOE010000512.1, from coordinate 562,566 downwards.
AAATTTTAAAGTCCAGTCATGTTAAACAGCTTATTGTGAGTATGGAATGTCTTTCCTTTTGCAAAATAACCAAGTGAATAAGCAGAAAAGTGGAATTAAGCTGAATCCTAGCTTATTTGACTTTTGTTGACCAAAAGTTGAAAAAGTTGAAAAGCTCAGATCTCACTTAGGACATGTTTCTAAACAAGAATGTGGAAGAAAATTACAAGTTTTATGAAGTGGATTTAGCTCTACAAGAAAACAGTCGACTCAAATATTATAGAAACTTTGCTTTGCCTATGTGCTTATTCAAAAGCTGTTATCTAGCTTATTTATGAAAACTGTAGAATGTCCTTACTAAAACTTAAACTTTGGATGTTAATGGACAAATAAGAACTGGTTTCACTGAATTTAGCTGAGTAATGAATCAATGGCAAAGGATTGAAAGTTGCTAGTTTCTGATGAAAAGTTAACAAAAACTTGACCCAAACTATTTTTTTACCAATTGCCTGTTTGACTACAATATTGACCACAAATCTTGATACAAATGTTATCTAAGGTCTACTAAGATATATGAACAACACTTAACAAATTTAACAACCTTTAATCAAACAAACTCAACAGATCCAAACACCAGTTATTAAGTCTGATTTGAACTTTTATGAATGAATTTTGAGTAAATGAGTGAATTAAACATGAACTGATATCAAAACTTGTTTAATGAGCAAAAAGAAAAGTTCCTAGACCAAAAGCAAGCTAGTAAACAGATTTGAACACAAAGTACACTCACAAAAACTTGACTGATGAATAAAGGAAAGAATTCAAGTAAAATCAAACTAGAAGCTATAAAACTATCAACAAGCAATAAAATCAAGCCAATTAAGCTAAAACAAATCAAGAACACATGATCAGAGCAACATAGGAGGATTACACTAGAATTGACCATGCATTCAACTATTAAGTGGAATTTAAAAACAGAATTGTGCAAACTTATGAGCTTAGGCCTCCTTTGATGAAGGAGTGTGGTGCTGAACCAACTCAATTCTATCAACACACCATTAGATCATCACCATTAACCATTCTATCACCTCCAATAGCTTTTTCTGAATAAAATCAAACCACAGCTACAATTCTGCTTCAAAGGACTAAAAATGGACCGATCTTAGCCAGAAAACGTCATATGAACTCTAAAGCTCTCAAACAAACTCCATTTAATCACTTAAGATCAGATAGAAGCACAAGCATCAACAGAATAGAAGATTTGAGTAAGTGAATTGAGAATGATAAAAGGAAATGGATATTTTTGTGTTTTTTATTGATTGAATGAAGGAATTCTGTTACAACTACTAACTGATTCTATAACTAACTCTCAAGAGTGTGTCAAACTCTTGAGAGAAGTTCACTACTGAATGAACAATAAGAATGGAGAAAGAAATCTAAGGTATGTGTGTGTTCTTACACACTTTTCTACTTGATACAAATGAGAGTCTAAAGGCCTATTTATAGAGGTTGGATGAAGTGCAGGGGATGTCAGTGACATGTTCCCACCAATTAGAAGTTGCCAGGTGTCCACAAACTCTGAATTGATACTAGCCGTTATGAACTTGAATTTGGGATTTTCTTCTTGGTTGACTTTCAGGGTAATTAAGTGAGTGGGTTGAATTCGTCGTCCAAAAACGAACACTTTTCATGTAGACCACTTTTCTTGAAACTCATTGTAGACAAATCCCCATTCTGGGTTCGTATAAAGAAGAAGATTACACGTGGAATGATGTGGTTGGTTAATTTTGTGTCACACAGATCACTATCCAAAATGGATAAATGTGATTATTGCATGGCGTTCTCTTATTGGCCCAAAAGTGAGATAGTGGGAGTTGCTGTAGAAGATACGTTGTATTTATTGTGTCGGTGAGGTGGCAATGAGCTGGTGATCCGTGTGTGATTTTTCTAGCAATGTGATTGGTTAATAGCATATAAACACTTATCATGTCCAATCTTGGAGTAATTTTGACACTTTCAACCCCTTAACTTTGGCAGATTATCCAAATGAGCCATAATCTTCATTCCAATGACATTTTCAGTCCTTCAACTTGCATACTTGTTTATTTTGACCCTTTGACTTGGTTGACTTTAGAGTTGACCAGGTTTGACTTGAATCTTGACTTTGACCAAATTGCACTTTAAGTCCCTCAACTTTGGAATGTTGTCAAGATAGGTCCTTCATCTTCAAAGTCTTGTCATCTTTGATCCTTCTTTGTCTTTTTCATCACAAATAAGCTTGATTTCTTCTTGTTTGCTTGAAAATGTATCCATGTTACCTATTTAAGCACAAACACAAAACATACCACATAATTCCGCTTTATAGCACAAAAGTTAGGTATTTTCCATGTGTTTTCGGGTGATTTGTTGATTAATTGATATGAGATTTCTCTCATATCAAAAACCAAGAGCAAAGGTTAATTTAATGAGCCTAATGCCTTATATAGGCTATAAAGAGACTAAAATACTGAATAAAAAACATGAAACCCTAACTATGAAGTTCCAAGAATGCCCTTGCAGTTTGAATATCTCATGAACATGTGAAGTCTTCTTGGCTGTTTGTGGAGGTGTAAAAGGTATGCCAATTGATCAAAGGGTCCAAAATAAGCGTATGTTGTAAACTATGTTGTGGCACGTTAGATTTCTGGCAGGTTTTGGCTTCTTCCTCAAAAAAAGTGTAGCAGGGCATAACATGTGAGCTTTGGGGTGAGGTGGCAAGGGTTTTGAGGGTGGGGTTATGATTAGTACCACCTTAATCATAAAATTGGACAAGATTATGGGTTAATTTTAGCTTAAACACAAATACCCAATTTGTGTTCATGTTGTGAATAGTGGGTGTTTAATCTGGTTTTATGTTTAAAAATGTTGTTTAGCACGTTTTTAAACTAATCAGTTTAATTAGTTTAAAATGGCTGAGTGGATGTGTGAGTTGGCAAAGGGGAGGCTTGTGATTGGTGGAAAAGGGGTAGTGAGGCACGTGTCACACTATCACTGGTCTAGATTTCTTTCTTGTCTTGGCAATTATCACCCCTCTTCTTTCTTTCTCCTTTCATTTCAGTTTTAAGAAGCAAAAACTGAATTTCCCTTTATAAGCAAGTTTTGTTTTTCATACTTTTGCCCCAAAAGTTTTGCAAAGTATTTTCAAGGGTATTTCTTGCCATTTGATGATATTTGAAGCGTGATTCTTGTAATATCTTCAATCTTCAAGGTCCTTACTTGTATTGTTGACTTTCTGGAGGACTAATATAGACAAGTCTTCATATTTGAGGGACCTTTCTTGCCAATTCTTCAAAGTTGAGGGTCCTTTTTGTAATTTGACAAACTTGAAGGACCAAACTTGTAATTATGAATATACAAGGGTTTAAAGTGTCAATTCTTCAACAATGAAGGACCCTTCTTGTAAAATCTTCAATTCTTCAAGGACTTTTCTTGGAAAATCAACTTTAGGGCCCGGTTCATTGTGCGGATTCGTTTCCCGTGTTCGTTTTTTCTTGTTTCTTGTGATCTTTTGCCATTTTCTCAATATCCGTACCTAAAATACACATTGAACAAACACAAGCATATATTTGGAACATTTTATGATATTTTATGCATTTTAAGCCCATTTTGGACGATGAGACTATGTATAAAAGCAGTCTCATCACTCCCCCATACTAAACTACTGTCGTGCCCTCACGCAATGCTAGAATAAAGTATCTTAGCACCTCCAAAATTCATTTTTATGTACTTTTATTGAAATGTAAACTACTATACTACCACTACTTACTACTACTTGCATTTTAGACATAATGTAGGATTTTCATCGCAATATGGGACATTTAGGTTCATAGAACAAGAACACGTGAATGCTTCGTTAGAAATACTTTCGTCGTACTCGATTTTCACCTCAACTCCATGCCAAGCGTGTAACGAGATCGTTGTCATTATAATTTAGTAATTCTAACACTACTCATATGACCTAATCACGTACTAATACTCCCATAATCCTAGTTGGTATCTCTTATATTTTATTTTAGTCTTGAATGTTCACGAGAATACATTGTTTGACTTATGCGATGATAGAGATTTAGGTCTAAAAATAGAATCATAACGGTGTAACCAAGATAATCGAATTAATAACCCCCCTAATTGACAACAATGTCAAAAAATTAAGTCAACAAGAAGGATCGATAAACACGGTTTTGAACATGAGACTTATTACCAAGACTTTTATACGCCCCCTAACGGATGGGCCTTATTATCATAGGTTTACCTCCATCTTTTATTCAACTTCGCCATGAAGCTTTTATTATGACTTTGGTCTTTCCTTGCCTTTTATTTAACCTCGCCATGAGGTGTTTATTATGACCAAAGACGTATATCCTCACGCTAAAAGCGAATTTTGGATCTTTAAAGCTTCAAAGATTAAGGCATAATTCACTTTCAATTTCGCATAGATTTTTCGGCCTTGTGAGCTTTAAATTGTTTGCTTGATTTAGGTGAGCACTTGAAATCTTATTATTAGGTGAAGCTTTTGATTATTTGGGTTGCCAATACTTCAAAACCGTGATGCTGGCGATACCTTATTGTCTTCTCAATTTATTTACATGGAAGCTACTAGAAAAGACTAGAAACCAACAATCAAGACTAAACCGATAAGTCAATACTTATTAGCAAAATATATATACAAGCGAAGGGAGAATAAGCAAACAACGAGAACACATGAGTTTTGGAAAGAATACGATTACTCTACGTTTAGCATAGTAACTTATAATTAACTATATCATTTATCGTCCTCATTTAAGAGACTTAGCCTAATATGAAGTTAAGGAATCGAAGCTAAGTGCTCAACACGCACGGTCGAGTCAAAAATTACTCTTATTCTCGCCATTGGAAAATCTACATTCATGTCTTCAAACACTTATGAAACATGAGAAAATTTTAAAATTTGGCCATTATTAGCCTTATTTTGCAATAAAACGATAAACAAAAAGATAAAATTTGGAAAGCGTGAAGGTTTGGCAAGGCAAGTATCAATTCACCCCCCCCCCATACTAAAGTTAAACATTATCCTCAATGTTTCAAGTCTAAGGGTAGGATACCCCCATACTAGAGACGTAGTCGAATGCTTAATCTAGCATGAAAAAGGGTTTAACCGTTAAATCAATAGCCGTTTATGAAGTGTGCTAAAAACCTAAGGTTAGAACATAAAAGGATATATCAATTGGATATCGAAAAATTCTTCAAAGCAAACGATCGAGTGCTCCCATAAAACGAACACGAGAGGCTCCAATCGTGAAGATCATGATCATCTAAAATCCACATTGCAAAAACAACCACGGAACAAAGGTTGGAAGGGCACAAATCCCCTCACGTAAGCTACATTAGAAAGCGATAATATGTACATGAATAAGCATGGAACTCCCCCACGGGGCACCTTGTTTTTGATTACCGAGTCATGAGCTCGACTCGATCCCCTCAATAGTAATTATCATTGGGGAAGGTGACTTGGTCGAGGTAGTTCAAAGAAGGAACTTCCCCACCAAAGTAGTGCTTCAACCTATGGCCATTCACCTTAAAATTAGGGGCATCATTTTGAGCTAGCTCGATGGTCCCATATGGAAAAACTTGGGTAACGGTGAATGGACCCGACCAACGGGATTTCAAATTGCCGGAAAAGATTTTCAAACGTGAGTTAAAAAGCAACACTTGATCTCCAATGTTAAAAACCCGGTTTTTAATTTTAGAATCATGAAACTTTTTAGTTTTCTCTTTATAAATCAATGAATTTTCATAAGCAATATCTCTCAATTCATCTAATTTATTTAATTGCATTTTCCGGTGTTTTCCCGCGGTCTCAATGTCGTCATATGCTTTAGGGCCCAATAAGCTTTATGTTCGAGTTCAATTGGCAAGTGACAATTCTTCCCATACACGAGCTTGTAAGGAGTGCATCCAATAGGCGTCTTATGAGCGGTACGAAAGGCCCATAAAGCAACGTCTAACATATCCGACCATAATTATCGGTTCTCTCCTATCGATCTCTCCAAGATCCTCTTCAACGATCGGTTTGAAACCTCGACTTGCCCACTCGTTTGCGGGTGATAAGCCGTCGAAAGCCGATGTGTAACCCCATATTTACTTAGAACCCTTTCGAATTGGTCATTACAAAAATGGGTTCCACGATCGCTTATAATTGCACGAGGGGTTACAAAGCGAGAAAACAATTGCTTCAAGAACTTGACTACCACACGAGCATCGTTCGTGGGCAAAGCCTTAGCTTCCACCCACTTAGATAGGTAGTCAACGACGACAAGGATGTACTTATTACCACGAGATGATGGGAAGGGCCCCATAATATCAATTCCCTAAACGTCAAATATCTCACACACTTGGATGATGTTTTGTGTCATTTCATCATTTTGTGAGGCTTTTCCTTGTCGTTGGAATGAGTCACATGAATTGACAAGTGAATGTGTATCTCGGTAAATAGTAGGCCAAAAGAATCCGGCATCAAAGACCTTCTTGGCCGTGAGATTAGCACCATGGTGACCACTCGTTGGCCCCTCGTGACAAGCTCTAAGGATATTAGAAGATTCGGTGCCAAAAACACAACGTCGAATGATTTGATCCGCACAAGTCCGAAAGAGGTAAGGGTCGTTCCAAAAGTAGAACTTGACGTCACGGAAGAATTTTTGTTTTTGTTGAGTCGTCATACCCTTAATGATGAAGTTGCTCGCATGGTAATTTGCGATTTCCGCAAACCATGGGGTGGATGAGTCAACCTTAGAATTCACTACACCAAGTGTCTCGAGAGGAAATGTTTCGGTGATTTCCTTATTCTCGTACACACTTTGGTGAGGATCTTCCAAGCGAGAAAGATGATTGGCCGCTAGATTCTCGGCTCCTTTTTTGTCAAGGATTGTGACATCAAATTCTTGTAGGAGGAGCATCCAACGAAGCAATCTCGGCTTTGCATCTTGTTTAGCAATGAGATACTTGATTGTTGAATGATCCGTATACACTATGCATTGGGCCAAGACGAGGTAAGGTCGGAATTTCTCAAATGCATACACCACGGTAAGGAATTCCTTTTCCATTGTGGTATACTTAAGTTGAGCCTCAGTCATCGTCTTGCTAGCATAGTGAATAGGCAAGAAGTTCTTTTCATGACGTTGCCCCAAAACGACCCATATGGCGTAATCACTTGCATCACACATAAGTTCAAAGTGGAGGTTCCAACTGGGAGCAACAAGAATGGGAGCTTCGGTAAGTTTCCTCTGAAGGATTTCAAAGGCTCGTACACAATCTTCGTTAAAGACAAAAGGAGCATCTTGTTCGAGGATATCTTTGAAAAATCCTTGATGAATCGACGATAAAAGCCCGCGTGGCCTAGAAAACTCCTAATTCCCTTAACGGTTTTGGGATGAGGTAATTTGGCGATGGCGTCAATTTAGCTTTTCTACCTCAATCCCCGCTTTCGAGACCTTGTGCCCTAAGATGATTCCTTCCTTAACCATAAAATGACATTTTCCCGATTGAGCACAAGGTTGGTTTCCTCACAACGTTTTAACATTCTCTCAAGATTCGAAAAACACGAAGTGAACGAACAACCAAACACGGAAAAATCATCCATAAAGACTTTCATCGTTTTCTCTATCATGTCATGAAAAATAGCCATCATACACCGTTGAAAAGTTCTTGGTGCATTACAAAGTCCGAATGGCATTCTACGATAGGCAAACGTTCCATATGGACACGTAAACATAATTTTTTCTTGATCACGAGGATCGATGGGGATTTGGAAGTAACCGGAAAAACCATCTAAAAATAAATAGAAATCGTTTCCCGCAAGACGCTCCAACATTTGGTCCATGAAGGGCAAGGGAAAATTGTCTTTACGAGGGGCGTCATTCAACTTACGATAGTCGATACACACCCTCCAACCGATCACGAGTCGAGTTGGAATTAACTCGTTGGCATCGTTTGGCACAACGGTCATTCCTCACTTTTTAGGGACAAAATGAATAGGACTCACCCAAGGACTATCAGAAATAGGGTAACATCTATCCAAATGCAACACAAAACGCTCACATAACGCAAGTCATCACAAAACAAACATAAGTTCAAAAGCAAATATTAAACAATAGCAACTCGAATCCGCAATGCAAGTCCTAAAGGTCCAGCTAATCCAAGTAACTTCATAATCACTTAGCATGATTACTTGAAAAATGATACTAAAATATGTCAAAAAAAAGTTGGTGAAAGTACTATAGTTTAAGCAAAAACGTTTATGTAAATCCGTTTTCAAAACCATGAACATATCTCTATCGCAGAATCACACATCATAAATCCTCTATCGCATACCATCAATCATCTATCACAAATCATCGATCACATATCATCTATCACGCATCGTAACCTCCGCAAGGTTATCTCATTCTCATACTATCACAAACCATAACCTCCGCAAGGTTATCTGTTTTTCATACTATCATAAACCATCATAGTTATCTCTAACCATGACAAACATGAATAAGCGCTAATCCAACCATCCCGACGAAGGTGGCGAACCTTCACATCATGAATCGCACTCCGGATATTCCCCTATCACAAATGCACTCATGTGATGTACCCGGTCATGTCTATACTACTCTCTCCACACATGGCCACAAATTACTATACCATTACGCCTTCCGTCAAGTACAACACATATCATTCTATCTCATGCACTAACACATACTCATGTTCATACTATCTTGTCAAAAGATTATAAAACGAAGTTTATAAAAACTAAGTATCATTTTCAGCCCAAAAGGTAAAACAAAAGGGGCTTAGTACAACTCACCTTATGTAAAGCAATCCAAATTCTTCGCACAAGCTAACACAATCTATAACATAATATAAATAAACGAATGTTAACATCGGTATGGATACTCGTACAATTTTGATGAAACAACTTCTATGATGGATATATAAGTATCTATCATATTCAATACTCGTTCTATACTCTCTACGCATTCAATTCACTAGTAAGTCTCTACTATCAACCCGTTCATGTTTCATTCAAAACAGTCTTGATTTTGTGTTAAAAAACGTAAGTAAATAAATTACTTCAACTCATAACCTTCCTTTATAACTCAAACCCTATGACCTTACATGTCTCTGGTATATCCCATAATTTTTCCTAAGCTTAAATCTCAAAGCAAGCCCTCGAGATATATATATATATATATATATATATATATATATATATATATATATATATATATATATATATATATATATATATATATATATATATATATATATATATATATATATATATATATATATATATATATATATATATATATATATATATATATATATATATATATATATATATATATATATATATATATATATATATATATATATATATATATATATATATATATATATATATATATATATCTTTACATTATATATAAGAGGAGGGATATGCCACATAAGCATGTTTTAATCCACGTCAGCAACTGCTAAAAATAAAATTTAGTAATATAATTTTGTCGATTAATTTTCATTATCATTCATAAATAAAATTGAATAATATAATTTTCCCGATTAATTCTCATTGTCATTCATAGCCAACGAGCATTCAAAAAAACCCTAATACTTCATTAATCAATAATAACCCTAAATTAGAAAAAAAAAACTCACAGAAACGCACACCTTAGAAAAATAAGGTATGGTCAATCGATTTTCTTTTTTATTAATTATGATATTAATATTTAATCTTGGTTGTATTCTTTTGGAACTAATTTTGTGCACACTGTAATGATTCGTATTGGCCCCAATAGCTGGATGAAAATAACCGAATCAAGCAAGTTTAAGGATCAAGTAAATGCTATTGAAGATCAAGTTAATGTTATTGAACTTTATACATACAAATTTAAGGTATTTGATATTTAATTACTTTCGTTATATATTAATCGAACAGGTATTTTTGTGCCTCTTAATCTTCAATTTTTTTTCTTATGTTGTTTTTATCAGGTGATTGTTTTTACTTTTTACCCATGATATTGTGGGTCATGTATTTCTTGCTCAGGTATTCTCTTCTGCAATGGTTATATAATTTACTTATTGTTATTGTTGTGTGATTGATACTTCCCGTTTGGAGTAAAACTAAAATGCGAATGAATGACTTTATGAACTTAAGTTTCGAATCGGTTTTCACCACGTGACCCTAGGAAAACAGAATTGTTGGTGCGATGGATAACTTTGTGGAAGGTGAAAGGTACGCATAACATGTAGTTAGCAGGTTTGTTTGCTGCAAGTTTCCAGCTGTAAAGCCAACCTTAAAGATACATGAACATTAATTTATGCGCAGTCTCAGCTTTAATTACAATGTTATAAAATTAATTATTCATAAAATAATTAATATTAGCTATTCAAATATTACGTAAGTATTACTTGTCAGGAAAATAAATAATAACCCGGGCCTTATGTTAAGCTTAAACCTTACAAGATTAATAAAGGCCCAAGACCCGGCCCATTTGCATATAAACTAACCAAAACTCATTTTCAAGCCTATATGTTTTCTATTACTTTGTGAGCCGATAGTTTGCATGAGAACCAAATGTGAAAAGATAACAAAAGTTATTATAATCAAATAAGTCCCTAATTTGATACGCCTTAGAAACTAATGGAATGCCAAAAAAGAAATAAAAAGATTTGATCTTCAATGCTCGGTCAAAATGAAACACTGCATCATAAAAGCCTTCTAAAAATGTTTCCCCTTATTACGATTAGATTGTTGGAAATAGTATTATATAAAATCATACCTCTTTGAAAATGTCAAAAAGATAACTTAATAAACTCTTAAATCAAAATTATGCTATCATGAGGATAGTAGAGCTCACGTCCGAGTTCCCTTCGATGTTGATCTTGTTCGTTTTATGTTGTGTACGTGAGCATGCCTCCAAATATTCGGTTACGTTTGAACTAGTGCGAGCATGGTTCGGTTGTGGTTCTTGATTGAAGTTCTGCTAAGGTCGATATGATCGGTTAATGTAGGGAGAAAGGTTCTTGTTCATATCATTGGAATATCGGTTTTGTTTTGGGTTGAGTTTCGTTGATCATAAGGAAGGTTCGAAATCGATCTCATCATGTTTTCGTGTTGCTTAGAGGTAATCCTCAAACTAGCTACGGCATGATATTCATTGTTAAAATTTAGCCATTTTAGAGTTATATAAAATTTACAAGATATGAAGGTTGCACTTATAGTTAAACTAGCAAAACAACAAACTTACAAATCATTGAGAAGATTTTATAAAGTCAGCTAATTGTATGTTTTCATAAGAAATCGGAATCGAGTTTTAGTAATACTCAATATATACGATGAAGAAAGGTCTGCATGAAATCTTCTATGTACTTGGTCCTTGATAATGATTGTTATGTATATTGCATAATATTTACTATAAAATTAATCTAAACTTTTGATTATTTGAAAGCTAGTTACATTATAAACAAGTAAGTATACTACATAGTACCTTTTATTTTCATAATGACTACTAATGACTACGTAATATTATGTCAGTTCTTTTTATATCAGCTAATAAATAAATCATGAAGTGCGACAACCACAAAAACGAATAGCTGTGAATCTTTAGACCGTATACATGCCAGATAGCTAGCATCAAAATGTTACATAAACAATTAAAAAGAAACAAGTAAAAGTGGATAGATTGTATACAAGTCTTCTTTACTAAAACGTGGCAAGAGAAGTTTTCATGTTTTATTCATGCAAATTGCTTCAAACTCGTAATTTTTTAGCTATTAAGACGTACTTAAATATTCATCTATTTGACATGTATAACCTGATTTCTTTGTTGTGACAATGTGATAAGCATATTACTATTTCTAATAAGCTAAGCAAATTTTGAACAAGGATGACACAAATCCGATGATAAAATAAACTAGTAGACTTTTCATCGATAATTAATAATTGATATCTAAATTCATGTAGATGATGGCAAGCGAGATTAAGTCGATCTGATTTGTTCAGTACCCCTCGGTTTGTACAAGGTACAGATTTCTGTTCTTCAGTATGGACTTTCTTTCCTATGCATGATAAGGATTCCTCATATGTAGCCAAATGTTTTTCCAGTTATATGTTTTAAAACTTTACATGAATTGCCATGATAACTATATTAAATTGCGTGAGCTTTATATACATGCATGACCAGTTATTACTAGTTACCGAGGTACCGTAACCATGACACTTGAGGCACCGGTGTCATGACTCTTCTGCGGGGGAGTGATTCCTCGCAGCGTCCCTTTTATTTCAGCTTGGCCATTTATCAGTATTATCAGCGGGGCGTATGGATGCATCCTAGTTTATCAATTTATAGTTTATCAAGTGAATGTGGTCTGTGCTCTACATCCTTCACATTGGAGTTGATCCCTCCACCAGTTTATTTAGAGGTCACCCCTCTACAGCATGACGAGGTCACCCCTTTATGTATTCATGCAGACGTAGTTACAACACATGACCTATATAAGCTCTTGGCAACTAAGATACAGTAAATGCATGTTTTCTGATTTAACAGATAATAATTCAACTTTACTATTTATAAATCAGACTTTTCAGAAAATACACAGTTTTCCGCTGCTCTTTACTTATCAGTTTTATAGCTTAAGTATTTGTTATCTTCTTCATTCCAGTACATTCTTATCATGCTTTTATCCGTTCACTAGGCCTTATGCTCAGCCGTGGTTCTTTTCATGACTATACGGCAGGTACCCAAGGACGGACTTGAGCATTTAGCGGATGTGCATAGGATGGGAGCTACCTTATACTTCCATTCCTTTTGCATTTCATTTACTTTATGCAGATGTTGAGTTTATGTGTGGGAGCCGACGTTTGATTCCGGTTTTTCCTTTATGGTCATGTATGCTTTATTACATATTACCTTGCATGCTTTGATGACACGCCATAAATTACGTGACGGTCCACTTATCAAAGTGGGGTGTTACAATTATGGTATCAGAGACCAAGGTTCGACCTGTAGGCTCTAATACTTGACTTGTGACTAGTGGGCAGTCACCAGGAACTTCCTAGATTTTGGCGTTTGTTATCTTCCATGTTTCTCATGCATTTATCAGTCAGTTTTCTTAAAATTTTGACAAGGTAAAAGGTTGGTACAAGACTGGCCATATTTAGTCGCATGTGCTTTTCAGTCTAATTTTGTTTGGTGAACCGACCTATAGGCGTTCACCATTGCTCAGGTCAATTTTCATGCTTTCAGACGAATATTTTTTTTGAACCGACCCATAGGCGTTCACCTTGTTCATATCACGATGTTTCATTAAAGTCTGACTAGTATGGATTGTACAATAGCCATCCACATTTAGTTCTTGTAAAATTTTGACAAGTATGGATTGAACCAGAATCGTCCATACTTAGTCACATGCCTCCTCCTTCGAATTATGTGTATTTAACCGTAGTCATCCACACCAGTTGATGTTAAACCTCAGTTGATTATCCTGTTATGTTCTTTCTAACAGTCAAGTTTTCATACTCGCACGTGGATGTCGTTTTCACGCTAATTAAGATTCATGTCTCCTTAGGAGGAGTATGTTTTCAGCAAGGTGATGATGTTTTCATGCTAAGATACAGAAGGATTACAGTAAAAACTCTGTTTTCATGATAAATCATGTTTGGTCTTCATCAATAATGTCTTCATGCTGACCATTGATTAAAACTCCGTTTAATCATACTTTGAGCCTCTATACGACCAGCATTAAGTCTACGTAGGAATTGCCAGGCTATCATGTTACTCGTTTCATTTCGGTTTGCGAACCATTTAAATCAATTTATTTACTTGATCATGTCAAATGATTGACACCAGTATCGATCATCTCATGAAATTGCCATGGGTGCCACGTACAGTATTCCATGTGTACTCCATGTATAGTATCTCAGGTGTACTACATGTACAGTATTCCACGTGTACTTCATGTACAATATTCTAGGTGTACTCCATGTACCTTCCTCCTTGTGTATTGTTAATCGATCCTCAATCATCTCAAGCGTTTCCACTTGTCGATATTCTACCAGATGCTGATGCTGCTCGTAAGTTGAAGATTTACCAGATACTGATGCTACTAACACTTCGGAGACCTCACGAATGCTGATGCTTCTAATACTTTGGAGATTCCACAAGATGCTGATGCTGTTTATACTATGAAGACTCTACAAAGCAAGGATGAAGACTATAGAATTGAAATTCCAGAAAAGAATATACTCCACCCATCAGACGCTATCATCCTATTCCATGCCTTTACCTCCTCAGTTAAAATGCCACACGTCACTAAGCTATTTCTTCAGCCAGAAGAGTGGGAACCGGTACCAGCTGGCCGCTCAGCAAAATGAGAACCGTCATAGAACTGAGAGACAAGGCGGTAGTGTTAACCACTGTGCTAATAAATAATCAGTCAATAAAAATCGGAACTCCGGAACGAACGTGACTAGAAATACAAAGGTCAGCAGTCTAACCGGTCCGCCAATTCTAACAGTAACAAAAAATTTTTAACCTTGTTCAGATCCACCAACTAAAACACATGTCAAGACATCAGTCAAGACACATGTCTCAAGTATCATTTTGGAAGACGCATGTCAGGACACCAGTCAGGGTACATTTCATAAGAATATTTTTCTCAAGGAGTCAAAACTCATAACTTCAGTATGTCTTCTAAACTAGGCCATCAGAAATCCAGGGTACCCTCCAATGGGGTACACCTGTTCTGTTATGCCACGCATAAATCAGACCATTAAAAATTCAGTTACCACCACTAGAGTATTGTCCAGGTTAGACACGCGTGTTCGTTCTGTTGGGTTACAGACGAACACATTCCGCGAGATCTGCCACGTTTACTTCACGTATTCATATGTCACCTTTATCTTAAATCAGGTATTACCTACCTCCCAGCCAGAAAAGACTCCATAGTATCACCCGTAGTTATAAAGGTTTTCCTTCCAGTTGAAGACAAGGCCCATATTACTAAATCCTAAATACTTTCATCTTGTTTCTTGTCAGAAAAATCAGTACAAATTGTTTCTGCTTTACAAGCACGTGAATTATTATCATATAACTGCGAAGACTTCCTAGTCACCATTCACCATTCATGATATGAATTATTATCTAATTTCCTCTTACGTGTGGAAAGGGAAGGGTGCCATTGCCTTTTGGGCTGGACTCAACATGGTTGTGTGGGCTCGCTACGCCTTCTAGGCTAGGGGTCATGTAGCCATAATTGTCGTTCTAAAAAATATGATGTGACTTCTGAAATTCCCTAAATCCATGATCAACAGATTTTTCTAGAGTTTTCCAGATGTATTCCAGATGGGTTTCCAGAAATTCCTCATTAACCACGAGACGGAGTTTTAGCATCGAGCTTTTCTAAAGGAAAGAAACTTTTTTCAAAACTCCTTATCGCAGGGCTCCAGCTGAGTTAAAAGAGTTGCAGGATTAGCTGCAAAAGTTCCTAGCACGGGGCTTTATTTCGCCGAGTGCACCACCATGAGTTGCACCATTTTCTGTCTGTCAGGAAGAAGGCCAGTAACATGAGATCATGTATCTACCACCAAAAATTTGACAAGATCACCATTCTTAACCGATATTCATTCCATGTATAGAAGGTTATTTGATCTGTTACGAAGTCTTAAAGACCTTTTCCAAAAACACTTCACGATCATGCTACCATCAGTGGTGAAATAAAGAACATGACATTTCCAAGACCGCTTTTGCACACGTTATGGTCTCTCTAAAAGTTTGATTTTGCTTTTGGGCTACCGAATGCTCCAGCTATATTATGGAACTGATGAATAAAATTTTCCATAAATTCTCATACAAGATCGTCAGTATATTCATTGATAACAGCCTAATCTTCTAAATTCTAGAGAGGAACACGAGAATCATCTTCTCACGATTATGTAGATTCTCTGATAGGAGAAAATTTTATATGCAGCTTTCCAGACGTGAATTCCAGTTGAACAAGGTGGCATTTCTGGGCCACGTTATTTCAGTAGAAAGAAATTTCAGAAATCCTACAAAGGTGAAGGCCATCACCAGATGGTCAAGACCGATGTCTGTGACTGAAGTACGAAGTTTTCTAGAATTCAGTTGACCATTACCCTAGAAATTGCTGACAGTTCTCATGATTAGCTTTCCACGACTAAGCTTATGCATAAAGGAGAGAACCTACACTAAAATTTTGCATTCCATAAGATCCTACGCTAGTAGAGGCCTAATTTACCGAGACTCAGAGTTCTTACATGACTATTCATCTAGATTCTACAAGAATGTACCATAAACCTAGGCAGGATTTTGATAGAAACAGTATGACACACTGATACAGATATGTTCATATCTAGATGCCTGACATGTCAGCAGGTTTAAGATAGAACACCGACATGCTAATGAGTTAGTGCAACCAAGAAATTTCTGAACATAAATGAGACAAGTTTCCCATATAGTTGTTATCAGATTACCACAGACTCAGAAGAAGCATGATGCTATCTGAGTCATTGTCGAACATTTAACCTAGTCTACACGTTTTTTTTCATCCGAAAGGAGTTCACAGTAGCAGACCTGCAGGAAATTCAGAAATGGATCGTACAACTTCATGGTGTTCCATCAACCATCTTATCATATAGAAACTTCACGTCCACGAATCACGCTCACGTTCATGTTCACGATCACGTTTACGTTCACCTTCACGTTACATCTCACGTGCACATTATGATGTTGTTTCAGTCCATATTTTGTGTTATCTTATGATTTAAGCTCACGTTCGCGTTCATGACATTGTTCACGTTCATGTTCGTGTTCCATCTCACTGTACACGTTTCATAACTTATTACTGATTATGGTTTTAGGAAGCTCGAGAAACTAGACTCAAGTTTAGCACAGTTTTTCCATACCCAGGCAGACGTTTCACATCTCAGGTCGTATCGTTTGGCATTCTTCCCTTAATCAGCATACGTTCATAGTAAGTCCACGTATAACGTTCGCAGTATGTTTCTCATATCACGTTCACGATGCATTCCATGCACAACGTTTATCATATGATCGCGAACCACGTTCACAATTTCTCATGTAGCACGTTCACAATTGTTCACGTAGTTCGTCCCAGTATGTATTCAATATCGTTTCTTAGAGATATATAAATGTATCTTTTTAGGTTATTGGTCGTATCACTTCATGTATCCTACATGTTATAGCTTATTCATTCAATCAGATTCAGAAATCCATCTTAAGTATGGAATGAGAAACTTTTCAGCATCGTCAGGACAGGGTCATTAGGACCAGGATGTTCATTGCGTCAAGATCTCTGAAGGAACTGTTTCGAGCGGGAAGCCACTTGGAACGGAGGATTCCATCCGGACTTCTCATCCTTTTCTCCCATAATTCAGATATGTTCTTCAGCCATGTCATGTTCCATATACTTTTCAGCCATGTCACATTCCATGTTCTCTTCAGTCATGTCACGTCCATGTCCTTTCAGCTTATATGTCTTTTTCAGCTTTTGAGTCCTTTCAGCTCTTACAACTCCAGCAGCTTTATTACCTTTAATTCGAGGACGAACTTTCCTTTTTAGAGGGAAAGAATTGTAAAACCGCAGCATTATCGTGTCTCTAATTCGAGGGCGAATTATTTTTTTAGAGGGGAAGAGTTGTAAAACCCGCCTTAAAGATACATGAACATTAATTTATGCGCAATCTCAACTTTAATTAAAATGTTACGAAATTAATTATTTAGAAAATAATTAATATTAAAATATTACGTAAGTATTACTTGTCAGGAAAACAAATAATAACACGGGCCTTATGTTAAGCTTAAACCTTAAAAGACTAATAAAGGCCCAAGACCCGGCCCATTTGCATATAAACTAACCAAAACTCATTTTTAAGCCTATATGTTTTCTATTACTTTGTGAGCTGACAATTTACATGAGAACCAAATGTGAAAAGATAATAAAAGTTATTATAATCAAATAAGTCCCTAATTTGATACGCCTTAGAAACTAATGGAATGCCACAAAAGAAATAAAAAGATTTGATCTTCAATGCTCGGTCAAAATGAAACGGTTCATCCTAAAAGCCTTCTAAAAATATTTCCCCTTATTACGACTAGATTGTTGGAAATAGTATTATATAAAATCATACCTCTTTGAAAATGTCAAAAAGATAACTTAAAAAAGTCTTAAATCACAATAATGCTATCATTAGGATAGTAGAGCTCACGTTCGAGTTCCCTTCGATGTTGATCTTGTTCGTTTTATGTTGTGTACGTGAGCATGCCTCCAAATATTAGGTTCCGTTTGAACTAGTGCGAGCATGGTTCGGTTGTGATTCTTGATTGAAGTTCTGCTAAGGTCGATTTGATCGGTTAATGTAGGGATACAGGTTCTTGTTCATATCATTGGAAGATCGGTTTTGTTTTGGGTTGAGTTTCGTTGATCATAAGGAAGGTTCGAATTCGATCTCATCATGTTGTCGTGTTGCTTAGAGGTAATCCTCAAACTAGATACGGCCTGATATTCATTGTTAAAATTTAGCCATTTTAGAGTTATATAAAATTTACAAGATATGAAAGTTGAAGTTATAGTTAAACTAGCAAAACAACAAACTTACAAATCATTGAGAAGATGTTATAAAGTCAGCTAATTGTATGTTTTCATAAGAAATCGGAATCTAGATTTAGTAATACTCAACATATAAAATGAAGAAAGGTCTGCATGAAATCTTCTATGTACTTGGTCCTTGATAATGATTGTTATGTATAATGCATAATATTTACTATTGAATTCATCTAAACATTTGATTATTTGAAAGCTAGTTATAAACAAGTAAGAATACTACATAGTACCTTTTATTTCCATAATGACTACTAATGACTACGTAATATAATATCATGTTGGTCCACTATTCTTGTGCACATATCGAATCTATGAAGATCTATTAAGAACAATATGCACAATTAACCAATTGACTAACTAATAACAATATCTTGTATTTGTCATCGTTGTATATCTTATTAATATATGAATCAACAAATATACAAGACTTTCCCGGTTGTTTGCGGAACAACAACCGGGCGATGAATGACAAACTAAACTCCCATTGTTACAAGATAGGAAAGAACCAATGCGAGGAGGAAATCCTAACACTAACACTATGTGTATTTTGGTGGTGGAAATCTCTACCAAACTCTAAGTCATGAGACCACTATTTATAGTGGGAAAGTGAAACTTCCTTTGGAAGCTTTAATAAAGTCAAGTAACCACCTTGCACTTTATATTCTTCCTTTTTCACCAAAGGAAGTTCCCACTATGTGTTCAGTATAAATACTTCATGTCTTCATATCAGAGATGGTCTTCGGGAGTTAGTGAGTCATTGTTATTACTCACTAACTCCATCATCCTGATCCCGGTTCTTATCTTCACTGGCTCAGATCCACTGTAGTAGTGAAGGAGTCTCTGTGGACTTCTAAGAACATCTTGAGGATGACTCTGTAAGCTATCATGAGTTTACCGACCTATAAAATACTTAGGGTATATTTCATTCAAATCAGTACAGGGATAATTTAGGCTCTAAATTGGCCCAACAATCTCCCCCTATTTGAATAAAATATAGCCTAAGTCTTTTAGTAGTAAGTGAGCATAACGGCTTCTTCTTACATACTAAGATACAAAAAATATACATAAAAGATATAACAATGTTCTGACCATTTGTTGTTGAAGTGTCTGACTATAAACGTTCTTCATGTCTTGTTTTCAGTTAAATGAAAACATCTATGGTCTTCTAAGTACACTGAAGAAGAAGCACTGATGAACAACATCGGTAATCTTTGTTGAACATTATGTTCAGTCAGGAATAGCATCAGCGATATTATCTTCGTCTGAGCTATTTTCTATTTCTTATTCAAATACATGCGGTCAAATATTAACCCAATAAACTCACCCTATTTGAATATAGAAATAGCCCAGATGTCGTCTCCTTACTTTGCCTTAGTTTGAGGTAAAAACATGTACCTGATTGACCAAGGATTGACCAAGTTCTGAATGAAGCTTCAGGCTATGAAGATGACAAATTCATTGCTGGACTTTTCTTCAGCAACTTGGGTTTTGGTCTAAGGTTTTGTTTGGGTTCAGTGGTTTAGGTTTCTGGTAATGTATAAGTCATGGATTGTTTAAGTGGACTTCGGTGGTGATCAGGCACTTCATCTACGCCAAGCAATCATTCTTCAATATTAACATAACCTGGTGAACATAACCCTTCTTCAAAACCATGTAAACATTAACCTTGTTAAACCATGTACATTTGATGAAACATGGTTCTGACCTAATTGGTTCTAACCTGGTGTGGATTTTTGGATTTTTTTGTTTTGTGGATTTTGGGTTGTGTGTTTTGTGTATAGTTTGGGTGGGTATATCACAGTTGCATGTGGATCATAGCGGCATCAATATTACAGCGGCATCTATATCACAGCGGTGTGTAGATGTCCATGTTTCTCTTCCCCTCAAAATATGCAGCTTTAGCAGCATCTTTTGACTCCAATAAACCTCTATCACATCAACCAAAAAGCGTACAACGCGCCTCAAACTCATTAGAGTTTGGTTATAAATCCACCAAATTACCAAGTATTTAGAGTATTCATCATCAGATACCTCAAACTTTATATATTTGGACGTCTCAGCTTCTGCTTTTAACCTGAAGAATTGTTCACCTGAAGAAATGTTCAGGTTTACTGAAAACTAAAAACTACCTGAAGGAGAGTGTTCGTTCAGGAGTAGGCTGGTACTGAAGTGTTCAGGATCAATTGGGGGTTCAGGATCCTGAAGGAGTTCGAATGCTGAAAGTTGAACTGCTGAATAGTTTCTTTAGATTCTGCTGGAGGGTTCATAAGTTCAGAGAGCTGGGGATACATATGTTCAGTCTCTGAGGGCTTAAGTTCAGTGATCTGTTTTAATGGGATCAGCAACCTCCAAGTTCCTCGAACTTCTTCGACCTGTGTACATCAACTTGGTGTAAAGAGCATCAAGATACACCCAGCGACTTATTTGACAACTGGTGTCTAGTTCAGCTGGAGTTCGTCTCTTCAGCGACCTCTGGGGGTTCCTTCTCTTCAGTGACTTGGTGAAGAGGGTTAGCTGTGTATACCATGTAGTCTCAGCGACCACTGACCAGAGTCTTCTTTGTGATAGTAAAGAGACCTGAGGTCAGCTGGTTTGTTTCACAGACCAGATATTCAATGACCACTTTTTATCTGGAGCATCAGGGTTTTGGTTTCGACATGCTGATGGTTCAGAGACCTGGGGGGTTCAGCGACGTGGGGTTCAACGACCTTGGGGTTCAACGACCTTAGGGTTCAACGACCTTGGGGTTTCAGTTGGGGGTTAAGCGACCTTGATGTTCAGCTAGGGGTTCAGCGACCTTGGTGTTCAGCTGGGGGTTCAGCGACCTGGGAGTTCAGCGACCTGGGATCAGTTGGATTGGGGCTAACAGCTGACAACTCCACAACTTGTTGGTCAAGGCTTCAGCGATTTGGGATACAGAGAATCGTTGCCTTTAAGTGCAGATGTTAGGTGGTTCGCTGCTAGGGCTTCACAACGACCTTGTGACCTTTGCTTAGGGACTAGCTGTCATTTCCAGAGCCCGACACAGATCATACCCGCTGATGTTTATTAGCTTATACTTTTCACTTGGATACCAACACCAACATTTGGTGATAACTTCTTTTAAAGCTACTCAAGTCATCAGTTTCTAAAACTAACTTGTACACTGATGTTTTTATCAGCTCCCTTTGTAACACAACCCAGCCATATCAAACTCGAATCCAACTCTCCAACCACTGGGGCTGACTCGGACTATAACAGAGTCTCGTTGAGTTTTTTTAATTAAAAAAACTAGTTTATTTTCAGCCTCGAGATCACTCCAATCCATTTACCCATTAGCTACTTCTCCAACAATTCAATTCACCAGCCGACATATCACGACCCTTCGAGACCTCATCACCTTTACGACACCATCTCATTTTGAGATGAATAACCATAAACACAATATATCAGTTATTTGACTTGATATGCAACAACACATCATTATAGCCCACGCCTACAGCAGCTGTTCCATCGGCGGCGACACCATCCAACACCCAATCCCAACATCGATCTATCGTTGGCAACATCATTCTCATGTCCATCAAATCTCCATCAAACCGTTTCCCATCGACCAACAACCTTCGAAATCAACCATTTGTCTTCATATCAAAAACCCAAAAACCATGAATATCTTATACGCAGACTTCAATAGTCTCACTACTTCGATTAGCAAACAAAGAAAATCGAATTTCACTGTGAAAATTGAACCCATTCCAGTGGCCATATGAAATGATTCCGTCTCTTTTTTTCGATTTAATTTGTGATGTTCCGATTTTTATTGAGTCTTGATTTTGATTGTTGTGATATAAACGTTTTGCTGAAGATGTTATTAAAACGTGAGCGATTTGGAGGGATTTGGTTGGTGTAGATGAGTGAATCCGTGGGTGGGTAAGTGATTTGGGGATGGTTTCAACAGATCCTTTTTTTGTTTAGGATGAGTGATGTGAGATTATGAGAGTGTATTGGATTGAGAGGGTGACGGTGAGGTGTTATTGTTTAGGATTAAGATAATGAGTGGATATGGAGATGACGGTGACAGTGGGATTTTTTGTGAGTTGTTTATGAATTTCGATCTATTTGTTCTTGTGACGGTGGGATTGGGAGAAAGGGGTTTTGTCGGTGGTGGTGGGTGTATCAGGATAAGGTAGGATATGGATATTATTTTAGCAATAAGTCAATAATAGTGTATTCTTTCCCTCAAAAACTGCTATTGTAAGTGCAGCTTATGAACACACGGATGATGTTGATTATGCTAAAAAAACATGTTATTAGCAGCCATTCGAACGGATCTGGATAGAGAAAATCCAACCCGCTCTGATACTACTTGTTGGTCCACTAATCTTGTGCACATATCGAATCTATGAAGATCTATGAAGAACAATATGCACAATTAACCAATTGACTAACTAATAACAATAGCTTGTACTTTTCATCGTTGTATATCTTATTAATATATGAATCAACAAATATACAAGACTTGCCCGGTTGTTTGCGGAACAACAACTGACAAAGTAAACTCCTATTGTTACAAGATAGGAAAGAACCAATGGGAGGAGGAAATCCTAACACTAACACTATGTGTATTTTGGTGGTTAAAATCTCTACCAAACTCTAAGTCATGAGACCATTATATATAGTGGGAAAGTGAAGCTTCCTTTGGAAGCTTCAATAAAGTCAAGTAACCACCTTGCACTTTATATTCTCCTTTTGTCACCAAAGGAAGTTCCCACTATGTCTTCAGTATAAATACTTTAGGTCTTCATATCAGAGATGGTCTTCGGGAGTTAGTGAGTCATTGTCATTACTCACTAACTCCATCATCCTGATCTTGGTTCTTATCTTCACTGGCTCATATCCGCTGCAGTAGTGAAGGAGTCTCTGTGGACTTCTAAGAACATCTTGAGGATGACTCGGTAAACTATCATGAGTTTACCGACCTATAAAATACTTAGGGTATATTTCATTCAAATCAGTACAGGGACAATTTAGGCTCTAAATTGGCCCAACATATCAGTTCTTTTTATATCAGCTAATAAATAAATCATGAAGTGTGACTACCACAAGAACGAATAGCTGTGAATCTTTAGACCGTACACATGCCGGATAGCTAGCATCAAAATATTACATAAACAATTAAAAAGAAAGAAGTAAAAGTGGATAGATTGTAAACAAGTTTTCTTTACTAAAACGTGGCAAGAGAAGTTTTCATGTTTTATTCATGCAAATTGCTTCAAACTCATATTTTTTAGCTATTAAGACATACTTAAATATTCATCTATTTGACATGTATAACGTGATTTCTTTGTTGTGACAATGTGATAAGCATATTATTATTTCTAATAAGCTAAGCAAATTTTGAACAAAGATGACACAAATCGGATGATAAAATAAACTGGTAGACGTTTCATCGATAATTAATAATTGATATCTAAATTCACGTAGGTCAAGCGAGATTAAGTCGATCTGATTTGTTCAGTACGCATCGGTTTGTACAAGATACATATTTCCCGTCCTTCAGTATGGACTTTTTTCCTATGCATGATCAGGATTCCCCGTCTGCAAACAAATGTTTTTCCAGTTATAAGTTTTAAAACTTTAAATGAATTTCCATGATAACTATATTAAATTGTGTTGGAAATACGTTTTACGTATTAGAAAGGATCGGTCACTCCAACAATAGTCCATGTTATAGCTCGTAGTTTAGTTATTTACATTTATTAAACAAAGCCCAAAACCGAGCCCATGGATTGTATGGGCCGGCGGCCTAATGTAAACCCAAGCCCATCTCATGGGCTTGGGTATATAAACCCTCTCCTTAGACGGAGAGGGCGTATGGTTTCATAATTTACACATAGTTCTTTTTAGTTTCTCTCTCTAGCTTTGTGTGAAATCCACCATCTCTCTATCTCTTTCTCTCTCTAAACCATAAGCAAGATTTACATTTCTACAAATGGTATCAGAGCTTGGGATGAAATATAGGTTTGTTTTAGTGTTGCGTATGTTCTTATAAGCATTTCGTGGCTTTTTGAGTTCATATTGCCGTATCATCAAAATTTTTTTTGTGTTTGATCGTGATTTCAAGAAGCATAACGTATTCAGTAGTATTGTAGTGTTTTTAGTGTCTTGATTTTGGTTAAAACACAATATTTCTTGGATCAAAAGTTCAAAAAGTTCTTGTTTTTCTTCATTTCGAATTTCAAGCAACCATCACCATCGGAAAGTACAAGTGCAAAGGAGTCTCCATCGCAATAACCATCACCATCGGAAAGTGACTGGTTCCACATTGCGATACTTGGATTTCGATACTTATTCCGATCTGGACATTCCGATCGTTCTTTGCGATCTGGGATTCCAACGGTTATAAGGAAGTTTTAAGTCGTTACTCTGCCCAAATTTTATCAGCTTCATTCCGATCTGAATCATTCCGACAACACATTGCGATCTGAGCATTCCGATAGGACTTTGCGATCTGAACATTCCGATAGGACTTTGCGATATGAACATTCCGATAGGACTTTACGATATGAACATTTCGACAGCTTTGCTTTGCGATATGGACATTCCGATCTGGCATTCCGATCTAGACATTCCGACAATCCAAAAATTATTCCATAAAAAATTTCGACGTGTGTAATTTTGACTTGGAATTTTTGGTTTATGAGAACATATTTTAGGGGATTTTAACATTGTTTCTCGACTTCAACACAAAAACACTTAACCTTATTTCATTGTTCGATCAACTTTGTAAATCTTAACTTATTAAAATGGAGTACACATCTCTTACGGATAAGTCCATCCTCTCGGGTACGGATAATCGTCCACCAATGTTGGTGAAGACTATGTATGAGGAATGGGCTTCCCGAATGGAACTTTATATGTTGAACAAGGAGAATGGACATCTAATTTGGGCATCGGTGCTCAATGGACCATTAGATTATGGTATTGTGACGGAAGGTACGACCACTCGTCCTCGCACATCGGGTGAGTTGACTGGAGATATGAAGATTCAAGATAAATGTGATAAGTATGCTACAAACATCATTCTCCAAGCCCTTCCTCTAGATGTCTACAAACTCGTCAGCAAACATAAAGTTGCCAAAGAGTTATGGGATAGAATTCGGGTTCTAATGCAAGTCACCTCGTTAACTAAACAAGAACGAGAGTGTAAGCTTTATGATACTTTTGATAAGTTTGCCTATGTGCCAGGGGAGACTCTCAATGATTATTATCTGAGATTTACCCTATTGTTGAATGAGCTTAATATCTATGGCATGGCAATCCCTACCTTTCAATTGAACACCAAGTATTTGAACACTCTTCCCCCAGAATGGAAAAAATACGTGACGGATGTTAAATTGGCTAAGGACTTGCATAACACCAATGTGGATCAACTTCAAGCTTTTCTTCAACAACACGAATGCCATGTGATCGAGGCTCGGTTGTCTACACCTCAAGTTCATGATCCACTTGCAATGTATGCTTCTCAACAAAACATGGCTTATACTTATCAACAACCATCATACTTGCAGCAGCCACCACCACACATCTATCAGCAACCACAACAACCATCTTATCAACCACCAATGATGCCACAGCAAGAATATCAACAAAGTGTTCATCAACAATCTTTTCCACAGCAACCACCATATCAAACATCACCGTCACAAGCCAACACTTCTCCAATGGGCTATACTCCTCAGCAAGGATAGTTTCCAATAGAAGCACAACCAGCACAAGCTTTCTACTCTAATGAACTTCCACCAATCCAAGCACCGGTCTTTACTCCAAATGATACGCAGCTGATGTTCTAAACCATCTCACCGCCTACTTGTCAAAACTTGTTGCAACTAGAGGATTTCCACCAACAAACAATCAGCTCCGCACCTCATCAAATCCTCGACAACAAGCCACTGTTCAAGATGGTCAAGTGACGGTGCAACCTATTCAGGGAAGGCAAAATTCATATGGACCTCCTACAAGGACTGGGAACAATCAAGCTGTGAATTCTCAAGCTAGTGGAAATGGGAGTCCTATTGGTCCTAAGAAGGTTGTGACTTGCTACAATTGCCGAGGACAAGGTCATATGGCTAGGGAATGCACTCAGCCGAAAAGGAGGAGGGATGATGCATGGTTTCGTGAGAAGATGTATTTGGTTGATGCTCAGTCTAAGGGGAAGATTTTGGATTCAGAGGAGTTGGCATTTCTTGTAGACCCAGGGGCAGTAGATACTGAAGGCATTGCAGTTGTATCCACTTCTAATGCAGCTTATCAAGCGGACGATCTTGATGCATACGATTCGGATTGTGATGACATTCACTCTGCCCAAGCTGCTCTCGTTGCTAATCTCTCTCACTACGGTTCTGATGTCATCAGTGAGGTACCAACCACATCTAATAATATTGATGATAACCAACATCAAGTTGGGCATGAAAATGACAACCTCGAACAGCATTCGAGAACTAGTAACTCAAATGATGTGGTACCCAATTATACACTTTTGAGTGAACCTCAACCAAATGCTACGACGTGTATGGAATCTTATGCTCAACATGATTTGGTAATGGTGCCTAAACATATTATTGATCAAATGCATATGGCCCTCAGACAATCCGTAGATACCAATTCCACCCTAACTGCTGAGCTTGCGTTGCATAAAGAAAAGGTCAAAGCTTTTGAAATGGTCCCTCAAGCAGAGAAAATAACATGTTCTGAATTTGACCAATTTCGTTTTGAAAAGATTGAACACTTGAAAGAAATAGAATCATTAAAAGCTAATCTTTCTAATGAATTAAAAGAAAAGGAGTCGGTTGTCAATGATTTTCAGAAACTTAAAATGGATTTCGACACTCTCGAGTCTAAAAAGGTTGAATCAGAAATTAATGCTACCAAACTTCTTAAATTCAAAGAACAACAGCTTTTAAAACAATACGCTTCCACAGAAAAGGTTCATCTTTTAACTAAATCATTTAAAGAACTCGAACTTAAGCGTCTTCAAGATTTACCACCTAATCCCGGTTATACAAAACAAGCTCAGGAATATATTCCCGGTCTTTATGATATAACCATAATTGGAAAATCGAAAGAAGCACCTTTTGTTCGTAGTACTGAGGAGACACAATCACTTGCGGATGAAACTCATTCTAAAATGCTTTCAAAATTCCATAAAATTGATTATGATCAACATAACAAAGATCAATTTTCGAAAAAGACACGCATTCGCTTACAAAAGGAATTAGCAGAATTGACAGTTCGTGTGCCCCAAAGTTTGTCAAATGAAAACCTTCCTAGTACGTCTCCTACACTAGTCAAAACGGATTTAACAAAGTTAATTCCACCGGTAAGCAAGGCGTCCGTTAACTTAAATGCGGTTCACCAACACTTAGCCGATTTTGACAAGGTCATTTTGGAACGTACGACGGCTTCGGCCATAACGGAAGGTGAATGGAACTTTGAGCACACTAGAGCTGCGTTCCGAAATGAAATTGTTCCGTTTGTAGACAATGTTAAGGCTTGTCTTAGTAATCTTGATCAAGATTTGTTTTTGGAAATAAAAGAATTTAGACGTGTTTTCAATGAAATAGATAATGCTTATGAAAACAGTTTACTTGAAATAGAACGGGTTTCACGCCATAATGATCTGCTTCTGAATCAAGTGATGTCTCATGATATAGTTTCTGTCAGTGTGAATACAAGTGTTGATAATGATTCTATTGTGCATGATGTTGAATCTGTGGATAATGTGGTAGATAGTACTTGTCACGAATCTGACGCTGAATTTTTAAAGCTTCAAGCTTCATATTCTTCGCTTTCAAAACGTTTTAATGAGATTCAAACACATTGTATTTCACTTGAATGCAAGCAACAATTTATTCAAGAAATCTTTGAAACGTCATTCGAAGGTGTTAATATCGATGATGCAAACTTTGAAAAGAATTTTCGATTGAATTTACAATCCAAACAGCGTCAGCCAAGTGACAAGGTTGCTAACTCATTGCCGATAGAAATAGAGAAATCTAAGGAGCTTAACTGTGTGAACGTACTTGAGGCCGCTGGGAATTTTAAACTTGATCTAGATAATCGAGTTTCCGAGATTTTGTCCAAAGTTGATAACTTAAAACAGAAAAATACACGACTCTTCGATTCAGTAAAGCCCGCATGTGCTAATACCACTACACAGAATCAATCATTGATTGAACAACTGAATCGAAAGTCGGTGGAAATATCTGATTTGAGGGAACAAATTTGTGATAAAAATCTGGTCTTGGCTGAGTTAAAGGAAACACTTCGTACTCTAAAAGGTAAGAATGTTGTGGATAACGCAGCCACTATCTCAGCATCGTCCTCTAGTGCAATCAAAAGAACCCTTATAGCCGTCACACCACTTAACAAGGGCCCTAGGACTAAATCATCTCAAACTTTGGTCACTAAAGATAAGGCGGAATCAAAACCAGCTTCTAATATTCCCGTGTTGCCTTCTACAGGAGTAAGCACCACTACTAAGGCTCAAAGATCTAAGCTTAAAAGAAACAAGAAGAATGATAGGATCTTGACCCCATCTAGTAGTCAACTGAAGAAGAACGTAGAAGCCCATCCTAGGAATGTTATTTCTGTTTTGAATAAAAAGAATCATGTAGCTAAACCTAAAGGCTCTGCGGTTGTGCAGCGTTCTAAGCCTAATGTGAATTCTAATTTGAAATGTTGGAATTGCAATGAATGTATGTTTTCTAGTCGTCATGATTCTTGCCTTATTGACCATGTGAATGAGATGTATGCCTAGAAAAATGGATTAGAATGGAAACCGACTGGGAAAGTGTTAACCCAAGTTGGTTGGATGTGGCGCCCCACTGGTATAACTTTCACTATAGTAGGAAATATGTGCCCTTTGACTAGGATCACTCCCACTGCAGCGAAGAAAGAGTGCCTTTTAACTAGGAGTACCAAGGCTACCAAAACACAAGCGTGTCCTTTAACTAGGAACACCGACACTACTGTAGGAACCAAGTGCCCTTTAAATAGGTCTACTGCCACTGTAGTGCCCGCGAATAATCCAAAACCTAAGAAAGTTGGAACAGTAAAACCTGTTAGTGCTAAAACTGACATTAGAAAACGCAGGAAATCTAAGGGTCTAAAAAATGTTAGCAATTCTGATAATTCTATATCTGTGTCTGCTAACACTCCGGAACCAATAGTTTCCAATGCATTGTCTACTGTTGTTATTGAAAACAGGTGGTCCAAATTTTTCTTTGGTATTTGGACTCTGGTTGCTCCAAGCATATGACCGGAGATCGCTCTCAGCTCAGAAATTTCGTCAGCAAGTTTCTTGGTACGGTTTGATTTGGAAATGATCATATTGCAAAGATAATGGGTTATGGTGAATATCATATTGGGAATGTTATAATTTCAAGAGTGTATTATGTGGAAGGTCTCGGTCACAACTTATTTTCTGTGGGACAATTTTGCGATGCAAACCTAGAAGTCGCTTTTCGAGAGCATACCTGCTTCATTCGTAATTTGGAAGGGGTTGATTTATTGAAAGGTACTCGAGG
This sequence comes from Glebionis coronaria, assembly GCA_025667525.1. Classification (NCBI taxonomy): domain Eukaryota; kingdom Viridiplantae; phylum Streptophyta; class Magnoliopsida; order Asterales; family Asteraceae; genus Glebionis; species Glebionis coronaria. Next base: position 532,315 of record JANFOE010000512.1, on the reverse strand, counting down.
AAATAATTTGTACACTTTGTCTCTACAAGACATGATGGCCGCCTCTCCCGTATGTCTTCTCTCCAAAGCATCGAAGACTAAGTCATGGTTATGGCATCGACGGTTATCTCATCTTAACTTTGACGCTATTAATCATTTGGCCAAAAACGAACTTGTTCGTGGTCTTCTTAAACTTTCATTTCACAAGGATCATTTGTGTTCCGCGTGTACAATGGGGAAAATCACTAAGAAATCTTACAAACCCAAGACGGAAGACACCAACCAAGAGAAACTTTATCTGTTGCACATGGATCTTTGTGGGCCAATGCGTGTTGAAAGTCTTAGTGGTAAAAAGTACATCCTTGTCATTGTCGATGATTACTCTCGGTTTACATGGGTGAAATTTCTTAAAGCAAAAAATGAGGCACCTAAATTCATCATCGGATTTCTCAAGATGATTCAAGTGCGTCTCAACACTACTGTCCGACGCATTCGTACAGATAATGGAACCGAATTTGTGAATCAAATTTTGCGTGATTATTATGAAGAAGTTGGCATATCTCATGAAACATCCGTTGCACGCACTCCACAACAAAACGGTGTCGTTGAAAGGCGAAATCGCACACTTATGGAAGCTGCTCGAACGATGTTAATTTACGCAAAGGCTCCATTGTTTTTATGGGCAGAAGCAGTATCTACAGCAGTGTACACCCAAAACCGGTCACTAATTCGTAAACGCCATGGTAAAACACCTTATGAGCTTCTCCATGGAAAAGTACAAGATTTATCATATCTTCATGTATTTGGTTCTCTTTGTTATCCAAATATTGATGGTGACAATTTGGGAAAACTTCAACCAAAGGCTGATATTGGTATTTTCATTGGTTACGCACCCGCAAAGAAGGCATACCGAATCTACAACCGTAACTCTCGCAAGATCATCGAAATTATGAATGTTGATTTTGATGAGCTGACAGCAATGGCTTCTGAGCAAAGCAGCTCTGAACCCGCACTTCATGAAATGGGACCCAGTAACATTAGTTCTGGTCTTGTCCCAAACAACCCTACTTCATCATCATTTACACCACCTTCTAGGACTGAATGGGATACGTTGTTTCAACCGTTCTTTGATGAATTCTTTACTCCTCCAAGTATTGTTGCTCCAGAACCTGAGGTAATAGCTCCGGTAACCGAAGTTGTCGCTCCAGCACCCGTTGCACAATCAGATACATCTGCACCTACAATTGGTTAAGATATACCTTCAACAAGTAATTCTCAACCAACACATGTTTCAACTACCCATGTCATGCCTATTGATGATGAAGAGGATGATGATGATCACGATTTGGAATTCGCTCAAATGCGTGAACTTCCATTCTTTGGTGTACCTATTCCCGACCCTAATCAAGCTGGGTCGTCCACCTCAGAGGAAGCTCCTTCTACAGTTTACTCCAATCCACGGATTCGTGAACATGACAGCAAGTGGACAAAGGATCCTCCTATAGATTCTATTATTGGTGACCCTAATCGTCCGGTATCCACACGTAGTCAGTTACAAGAAAGTGCAATGTTTTGTCACTTTGATGCTTTTCTCACTGAAGTTGAACCTAAGACATGGCAACAAGCTTTTACTCAATCATGTTGGATAGAATCTATGCAAGAAGAACTTAATGAATTTATACGTCTTGAAGTATGGGAACTTGTCCCATGCCCGGATCAAGTGCGGTTACTCACTTTGAAATGGGTTTACAAGGTGAAACTCGATGAGTTAGGCGGTATATTGAAAAACAAAGCTCGACTAGTAGCTCGTGGATACAAGCAATTATTGGGCATCGACTTTATGGAATCCTTTGCGCCTGTTGCTCGTTTGGAAGCTATTAGACTATTCCTCGCTTATGCAGCCCATATGAATATGATCGTCTATCAGATGGATGTGAAGAAGGCATTTCTTAATGGTGAACTCAAGGAAGAGGTCTATGTTCAACAACCGGATGGTTTTGTGAATCCTAATTATCCTAATCATGTGTACAAGCTTAAGAAGGCTCTCTATGGGTTGAAGCAAACTCCTCGCGCATGGTATGATCTTTTGTTACAATTCCTCATTACGCAAGGCTTCGCTAAAGGCAAGGTGGATCCCACGCTGTTCATTCAGAAACGAGGTAAAGATATGATTATGGTACAAATATATGTTGATGATATTATATTTGCAACCTCGACCCAAACCTTATCGGATGAGTTTGGGACACTCATGTCTTCCAAGTTTAAGATGTCAATGATGGGCAAGGTATCATTCTTCTTAGGTCTTCAGATATCTCAGAGTCCCAGAGGCATCTTTATCAATCAATCCAAGTATGCCCTTGAATCGCTTAAGAAATATAAGATGGAATCTTGCGACCCCGTGGATACTCCAATGGTGGAACGAACTAAGCTTGATGCAGATCCACATGGAGTTGCCGTTGATCCGACACTTTATCGTGGAATGATCGGTACTCTTCTGTATATCACAGCCAGTCGACCTGATCTTCAGTTTGCTATATGTATGTGTGCTAGGTATCAAACTAGGCCTACTGAGTTACACTTAGCTACTGTTAAAAGGATCTTTCGATATCTTAAAGGAACCATTAATCGGGGACTTTGGTATTCGAAGGACTCGTCTATTGCACTAATGGCATATGCAGATGCGGATCACGCGGGTTGTCAAGATACAAGGCGTAGCACGAGTGGAACTTTGCAACTACTAGGAGATCGACTAATCAGTTGGGCATCGAAAAGGCAGAAAAGTGCTGCAATTTCAAGTAGGGAAGCAGAATACATAGCTATGTCCGGTTGCTGTGCTCAAATTCTTTGGATGAGATCGCAATTAACCGACTATGGTCTAGGTTTCAACAAAATTCCGATGTATTGCGACAACAAAAGTGCAATTGCCTTATGCTGCAACAATGTTCAATTCTCCCGGTCGAAGCATATTGACATTCGCTACCACTTCATCAAGGAGCAAGTGGAAAATGGAGTAATCGAGCTTTACTTTGTCCGATCTGAGTATCAATTGGCGGATATTTTCACGAAGGCTTTAGATCGCGCTCGAATTGAATTTTTGGCCGACAAGCTAGGAATGAGAACCTTCTCGCCTGAGAATCTAAAGGAACTAGCAGATGAAGCGAAAGAATAGTCTTGGTAAAACTATTCTCCATATCCTCGGTGATCATATGTATATATTGTTTATATTTTTATCCACAAAAGCAAAATACAAAAATATAAAACCATATAAAAACCATAAAAATTGAAAAATCTAGAAAAATCCAAAAATATTTTTACTTTATTTTTCAAAGGCATGTCTTTTGGTACGATAATATTTACGGCCTTAGAAATGTTGATTAATATTGACACGGCGCCATAAATAGAGTTCATACAAAAGTTGTAAATATTTCATAAAACATGCCCTTATGGCTTGTAGTTATTTCAGACTGCAACCCGGTTTTCACATTAAAGTCAAGTATTTCTTATGAAAGCTTTGGCTCACAACGGGAATTAATTTTCTCGGGCAAGGTTTACTTTAAAACCTTGTAAGGGATCAAGTTTACTTTATAACTTGGTCTAACACAAATCTATGTACGCCTCAGTGCATTTATTTGTTTAAAAAAAAAGAGAAGTCTTGTTTTTATGAAGCTATCATCTCTACAACCATATCAATCTACAATTGGTATCTACATATTCGACGATGCGACTACTCAACCGACGACTACAGCTCTTTCAATAGAACACGGGTCAACAATTGAGGGGGAGCAATTGTCAAACATTCAGAATCTTCGATGCCGAACGTGCCAAGCTCACAAGTTGGTGTCAAGACAACAATACCAATCGTACATGTGGTGTCAAGAGATGACTTCAGACGTGACGAGGCGACCAACATGTGCTGACAAGAACCATTTGATCTTATCATATAATGTTCTCATCAATCAGGTCCAACCTTGTCAATTCTTTTCTAATATGGTGAATATGTGATCATGTTACAAATCGGTATCATATCTCATACGTTTGATATCATGAAGATAAAATGGACTTGCATTTTTCTTCCCAAAACCTTTGTTAAAACTTCATTAAATCAATTGATATTAAAACATCGATTGGGTTAATATTTTTAATATGGGGGAGAAAATGTGATTTAATATGGGATATTATCACAAATGGTTTGACTTAATGTGCTGGCTCATCCCGACATATGCGAAATGTTTTCGAATATCGTGGCATATGTTAAGGGGGAGCAAAATGGATTTGCATATCAAAAATGGATTTCATGGTGATTTATACTTACCCAAAACCCATTTATTTCACGACGATGAAGATTGTGGTGACATAAGGATGGTAGGATAGGTTAAGTCCTATGATTCTTCCAGAACCAGAGGAATCTTCCCAAGGACATTCCATAGCTAGAAATAGTAGTCCTTAGGAAAGTTGGAGAAAAAATTGTGAACGTAGCTGAATGCCGACCAAGTACTTAAGTTAGCACTGGAACAATCACAACAAGGTGCTAGTTATGACGTATTGGTAAGCATTGAAGGGGTTGAAGAATGAAAAAGAATTGTAAAGATAAAGGGTGTAAAGAAAGAAGCCCTCCTTACAACTTTAGGCAGAAACCGGGTCAACACATATGCTATTGAGATCATTTTAATGATGCTCGATATTGAAGATAGACATCATGGACCCAGTGATGCAATACACAACCCATCCCAGCTAACTCAGATATCTCTTAAAAGATATTTGTTTTAATCACACGGAGACAACACGTTATCTATCGATTTATTCACTCCGAATAAATTGGTATTGAAATGGTGGCACTCCTCTCCAGCCTCCGATCACTAAAATCCAAAATGCACGATCGAGTCTAGAGCCACTTGAGATCATCAAATATCTCATTAGGACACACTTTCATATTTCCTTGCTTCTTCACACACTGTGAAAAGTAAGAAAGATTTTAAGAGTCCTACGCAAAATCTTCATGATCTTGCTTGAACATCCGAGTAATACGAAAGTATTTACAATGAAGATGGAAATCCTTCTTGAGCGAATATCAAAAAGCTCATGGTAGGTGACTTGTGCGATTCTTTATGAATCAAACTTGTGATAACTGGAAAGCAACAGTGGTTTAATTCTTAGCTAAACTTAAACACGTTCCAGGCCTCTACGCAATATCTCAGTGATCTTGCCAGAACACTCAGAGTGATACCTCAGTGTTCACAGTGATGAGTGGAAATCCTTCTAGTGTTAACCTCAAACAGCATTTGGTAGGTAACTTGCATGATTCTATACGAATCAAGCTCGTGACAACTGGAAAGCAACGATGGTGCGGTTCTTAATTGAATTTCACTTGTTCCAGGAACATGAATTGACGGCTTCAAATCATGCGGATATTATTATCCAAATGATTCACTCTTTATGTTCGCATTCAGCTTTGGACGATCGAATAAAGAGAACGGGTTTACCCGCGAAATCCTGTCAGGAAGTTACTTAATTGAAACTATCCGTCACGGGTACGATATCTAATATCGTCCAACGGTCTTCACCGATCGGAGGTAAAATGCTACCGATTTAGAATGAAATGTTCAAAGCCATTTCGTTCGTGTCTACTTATGTTGCGGCATTTGAAGACAGTGGCGTTGCGGAATCCAAGAAGAAGTCGTCCCCGCATGCTTATACTTTATGCACTTAATATCTCATTTATTTCAAGAAAGCCTAAAAGTTAAGTCTTCCGCTGTATCGAACTCTGAAGCTTTCAAGAATTACGAAGGTATAAGTATGTGGGACATGGTGTCACGAAGAGGCGAAGATCACAAGTGATGGATGCACGAGATCAAGGTAAGAGATTAATTTTCAAGATTGATATCAAAGATCACATCAACATGTTCACCAGAAAAAGAAAAAGAAAAAGAAAGATGAAGAATACGAGCTCAAGACAAGCATAGTATGCTAGGTTTATTTCATTATTGTAACTCGATTAACGCCCTTGTTTGGAGTGACCTCCCTTAGGGGGAGATTGTTGGAAATACGTTTTACGTATTAGAAAGGATCGGTCACTCCAACAATAGTCCATGTTATAGCTCATAGTTTAGTTATTTACATTTATTAAACAAAGCCCAAAACCGAGCCCATGGATTGTATGGGCCGGCGGCCTAATGTAAACCCAAGCCCATCTCATGGGCTTGGGTATATAAACCCTCTCCTTAGATGGACAGGGCGTGTGGTTTCATAATTTACACATAGTTCTTTTTAGTTTCTCTCTCTAGCTTTGTGTGAAATCCACCATCTCTCTATCTCTTTCTCTCTCTAAACCATAAGCAAGATTTACATTTCTACAAATTGCATGAGCTTTATATACATGCATGACCAGTTATTACTAGTTACGGAGGTACCGTAACTATGACACTTGAGGCACCGGTGTCATGACTCTTCTGCGGGGGAGTAATTTCTCGCAGCGTCCCTTTTATTTCAGCTTGGCCATTTATCAGTATTATCAGCGGGGCATATGGATGCATCCTAGTTTATTAGTTTACACTTTATCAGGTGAATGTGGCGTGTGCATTACATCCTTCACATTGGAGCTGATCCCTCCACCGAGTTTATTTAGAGGTCACCCCTCTACAACATGACGAGGTCACACCTCTATGTATTCATGCAGACGTTGTTACATCACATGACCTATATAAGCTCTTGGCACCTAAAATACAGTAAATGCATGTTTTCAGATTTAACATATAACAATTCAGCTTTACTATTTATAAATTAGACTTTTCAGAACATACACAGTTTTCCGCTACTCTTTACTTATCAGTTTTATAGCTTCAGTATTTGTTATCTTCTTCATTCCAGTACATTCTTATCATGCTTTTATCCATTCACTGGGCGTTATGCTCAGCCGTAGTTCTTTTCATGACTATACGGCAGGTTCCCAAGGATGGAATTGAGAATTTAGTGGACTTGCATAGGATGGAGCTACCTTATACTTTTATTCCTTTTGCATTTCATTTACTTTATGCAGATGTTGAGTTTATGTGTGGGAGCCGAGGTTTGATTCCGGTTTTTCCTTTATGGTCATGTATGCTTTATTACATAATACCTTGCATGCTTTGATGACACGCCATAAATATACGTAACGGTCCACTTATCAAAGTGGGGTGTTACACCAGCGATGCATGCCTTCCATCAGCTCTTTCTTCGGTGACCCATAATGAAGTAATTTTCTTATTTAAATACCAACTAGATTGGTTGTGACATTTTAATTTGAAACTGCCACACATATTTTATAAAGCATCAATCACATGACCTTTTTATACTTCCGAAAAGCTTCGTTCAAAGTATACACATTGATTTTATCTTGGTACCGGATGTTTCTATTTTCTATTATCACACCTACTGAATATTTTGCTGTTACAAATTTCTTTTTTGTGGAAATTTTTTGACCCTAATGATTTTTTTTGGACGATATATAGGTGGTAGCCTTGAAGGCCCATGGGTGTTTATCGATTTACTGTCTCTTTTTTACCCTCCAAGACATTACAGTGTTAAAACTATTAGACGTGTACAATGTGACAATCCTCAAACTTCACATCTATGTTATAAGCTATAACTGTCTCAATATGAAAATTTGGCTGGAAATTTTTGCTTTTTGTACCTTACTTGGTAAGATGAACTGCTTCTCACAACCTGAACTACCATTAAAACATATTCCTATATGTTTCCAATGCAATGTATATATCAAGTCTAGAATCTAAAAGTGATCTAATAAGTTTAATATCAATAAGAACATCTCAAATGTAACCATAATGCCCTAAATTCCCTTAGATAACCTAGAATCCCTATAAATGAGTTGTAAACTCAAGAATGGTAAACTATGAATGGAGAATACATGTGAATAAGTCATTGTGGAATATAAACAAGTTGCAAACTATACTTTGAATACATAATAATACCTAAGATTGGTAAGAACAAACCATACAAAGCTAAGTACAAGTAATTGTACATAATAGTCTAGATCACCACCTAGAAACCCTTAGTAAACAATATTTCAAGCAATGTAACTACATAAAATCTATGTACTATTATCAAAAACAATATACTAATTACAATCTATTAAATAAAGGAAAGTTAATTGATCATAAAATGCTAATATTCACTAATCCAAGGCTAATTACAAGTTAAGACCTAGTAACCAAGATTAGCATATAAAATCCATTTCACATTAAATTCGAGTCTAATCTTTTGCCATAAATGATAAAACTCAACTATATATCATATTAATAATATAAAATTATTTCAAGTCAAGTTACAAGTTGGTAAAGCATAAAGTACAAGTTATCAAAGCATAGGATCTTAAGCTCCCATAATTATTCCTAGAATATTATCAACCTATAAAAACCCTTAAACTAAAAATGTAGAATCCCTAGAAGTCATAAAAATACTATATAAACCCTAGAATAAGTGTTTATAAATGTACAAACACTAATTACCCAAGATAGAAAGTCATTAGGATTAATGACCTAAAATACCTAATATTAAGAAATCTACATGGAATCACTGCCTAGTTCTATTTGGATAAGTTTACAAATATTTATAGGACTTAATTAAGGTTATAATATTGTATTAAGACAATGTAAAAGTACCCTAGTGCACAAGGTACAAGATTTTAATGCATGGCTAGTAAATTAGGTCAAAATGGGTATTTTCACCCTTTGGACATGTTTACTTAGAATAACTTAATAAAACAAATGTAGGGACGTTATGAACACATTGAGGACAATGTAGGATGTCTAAAATGAGTTTACATCAGTATCTACTTGAAGGATAATAACATTTATTAAGATTAAACCCTAAATCATTAGAAACCCTAACCCGCCTAAGTTTTCTTCCTATTTTCACGTCAAACCTTTGTTAAACTTCAAACCAAAGACCCAAACTTCTTAATTACAATATATACCCTAATTAAACCCTAATCCGTCGCTAATCACATTCCTAAATCCTTAATCACCAAAATTACAAAGTTACAAGTTACAAGCCCTAGAATTGAACCCGGTTTTACTTTTTCCCTCTAAAAACCCATTTTAAACATTTACCTCCCAAATTTAAACTTAGGATCAGTACTAATAGATATTTTGAGATATTTATAAGTAGGTGATGCACCTACTTGAAGTTGCCACATCCTTTTTCCTATCAAAATGATGTCGTGACTTCCTATTAACCACATACATAGATATTTTTTATCCTAGACCTCATGACTCATACTTAGACTTGAATAGATCTTTCCTAGGCTTACTTAGTCACTAATACCTGGTCCTTACACGTTTCATGGCAAAACTTGGAGGTTAAGGCTTGAAAATAGTATAAATAGGAGTCTTAATCTTCATTTTAGAATCATCCTTCTATTTCTTACCTAAACACACATACATTATGTTCTCCCACCACCATTGAAGCTCTAAGAAGTCCCTAAGATTAGTATCAAGCTTTGTAAGAAGTTCTAGGAGTTCTTGAAGAGTTATGAGGAAGATATAGTCCATATACCTCATTAGGAGCCATTTTGAAGCATCCTAGGTAATCACTTATTTAGATATGCTTTGATGTTGTTATAATAATTTCTTAGAATTTTTATACTGTTAATAAGATGTTATAAAGATAATCTAACAGAAACTAAGTCATTTCATCATTTTAAATGGAAGTTATAAGCTAAAAATGTCTTAAAACCCTTGTTTTGTAATTTACATGAAATAATAAGAAAAAACCCATTTCAAAAGCTATAATTCTGAAGAAATATTTTTATTATAATTATAAACTTGTTTTAAAACTTTTTTATAAATTCCAAGATCATTTGGTCCATTTTTGAGGTTGTTATGTGATTTTTACAAGTATAGGGACTAAAACTGTCATTTTTGAAACTATTTAATATTTTGGGCCAAAAGTGTCATTTTATAAAACTGAAAGCAATAAGAATAAATGTTGGAAAGTATTAGGTCTTAAAGTTAAATATTGAGGGTTTAAATTTCAAATACTAAAACAATACACTTTAAGGGGTTAAAAGTGTAATTATGCCAAAGTGTAACCAAAAGGACTAATTTTGCCAATTTTGAAACTAAAAAAGATTAATAATCAATAAGAGGAAGTAATGAAAGTATCATGTTAGTAGGTATCTTCTTACAAAGATGTTCCAGCTCGATATTACGTTCTGACTGAGTGGTTGGGTTTACAATTTAAAGTGCCCTCGCTCCTCAAACGTTTATAGAATGGCTTATGAGTATGATGGAACGAACACTGGTGCTAGAATTACCACCAAATATTAATGAAAGAATATATAACCATCACTTAACAACAATGAACTAATAATCAAAGACTTGATACTATACACAATGTATTAATCCATGTTTGTGTGAGATCAAGCTGTTGTTTATGAGACCAAGTTGTGGTTTGTATGATCAAGCTGATTATCTGTAAAGGAAATATATCTGATCATAGCTCAGATTCTGTGGACATAAGGTGAGTTTCATAGCTTCACTTTTAAAGTTCTGTAAATTTTTGAAAACCCGTGAGGGGGATATATGCTAAAACTAGAATACATTTGTTTTTACACTGTTTTGACTATATGATTTTTAAATATAATATCGTGAGTTCATAGCCTCACTTTTTAAATGTTTTCTAAATAATTTGAAAACCTGTGAGGGGGATATATGCTACTTAAATATGAATTGTTCTTACTAATTGATTTCTAAAATATCGTGAGTTCATAGCCTCACTTTTAAATGCTTTCTAAATGATTTAAAAACCCGTAAGGGGGATATATGTTAAAACTGGAATACAAGTGCTTTTAAAACCTTATGGTATGATTATTGACACTATGTTTACTACTGCCATTAAAGTCCCTTTTTATTCGTGAACCGCTAATCATTTCTTGAAAATGAGCGCTAATATTGTGAATAGTACTATTTGGGGGTTGACATCCCCTATCTGGGCAAGTCACGCTTGCTAGCAGCTGAAGGTTCCTACCTAGGCTAAAAAGATACACTTTATTTTGCTTAACTCAGGAGTTTTGCAAACTGCCTGCATAAGGGCAATTTGTTGGTTTTTGTATGTCAAGTAGCGGTGCATGAGCATAGTGCAGTATGATAGCTATTTTATGTGGGTGTATAACAACGTAGCCCAGATGACATACTTGTATTCAAAACTGTTATTACAAACCTATGAATTCACTCAACCTTTGTGTTGACTTTAAGCATATATTTTAGATAATTTTCAACTTTGTCCAATGATCATTGTTTCTACCTCTAATAAATTTTCAACTTTGTCCAAGTTTGGAATGGAAGAAGTGGTTCAAGTTAGCGAAGAAGATAATGAGGAGGAAGTCGAGATTGTCTATGATGAATCGGTAAATCTTCTCAACACTCATATTGGGGCAAGCACTCCAACTGGTTGATCCTATGTTGATGGTTTATTATTTTCTTCCTAATTTTATGTTTTCGTCTTGGTTTTTGTCTAGCTTATATTTTTCATCATTCTAGACTAGTTAATGTTTATGGTCTGTCATAAACATTTGTTTAACAAGCTGCCTGTAGCTTGCGGTTAATGTGGTATTTCAGCCACATTCATTGTACTTCAACGTTTTTTTGGTTCTATTTACCAGGGTCACTGTTACCCTTTTACCAAAAAAAAAATATATTTTAGATAATTGTGGCTGATAGCATGGTGCAACACAAGGATGGCATGAAGAGTCACAAGACTGAAATTATTCTAGATTTTGGGAACCTCATATTGTAAAACTATGATTTTTCAATGAAATATAAAGAAAGTTGATTTCATCACTCTTTTGAGTTGTTTTCTGTTATTATGACTTGTGTTCTATGAAGTAATACCCTAGATCAATGTTCCGCTGCGTAAAGATAAAATTGGGGTGTTATAGATTGGTACTCAGAGCCATGGTTATAGAGAACAAGAACTAAAATCTTGAATATAACTACTTTTAAAATAATTTTAAGAAAGTCCTCGTGTGCCAATGCCAGTGCTGCTACAAGAATGAGGTAATATTATGCCTGCTACCCTATAGAAAAATATGTAAATGATACCATGTTTATGTGTACGTAACCTACTATAAATGAGTTAGGATTTATCGAAGTCTCTGGAAATAGGTATCCATGTCTCCCTCCTATTATCATCTTATCGATTCTTAAGAAGAGCGTTCTGCAAGTGTTCTTGATAACTTCCCAAAGTACATTTCGACTCTCTCGATGAATAATCCTTATGATACTTCAGAAAATACACCCAAAGACCAGAAAATCCCAAAATCCGTTTTACCCTTTGATGACGACTCCTACATGCAAGTTATACGAGCATAGAATGAAGAAGTAGATTTTACACCTCGACACCAAGATTTTCCATTACCTTACCCTATTAATATACCATCACCTATCACCTTACCTAAAAATACCTAGGAACAACAACTTATAGATGTCCTACCCTATATGAAAAAAGTTCCTCCCGAGCGTATTGAAGATCTTGAAGATAAATTTGAATAGCTTAGGAAAGGCCAAAGAATTATACAACGGGATTTTGAGAAATTAAAAGAAGATTTTGAAGAAATCAAGGCTAAGTTTTGGAGAAGACAAATGATACACGATGAAGAGATTGTTCAAGCTCGACTGAAGATTTCTACTCTTGAGTTAGTCATTGAGGACATTCAAATTAGACATCGAGCCAATATACGAAGTCTTTTTGATGCCATCAAAGAACTTAAGAGGGAGAGATTAAAACATTAGACTATTAAGTTGTAAATACTTTCAACTTTATGTCTTACTTTTATATTAACAGAGAAGCTTGTCCTGTAAGTTTAAACAAGGCAAGTTGTTAATAAATAAAAGTCGTGTTTTCTCATCTTGTCGTTTCATATTTATCTTTGAGGAGTAAGAAACCCCTATTTCTTGACTTTCTCCCAAATGATTATGAATTAAATTGCGTTAATTCAAGAAGAAAGCATACACTTGACAAAGTATATATTTTTGGAATTTCCGTTATCTTCTATGATAATGATAATTATCAAGTCGAACATAACCCGCAAGTTTGAAGAAAGAGAAAGGAAACTTCCTAATTTTTCTAGAAATATTATATTCTCGGCTTTTGTCTATTAAAAAGTTCTTTTTGGAAAATATATATGAAATGCAAAAGAGAAGCTTGTTCTGTAAGACGAGTTTTTATATTTTCCGTTATATTCCTCCATTCCATATCATGGAAAAATTATGCTACGATTATGCATAAGTCATATCTTTATAAATCCGTTGTAAACTTTGGAACTATGTTTCGTAGTTGGATTTATTATCCTCAGATATGAATGATAATCAACATATTAAGTTTCCCCTACACCCTACCAAATAAACCCAAAAGATATACCTTGTGTTCGATAAACATTTATATGTATCCATATACATATGTGACAAAAGTTTTCTGATATGAGTATACCTTGGATTCTGAATTATTCTTTCCCCACATTCTAAACCCTAAAAGGTATTTGACGAAGAATTGATGTGACAATCCATCAACTTATGGTCGATATTTTATTCTCAAGTATTATTTAAAATCATTATTTTAATGTTATATCATGAACTCACTCACTTTTGGGAACAAATAAGGGTTTACGCTTAAAGTAGCATCGACTACGTCTAAACCGGAGAACTCTACGTTACGTGCTTACGTTTATATACACCGTTTTTGTGACAGTCCGACATTACAGGAAATAAATTTTATTATTGAATATTATTTTGGAAGTTTAAATCTGTGTTGGTTCATAAAATCACAAATTTACGAGAAGAAATTAGGACTTACGTGCATAATTTAACGTCCTTTACGACTAAACCGGAAACCCTAGGTTTACGTATTTACGTTTTTGAACTCCGTTTTTGATGAGACAATTTTTATTAGATTCGTTTTGTGCCATAGAATCATAATTTATAAAAACATTTTTCGTAAATCGACCCAAGGGCACGTAAATCGAGAAAACTAGAATCGAGGAGTACCCGTAAATTAGTAGAGATGAAACAAGTGGGACACTTGTCCACCCCCACAATGGGCTGATTTTATAATGTCACAACACCTTTGGTGTCACATTTTTAGCCAAGTTTGGGACACTTGTCCCATAAGCCTTCAAAAACACAAAACCATTTCCACTCACTCTTGTTTTCTCATACATGCAAACTAGCCAAGTTTTTCAATCTCTCCTCCCCTCTCTCTCTATTTTCGTCCAACATCACCACCAATTCATCATTATCATCAAAATTTTAACCTACAACATAAGCTATAATCAACATATGTTGATAACCACTTGAAAAGATGAAGATTGGAGGTGATTTTAACATATAAAAAAGAGTTTTTATGGAGATCAAGGGCTGATTTCAAGAAGATGTTCATCCACTTGGAGATTTATAAAAGTGGTCTTGCTAAGATCATAAGATTTGGTGACAAGAACAAGTCTTGTTCATCCAAAATCTCATCATTTCATCATATTGATTGGTATAGAGATCAATCTCTTCCTATCATCTTGTTATTTTGTAAAAGCACTCATGTATTTTCTTCTTAAATGTATATGTATATGATGATGAATGATGATCAAAATATTGTGTGGGGATTTTGTGTTACTAGATTAGGGTAAAAAGGTTAAAATCTACAAGTAATGATGTTAAAATCATGGTTAGACATATAGGTTGTATAAAGCAGTAAGTATCAATATGATCACTTGGTTAAATGACTTGTATTATTAAATATACAGATAGAAATATGTTTTTTACATATGTGGTGAGTTGGCCACTCAATGTAATCATTAAAATGAGCAAGATACGATCAAGATACTATTGAGGTACAAATTTGTATAGTCTGTTTTGGACGAATTATTTAAAATACTTAGAGGATGATTGAGAAGTAGCTAAACAGGAGTTATTTGTAGCACATATCATGTAGTTTGTGCTGCCCAAATTTGAGCTTCTATCTCCTTGTAGAACTCAAGATATGGCAAAATGGTGAAAGTGACTTTGATAATCAGATTTGTAAATAAAAGTATATAATATAAAATGAGCACTCAAGTAATATTATTATAAAATAAATATAAAAAACCCACTAAATAATAATAATATTTTTAAAATGAGTTGTATACTATGATAAATAAGTATGACATTTTTATAAAAGTACAAACTCAAATGTTTTCTAAAGTTATAAAACTATATATAAGTTTTGCGTCTTTTCGGCTGAAACCAAAAAGATTAACGTTTTCGCCAAATAAAACTTAGACGGTCGGACCCGTCTAATGTAACATTTTTGTAACTCATATACTGATATGTAAACATATTTGACAAGTAAAAACTGATAAAACCCGAGCTTTATAACTTATGGACGATAATGGGCCAAAGTAGCCTTATTGGACCATTAGCCCAACTAGTTTGGCTAAACACTAATGGACTTACTCATGGGCTTAAACCACTTGGGCCCAACATATGAGTATATGACTGGTATTAAAAGTATTAATGGGCTAATATAATGAATTCAACTCTTAATAGGCTTATTGGGCCTTAATATGTAATTGAGTTGAAACTAGTATAACTAGTCTAAATTGACTAACACATAACAACTATAATGTTGTATGAGGAGATAAAATCCCAGTTGATCATCATCATACTTATGATATCATCATATATACATAACTATTATTTTTATAAAGTCATTGGACAAGAGTCTAAGACGAGTATTATTTGTCCAGGTTTATGTGATTGAAGCACGTACCTTACATCCAAATCACTGATAACCGTCTTTCCCAATCAATGTGAGTTCATAGTCTCACACTCTTTTAAATTTTTTATGAAATTTTTTATGGAATGTTTTATAAACCCGCGAGGGAGATAACATGTTAGTTTTAATAAAAATAGGACACTAGTTGTCCCGATTGTTTGTTTATTGATATGGACCCGAATGATTATATGACTCGATGAATGATTATATGACCCGATTAATGAAAAGAAATGGATTATTATTAGTTAGGTTATGTCACTAAAAGTCCCATTAGCATGAATTGCGAACTACCGGGATTTGGTAGACGCTTATGCATATAATAGTACTATTTAGGGAAGATCACCCCAGTTCGCGCCTTGACGGTTGATCCCCGTCGTGCCACATTGATTGGTAAGCAAATTTATGTATGAGAAGATTTATATGAGCGTGATTATTGTGACGACACGCTGTTTTAGATGGGCAAAGGAATTACGGGTTAGCTACCCGTTGTTTGTTATAGTAAGGTAGCAATGTCATGTGGCTTATAATAATCTAATAACGAAAATACTGATATACGCATTGAATTATAATATATTTCTTGACTAGCCATACGGGGTCTTATTACAGATATTATGATCATGTTTTGGTTTTACATAACCATTTTCATATAACGGTCTTTATTTAACTCTATACAACGTCATAAAACGTATTGTATAATGTTTTTGCGACAATGGTTCGTATAATGGTTTTGAAGGCAAAAGCCTATATTATAATTTACGACAAAGATTTATATAAAATGTCTTTGGCCTATTTTATGGCCTTCGACAAAGAATTGTACAAAATTATTTTCGGTGATGATTATATACCGGTGATATATTAATGGTTTTTATTAAACTCTATGAATTCACTCGGCGTTTTCGCTGACCTTTTCTTTTAACATGTTTTATCTTAGGTACTTGAAGGTAATTCTCGGGAAGACGACAAGAATTTATGGCCCGCATTCAAATAAAATTTCCATTCAAATGTTTATAAAATTGTATGATATACTATGACTTGGGACCTATGTAATTTTATATTTACGAATGGAAAATGCTTTATTATTAAACGACGAGATTTTTAAGCGTTGTCTATGATTTGAGTAATGTGTTATCCCGTAACACCAACGACTCTTCCGCTGAACTAAATTATGAATATTCGGGGGTGTTACAGTTTGGTAACAGAGGTCTCGTTATAGAGAACGAAAGATTTTTAAAACCAAGGTTTTGAATAAAACATTTCAAAATCTTTTAACCATAAATATTTTTAAACAAATATTTTGAATAAAATGTTTAAAAATCTTTTGACTATAACGGTGCTGAAGAATTCTCGAGTTACCGACAAGGCCAAAATGAGAAGTGTTATTTTAATATATATATATATAACTTGGATTATATATATGTATGTTGTAATTTGATTACATGATTGTTTGATGATTATTTTTATACTTATACGAGATATTTATACGATGTAGATTGTCATAAGGAACCCTAACTCCCCTAGCAAATCAATCGAAGCTATTTCCGTAGGAATTCTAGCTATTCCAAATCTAAACCAAGTTGTGGATATTTATGATCCCAACAAAATGGTTGATATTCGTAGAAATGTTGGTATTAGTTGATTATGATATTAAAGAAGAATTGGCGAGATTAAATCTGATATCGATGTCGTGACGATCTTTCCTTATAGAGTGGAGTTGACAAAACCTTACCACCTAGAAAAGTGTCATATGATTCGGTGTCACCCAATTCTTAAATTTGAAATCAAAAAGGTAAATGTTGCACTTGAGGCTGTCATTGGAACCATTACCCAAAAGCCTCATGCCACTAGTATCTTTCCGAGAAGTCTAATTGAATGTGTGAGTCATTTTCTACTAGTGATTCATTGGATAAATATTGTTGTAAGAGCTATAGGATTGGAAATTAAGTGTTGTTCGTATCAAGATTTTATTTCCCTTTCAAGGTCTAAGAATAAGGCTGAAAGTATTGGAGAATGAGGTAGGATATCGCATTGAGTATAAGTTGGTTGAAACTTGAACAAAGTAAAATTTAACCCGTATGGAATGTGAGATTGTTAAGAGGCATTTGTTGAGTCCTGTGATTGAATTATAAGGTTTTAAATGATTGTTGGTTTGTGTTAAGGGTTGTTCCTAGGCCATTGTCTAGTGACGAGGATGCGACTGTCCAAGAAATAAATCGAAGAAATCTTCTTCTGGATTGGGACCGATGGATCTTCTGGGACAGGTGGAACACCTAATGACTCTTGTAGATTAGTATTCATTGTGGTATATTTTAAAATCCCTAACTTAACTGAGACATCAGTTGGTAGGATGAGTCATTGGAATTGTATGACATAGCGACACATAATGTGTTACGGTACAATTTTTGACTTGTTTGTGATTAATGAGTAGAGTAGACTACCTTTGATTGCTAAATCCTACATGTATCGATGTTATCTATCTTTTATTGCATCATCCTAATGATCGCATTAGTGATGCAACCATTGAACAAGTACTCATATCGATTGAGTTACGTTGTGGATTATTCTTTTTTAGTGTCATCGAGGTCACGAACCTCATGATTATTTGGCTAAGGTCATTTCCTATCATATTGTAATTAGTTCTTGGTGAACAACTTTTCATCACTCTTTTTCAGATCACTCATTGTTTTTATAAGTTAAACAGTATCCCTTGAGAAAAATTGAATTTTCATCACCGTAAGGATTATTCAAAGTGAGACTTGTAAGTAATCGTTATTGAAATAAAGTTGTTTATGAAACACCTTGGAAAACTTAATTGTTTTCATAACAAAGAACATCTTTGTAGATTCATTTGATTTTCATTTCATGATTAAGCATGAATATATATATATATATATATATATATATATATATATATATATATATATATATATATATATATATATATATATATATATATATATATATATATATATATATATATATATATATATATATATATATATATATATATATATATATATATATATATATATATATATATATATATATATATATATATATATATATATATATATATATATATATATATATATATTATATATATATATATATATATATATATAGAGTGAGGTTATTCTACAAGAAATCTTATAATACAATGAATAAGATGAATTGCGGAGGTGACATGTGTCATCTTTTCAAATCATTATTCCACATCATATTGCCATATCATGTCATTTACTTCAAAAGAAATTGAACTTTTTTGAAAATAAATTTCGAAAAAAAAAATTTCGTTAAATTTTTTTTCGAAATTTAAAAAAAAAATTTTCGGAAAAAAAAATTTTCAAAATTTTTTTTTCGAATTTTTTTTTTCAAAATTTTTTTTCAGAAATATTTTTTCGGATATTTTTTCAAATTTTTTTACTGAATCACAGTTACATGTTTTACTGAATCAAAGTTAAATTTCGAAAAAAAAAATTTTAATTTTTTTTTTCAAAATACTTTTTTCGAATAATTTTTTTTGAAAAACAAAAATTTCGGAAATGTTTTTTTCATAATTTTTTACTGCATTACAGTTATATGTTTAGTGCATCGTGATTATAAATTAATGCATTACAATTTTAATTACTACATTATAGTGCATTCACCAATGTTTTATCTATGATGCACAAAAATTATAACTACAATACGGTAAACTATTACATTAATGCACTAATAATACAAGTGATGACTAGTGGTAGAATTTTTATTCTCCAGCGAAAAAATATAATACATTTACTTATAATGTATCAATGGCATAATTATGATGCATTAAAGTTATAAATTACTACATCACTCGTGATGCACAAAACTTCTAATTACAATGCGATACACAATTATTATATTGCACCAAAAATAAAAGTGATACTAATGATATATTTGTATTCTCTAATAGATAACTATAATGTATTTACTTATAATGTATAATTGTTATAATTATGATTCATTAATGTTATAATTATGATTCATTAATGTTATAAATTACTCCATCATTCGTGATGCACAAAACTTAAAAATATAATGATTTTTACTTACTGCATCATAGTTATGCATATAGAAAATCAATGTTATATTATTAGTAATCACATGTATTTTGTGCATGATAGTTATAATTTAACACATCGTAGTTTTAAATGTGTTGCATCATATATATGAGAATTACACCATAGTTATAAGTTTTGTGAAGGAATTATGATGCAATAACTTAAAACCGTGATGCATTAACTTATAAAGGGAAAATCACCTAAAAATGTAATAAACTTACCACTTTTTATGGTTGTGTGTAGCCTACTATTTTTTTTCTCATTGTACCAGTAAACTTTTAAATTTCGACTTTTGTGTGTGGTAGGTGACCTGCTAAACGAGTTAATTATATATAGAGCAGGTTACACTAACGACCGTTAATTTTTATTGCAATGTTGATCCTTTTTACTAACTATCATTGTAATTCAATAAAAAAAGATTTTAGAATTTCGAAAATAAAATTTTAGCTAATTTTTTTTCGAACAAATTTTACCTATTCTTCAAAAATTAACATGTCTATAATAACTCATCATCTTTAATACTTCGTATTTCATTCTCTGTTGTTTTTTTTATGATCTTATTATTGCTACAGGCCACTCAAGATCCATCATATAAAACATTGAAATCATCAAATTAAATTAAAAGCCACCAATCATTCCTCTTTGTAATCAAATTAAGTAACAATAATTTGATAAATATGTAAAAACAGTCTCATTCTAAAACCAAAACACACGAGATTCATTCTGACTCTTTTCTTTAACTTACAAAACGTCAACTTACAATATAGATATCGGTTGTTTTTTTCCCAGCAAGCTCTCCACCACTTATTTTTCTATTTTTTCATATACAACAAACATAGAAAAAAAGTCCACACACAAAACAAACAAATAAAAATCGAACAAAAAAAAATGAAAAAATGGATCCAAGTTGAGTCTCATGGTCTAATACAAAAACTTAATTGATTGTTTCACCTATTATTAAATGCCCTATCTTAAACAACCACAAAAACTAAAACATCATCAACAATAGCAGTACCCAATCACGCTGGTGTACGTGGGAAGTTGAAAAACGACAGGATACCAAGGATGGAGACAAGATACCGTTATAAAACCCTTAGATCTGAAATTTAGGGGTGAGGAATGTAAGGATGACATGGTGGTGTCGTAGATCTGATGTTGGCGTCGGTGAGGGTTTGGTGGTGTTGGTGTTCTTGGTATTGTAAATCTGCTGGTACATATATTCAGTGGTGTAGATCTGTTGGAAATTTTCAAAGACATACTTTTGATGTTCTTGGTATTGGTGGTGTGGATTACTGGAAATTTCAAAGGCATATCTTCGGTGGTTAAATAGATGCGAGATGATAAATTATACATATATAAAAAAAATACAGTAATATTTAGAAATGACCGTCAGTTTAAAGGACTAATGGTGCAAATGTTAATAGGATAGGAAACCGGCTAAGGGTCAAGCAGGTCACCTGTTACACACAAAGGTCGAAATTTAAAAATTTATTGGTACAATGAGAAAAAAAAACAGTAGGCTACACACAACCATAAAAAATAACAAGTTTACTACATTTTTAGGTGATTTTCCCACTTATAAACATGATGCTCTAAAACGTATAACTGTGATGTGCTGAATTTTTATTGAATTGTTGTAGCGCATCACACTCCAAATTTCAGTGCATCAAAAGTATAAATATGGTGCATAAAGGTAATAAATTAGTGTCTTATTCGTGATGCACTAAATTATGTAACCGTGATTCTTTATATTTTTTCCATAATAGTTTTTAAAAAAAAAATTTGAAAAAAAAATTCGAAATTTTTTTTTAATTTCGAAAAAGTTTTCAAAAAAAATAAATATTTCGAAAAAAAATTTTGGTAAAAAAAATTTCGAAAAAAAAAATTATGAAAAAATATTTTTTTTTAAATTTCGAAAAAAAATATTTCGAAAAAAAATATTTTCGAAAAAAAACATATTTTTTGAAAAAACATATTTTTTGAAAAAAAATATTTTCGAAAAAAAAAATATTTTTGAAAAAAAATATTTTCGAAAAAAAAAATATTTTTGAAATTTTTTTATTAAGGAGATGATATGGAAATGTGATGTGTGATAATGTTGTGACACATGTCACTCCCACATCCATCCCTTCTATTTTATTTATTTTATTATAAGAATTGTTTTATTTTACCCCAACTCTATATATATATATATATATATTAAACATGATGACAAAATTTTGACAAACTGAGTATTGCATCGTTAATCCTAAAATTTTATATAGTTACGCGCCTACATACAATTTAGAAGGGACCATGCAAGGCTGATTAGTAGTCACCATGAAATTATTAATAAACACTAAATTTTCTTTGAAGATTGTGAAAGATTAAATTTTATGAGAACTGCAAGAAGTGCAAAAGTAGGGACATATTGTTAAAGACACCTACATATGTGCCCGTACCATTTATTCTTTCGAATCGGATTTAATCATCTGTGGAAATTGTCTTATTTGACAATTGATCTCTCCTCCTTGTCCAATTCTTTCATGGCAAGATTCTTTGGAAACTTGAACAATTATCGAGTGCTGATACCCGACTGGGTGTATCGACGTTCCTATCATTTCTTTTGATTAGGTTTCATTTGAATAACCTGGGTAACGATCCGAGGAGCTTTCGTATGCGTACCCAAATCATGAAAACATGGGATATATTCATATTCGTAAATGTTTTCGTCTGTATCTGTAACACCCCACTTTGATAAGTGGCCGGTTAAGCGTAATTATGGCGTGTCATCAAAGCATGCAAGGTAATATGTAGTAAAACATACATGACCATAGGAAAAACCAGAATCAAACATCGGTTCCCAAACCTAAGCCCAAAACATAAATAAAGTAAATGAAATGAACAAAGACTACACAAGCATAAATATATGAAGGCAAAAGGAAAAGAAGTCTATGGCAGCTTCCATCCTATGCACGTCCTCCAAATGCTCGAGTCTGTCCTTGGGTACCTGCCGTTTTGGGACATGGAAAGGAAAGTAACGGCTGAGCATAACGCTCAGTGCATGGATATACAAGCATGGAATGAATAATACAAGCATGTAAAACATATAACAGCGGAAATGTATATGTCCTGGAAAACATGGTATAACTACATAAAACTGGTTTTATAGTTTGAAAAGCCTTATGTTTATCTTATGAAAACTGTTTAACATGTTAACCATTAGCCAATATAGGTCATGAAATATCAACGTGCATGAATACTTGGAGGGGTGACCTAGTCATACAATTAGAGGGGCTGCCTCTATTTAATATAACTGTTTGGGTAGGAGGGATCAGCTCCTTGTGAAGGATGCAAGGCACGCACCACATTAACCTGAATAATCTGCTAACAACATGTAAACTAGGATGCACCTATACGCCCCACCAGATAATAATAATATGGCCAAAAGCTGAAAGGGACGCCACGAGCTACCACTCCGTCGTGGTGAAGTCATAACACTGGTGTCTCTAGTTTTATGGTTATGGTACCTCCATAACTAGGTGAAACTGGTCATGCATGTATATGGATTTAGGTATTCTAATTTTAAACATAAGCAATTCAAAAACATATAAAACATATACTGGGGAAACAGTTGGCTGCATACAGGAAATCCTAATAAGGAAGAATGTCCATACTGAAAGGACGGAGAATCCGTACCTTAAGTCCAGTGAACGAAGAAGACGAACGGAAGAGAGTCCTACTTCGATCTCACTAATGCTACATACATAGGATACATGTATAAGTATTCTGATTACTCAGTACGTAACTGGTTTTATGTCATGTTTTAGCTTGTTTTATATGTTCATGTCTTGTTTTACTAATTTTAATGTTATACTGTGTTTATCGTGTATTCTGTATATTATGATTAAGTATTACTTGTATTATTATACTTGTTGTGTAATAATAAGTAACTTTCAAAAAAATAGCAGGTTTCTTAAAATAGAAAGTTTCCAAAAATAGAAAGTTTCCAAAAATAGAAAGTTTCCAAAAACTAGATTTACTGCTTAAAATAGATAAGTTTCTAAAAATAGAAAGTTTACATAAATAGGTATAATCTGGATTATTAAGCTAAAAAGGATAAGCTTAAGTTTTACTGATTAATATTCTAAGTCATGTGATTAAATAGTATAGTTTATTAATTAATACATGTAAATTAAATAAACCATATATTATAAGATTTAATTAAATATAAACATGATTTAATTAAATTAAGTGTATAAAATACTTAGGTTAAAACATGTGCTAATAACTATATTAATATAACCTAAGTCGTGATAATTAATTAATTACATGTCATGTTTTAACAATTAATTAATTACTATAATCTCAAATACATAATAAAATACTTGGGTCAAAATCATGTATTATTAATTGATTATTTATAACCTAAGTCATGTTTTATTAATTAATTATAATCCATGTTTTAAATTATTAATTAATAACTATCGTCATATTATAGGGGTACAAATACTTAGGTTAAGTACATGTGTTATTTATTAAAAATAACTATAACCTAAGTTCATGATTTAAATTAAATTAATTATTAGTCATGCTTAATTTAATTTAATTAATCTTGTAAAAAAATATACTTGTAAATAATCAACTTGTAAGATTCACTAAGTCGTGAACCGTGTTTTATAATTTAAACGTGACATGAACCAGACCCGAAACCCCATGAACAGGACCAAATAAATCTAGTAATTCTTGCAAAATAAAATTATACTTAAGTCATGCATAATATTAATTTAACTAACATGTTTATAACTAAACTAGTTAAATATAGTAAAATACATGTTTTTATTACTCAGCCAAACACCCCTTAACTGTTTATAAAATCAGAAACCAAACACCCCCTTACTGCCAGTTTTCCCCCTAGCAGTAGTATTGCTGCCACCGGCAGCAGCCGGTTACCCCTGCTTGCTATTAATTTCCCACCGAGAGCATACGCTCTCGGTTCCCACTGCCAGAACAATCGCACTCCCCCTGCTTGGCCGTCGTTGCCACTATTAAGCCAAACCAGGCCAACACCCTTGTTAGGGTTGCGGCTGGTGGGGTGTTTTTACCACCTAGACCATAAATGGTCTCGGTTTGTGGGCCATATGAATAAAGCAACTCCAAAAAATCGAAAAACCCCCATACTTAATTATTATAGCCACGTTTTAATCCCCTCCATTGTTGGTTTCTTGGTAAAAAAACGTGTAAGACAAACAAAAAAACGAATCAAGGATTACCTATTATGTGTTATGGTTTGGGGATTTCATATACGAATCGAACACCTTATTATCCTTGGATTAAAACAATGATTCCTCCCTTGTCTTGGTGTTGCTCGACGGCAGGATAACAAAGGAGAAGAAAAAAAATGGCTTGATATATGTTTTAGGGTTTTATGTATCTTTTTGTCCAAATAAAAATATATCCCCCCGTATCTTTTCATAAAAGTCGGCCTAGGATTTTATTGGGCCTAAAGCCCATGTTTTCTTGTCCTATTTCTTGTCTAAACGGCCCAAAACCCTTTCTTTTAATTTATAACCCCAAAATCGTACGCGTGCTCGTGTTCTAAAAGTCGTGAATTATTATTACAGTGGTTTTACATGTTATACGTAATATTAATTTACGTAATACTTGTCGTGTTTAAATGACTATTAACGTGTTCGTGTATTTTAATATTCGTGTAGTTCTTGTTCAAATGCTCATGTTATGTATAGTACGTAATTATTATTTATCGTGTATTAACATATGTACATGGTTCAAATGATCGTGTTGTAGATGTTCGTGAATATAATTATCATCATCGTGTATTACCACGTACGTACTTATTATCATGCATTAACACGTGCATAATACTTATCGTATAATAATACGTATGTAACTCTTATAATTAACGTTCGTGATTCGTGTTCATGTTATATAAGGAAAGTTGTAATCTTGTACGTACGATTATTAGTGTACTGTTCATGGTAAAAACATGCGGGTTTTACAACTCTTCCCCCCTAAAAAGAATAATTCGTCCCCAAATTATAGACAAAGTAAACTGAAAGAGGAACATACCCGAATTAAACTGAGAGAGTATGTAAGATAAAAGGACATGCAGGTGTCATGCTAGAAAGGAACGTGGAACGTGACATGTCTTGAAAGGACATGGAACATGACGTGACTGAAAGAACATATCTAATTGATAAGAGAAAAACGGATAAGAAGTCCGGATGAACTTGTCCATTTCCAAATGGCCTCCCTCTCGGAACGGTTCCTCTATGAGATCTTGACACATATAATAATCCTGGTCTTGTGACCTTGATTTGACAGTACGTAAAAGTTCCTTGTTATCAACGTAAGATGGATCCCCTGGATTTGATCGAGGGAATAAGAATTAACGGGCAAGGATAACTGAAACGTTATAATGCAAAATATCCCAACTAACTGATAATAGTACTGTCTTAGCAATGATACGCGAGACATACTGAAACGTAGTACGTGAAAAATTGTGAACGTGATACGTGAACAATTTTGAACGTGATACGTGGAGATATGGGGAGTGTAGTATGAGCAAACATATCGTGGTCAATGATACGTGTAACATATCGTGAACGTGATATGAGGAACGTGGAATGAACATGACATGTGAAACATATCGTGAATATGGGATACGGTTACGGTAACGCCAAATGCTATAAGGTGAAACATGGAATGTGACATGAAACGTCTGTATGTGGATAGGGAGTTATGCTAAACTTGAGTCTGGTCTCTCAAGTTCTTGCAAAACCTCCAGAACGAAAATGTACGTATAATCGTAAGCCAGGATACGATTATTAACGTGAACAGTGTCATGAACGTGAGCGTGAAACAAGTCATAAAACTGGAACAAGAACGTGAACGTAAATAAGGAGCACAAATGCGAACCTTTGTCTGACCCGATAGCTGAGGGATTACCAAGTGATCGGATGAGCCCTGGCTGGAACACGTCCGATCAATCTGCTGGTTCTGAAATCCTTGCGGATGTAAGGATTCTGCAAACTTGGTCAAACTGTTGACAATAACCTAGATAGCACCATGCTTCTTCTTAGTTTGTGTTAATCTGGTAACCAAAATCCATGGAGATCTTGTCCCATTTCTGTTCACAATTTCAGATGATGGAAAAATCCTAGTCTGTTGGTGTTCTATCTTAACCTGTTGGTATGTCAGGTACCTAGATATGAACGTAACTGTATCTTGCTTCGTAGAAACTTGAAAAATAGAAATTTGCGAAACTTTGAGTCTCCGAAATTAGACTTCTCTTAGCGTAGGATTTTCTTGGAACACCTAACGTAGTATAGGGTTCTCGCCTTTATGCATAAGCTGAGTCATGGTAAGATTAACCGTGCGAATCCATGTGATTCAGAGTGTCACTGTAATCAACCAGGATTTATATTAGAAAATTTCAAGGTGAAATTTCTCCTGTCGTAGAATTTGCAACATAGTGCAAATATGGTCTTACTACTCTTCTCTAGACATAGAGTAAATCAGATTGTCCTCGATGAAAACACTGATGAATATGTTTATGAGTTCATGGAAACTCATTTTATTACGGCCATAATGCTGCTAGAGCATTTATGAGACTAATACAAAACCATGAATCTAGCATGACCGAATCGTGTACGAATAGCAGTCATGGAAATGTCCTGCTCTTTCACTTACCTCTGTTGGCAGCATGATCATGAATCCGATCTTGGAAAAGTGATTAACACCTTAAAGTCGATTTGACATGTTGTCAATACGTGGAGGAGAATAACGGTTATGGATGGTGATTTGTTTTAACTCGACGGTAGTCGACACATAATCTCATGTTACCGTCCTTCTCCTTGAAGGTTCTTCTGGAATGTATGGGAAGATTTAGGAATAATCGTCTAGTTATGCGTAAAAGGAACTTCGATGGTCATGTCTTAACTGACAGTTAGAAGATTTTAGCAGCCATGGCTAACAAAGCACGTTCTTGTAAAGCATAGATAATTTGTACAGATTTTCCTGATGGAAAACCCTACTAAATGCATTCAGGAGCCTGAACATTACTGTACATAATCATGAATCATAGCATGGTGTGCTGTTTGTAGTTCATAATTAGGATTAAATTCAACTCGCATTTGTCCGAGGTAATGCGTTAGCAGTTTGGATCTTATCATTAGGCTGAAGAAATACCTTCGTATACACAGGGAATACGAATGGTGTCCGTGATGCTCATGAATGTATGAAATATGGGTGCAAGAGATGAAAGTGTCATCGAGCAATCGTGACCGATCTTACTAATACGTCGTTGATGGTACTGAAATTCTTGTGGATTGATTAATACATGGCACAACAAAATGGATATACCCTTTGGAGGGTACCCTGAATTTCTTAGGGATGTTCCAGAATTTGACTTGAGTCATGTGTCTTGACTCGTGTCTTGGAAGTATAAGCATGACATGTGTCATGGCTGGTGTCTTGACGTGCGTCTCGAGATGTGAAACAAATAGGACTACAAATATTAGGTTATTATGCCAAAATTGGCGGATCAGTTGGACTACTGATCATTTGTATGTTTGATCACGTCCGCGGCCGGAGCCTCGGTTGTGATTTCTAGGATAGTTGCTGTCATAGTAGTGGTTACTATCGTCCTGTCTGTCAGTTCCATGACGGTCATTCTCATGACTGTGATTCATGTAACTATTCCGCTGAGTGGCCGGATGGTACCGGTTCTCCATTCATATGACTGAAATGACAACTGAATGACGTGTTACATGTAACTAAGAATTTGGGACAATGATTGATGGAAATCGTCTGGTGGTGAAGCATCTTCTCGTCCGATCGCTTTGATCTAACGCCTTTGTCTTCGTCTTGTAAGATCTCCAGGTTGTGAACAACATCAGCATCTCGTAGCATCTCCAACATCCGCAACATCAACCCTTAGTAACATCTCCAAGCTATGAGCGGCATCAGTAATCTTGTAGAGTACCAGCAAGTGGAGTACACCTGAGATGATTTAGAATCGACTAGCAAATACTCGTAGAGCATTGTAGGTAAAAATACACGTGGATCAAAGTACGTGTAATACACATGGAATACGGTACATGTGGTACACATGAAATGCACATGAAATGATCGATATGGGTCGATCATTGATAGGTGTGAAACACCCATCCTTTTACCACTTATTTCTTGCTAAAACAAGACCAAAACGCGTATTTAATGTCATTTGTTTGGAATTATGCGTGGTTTGTGTGTTTGTTGTGCTTTCAGAGCCAACCGGATAAATATTGAAGAAAACATGGGATTGCACGGGTTTTATCGAAGAAAAAGACTCAAGACGAAGTCTATTGTCCAAGAGATGCAAAAGATTTGAAGTCAATGGGCCTATTTGAAGATTTATTGAAGAAAAGGACCAAAGATGGAAGATTTACATATGTCGAAGGAACTCAAGTCTATTAAACGAAGAAATTAAAAGACGAGTTGAATTTAATCGTCGACAAATCCCGAATCAGAATCGAAAACGTCAAATTTACTGAAAAGACGAGAAGACAAAAAGAAAGGAAGAAAGCCCACTCACCAACCAACTACACCTCCTATAAATAGGACATCCCTCCCACACATTAGACTAGTTTTTAGTTTTCCAGTTTTTCCTTTTTCTTTGTTTCGTAGGGTAACCAACACCATTAAGGTGTTGGTGATTTTCATTCTTGTTTTCATAAATCTTGTAGTCTTAATCTTTTCCTTTGATTGTTTAAACCTTAATCATTTAATATAATTCTTCCAATATAATCTTTCATTTCATCTTCATCTTTTTCTTATTGATTCTCAAGTTCTTAATTTTCATTTGGTTGATTTTAATCCATAAAAGTAAGTGGGTTTTATGTTTTTAGTGTTTTGATATGATGTTTATGATTAGTAGATGAATAATAGTTACTTTGGTTTAATCTTTTGGTAAAAACTTGGTGGATTTTGGTTAAATTTTTTCTTGTTATTGCTTCCCTGTTCTTCGCTATTAGTCAGTTACCCAGATTCCGGATCAAGGGATTTTGTGTAAATTGTTCCGAATGAGCACTTCAGTTAGATTATTCCGGATGAAGCATTTTCCCTAAGATATTCCGAATCAAGCATATTCCGAATCACCATTTATTCCGGGTCAAGCAAAAGATTCCGGATCAGTTAGTTGCATTCAGTCATTCCGAATCAAGCGTTTATCCGGAATAATTAATATTCCGGATGAGTGTTTATATTCCGAATCAAAGTTTTCAAATGTTCCGAATCAGTTTTATTTTTAAATGTTCCGAATGAAGGTTTTGATATAAATATTCCGAATCAACAAATCTCGTTCAGTTATTCCGGGTCAGTTAGTTCATCCGGAATAATCAATATTCCGGATGAGTGGCATTATTCCGAATCAAGGTTTCTAAAGATATTCCGAATCAAGTAGTTTCATTAAACATTCCGAATGAAGGGATTGGCCTAAGATATTCCGGATCAGCTCATATTCCGAACGAAGGTGAATTATTCCGCATGAAGTTTTATATTCCGAATGAAGGATTTTGTCTAAAATATTCCGAATAAAGCTCTACATTCCGAATCAGCATTTTTTAGTAAGTGGTATTTTATCGTTTCTGTTTTATTGTTTAATTGTTTAATCTTAATTCAAGTTTTATTTTGTCAACTGTTTTGGGTTTAAATTTTTATCACTTTACGCATTTAATCCTTTTTAGTAGCTTAGAAAACCAAAACCCCTTTTCAGTAACCAAGAACAATTATTCCACTTTGAACCGTGATCAATTCGAGAAGATTCCGAGAATATATTGAACCCAAGCAAAATCACTTTTATCAAATGGCGCCGGCTGCCGGCTCTTCTCGTAAAGATTAACAGTTTTTTTGTGAGAACTTGGATTTTGGGATCCGTTCGCCGTGAACGTTACTTTTTCATCATCAAAATTTTTCAAAAATCCTAAAAAATATAATATTTTCAAAAATACAAAAAATTAAAAAACATAAAACACCAAAAATATTTCTTGCTTTGTTAGTTCTTTTGCAGGTGTATGCTCACTCGATCAATGTCTTATCAAGAACCCGAGACTCTCGATAACTTAGACATGGCCGGTGTTCACAACAACAATAATAATCCACCTCAAAACAACATGAATAATAACAACAATGAACCTCTACCGGACAATCGCCCTATGATTGAACTTTTGCAAGCACGTGTAGAGGGCAACAACGATCCAATTGTCATACCCGCGATTGCAGCCAACAACTTTAAGCTCAAATCCAGCTTTATTCAGATGGTCTCTGCTCAACCATTCTTGGGGCGTACCATTGATGATCCTTATGACCACATCAAAAGGTTCCTGCAACTCACGAATACGGTCAAATTCAATGGTGTTCCACAAGAGGTAATCCGTTTACAACTTTTTCCTTTCTCCTTAGAGGGACAAGCCCGGCATTGGCTTGCAAAGGAACCGCCACAAAGTATTCTAACGTGGACGGACTTAGAGACCAAATTCATAAACTAATTTTTCCCACCCTCTCGTACTACCGCTTTGCGGAATGAAATTATTAATTTTGAACAAAAGTACGATGAGTCTTTTAGTGAATCTTGGGACCGTTTTAAAGATCTTTTAAGAAAGTGCCCACAACATGGTTTTACCAAAGTGCACCAAATTAATACCTTTTACAATGGTTTAAGCATGAATGACCAAGATTCACTAAATAGTGCCTCGGGGGGTAATATTTTGGTTAAGAGTTCTAATGCCGCTTGGGATATTATTGAGAATAAGTCTAGAGTGCAAACCAAGAGTGTTCGGACCAATGCCGCTAGTGCTAGTACTAGTGACAACGACAAGCGACTTGACAAAATTACTTCGCTTCTTGAATCGCTTGCTACCCACACCGCTAGCAACACCAACAGCATCAACGCTAAAAACGCTCAAGTCAATACTGTAAGCCAACCATGTGAAATATGCGGGGGTCCTCACTCTTACACTACTTGTACCTCCACCCAAGACTATCCTTCTGAGAATGTTAACGCAACATACGGTACCTATCCTCCGACCGCTTATCAAGCTCGTCCTCAAGGAGACCGCAACTTGCTCAGCTATCGCTCAAACAACTTTCTTTCCCCGCCCGGTTTTCCTCCTCACAACCCAAACCAACAACAAAACCTCAATCGCCCTCCTCAACAACAACCTCGTGCACCATACCAACCACCTCAAAGACAACCATATCCACCTCAAAGAAACAACCAAGTTTACCAACAACCTGCTTATCAACCACCCGCCTACAATGCTCCTCCCAACCAACCCACCGCATTACACCAAGATGTTAGAACCTACATGAGGACTAACGATGTGATAGTGCAAAATCTTCAGCAGGAAGTGCTCAACTTGAAAGCAGACATGGTGAAACAAGGGAACGATCTTAGAGCCGATATGCGAAATTCTTTGAGTAGTCAAACGAATGACTTAAGGGACATGATGGCTGGTTTCTTCCAAGGTAATGAAACCTCTTCTTCGGGTACTCTTCCGAGTAACACCGTGGATAATCCAAGAGGGGAGATGAAAGCAATCACCACTCGCAGTGGCAAAGGTACCAAGGAACCCGAGCTTCCTATACCTCCACCGATGATTATGACTAAGGAAAACGAGTCACCTACTCATATTCCTCATCTTTCTACTTCCCCAATTCCTCCACCTCTTACTTCTACCACTCCTCCACCCAAGGATGTGAGTGATCCTACTATCCCAAAGCCTTCCTCTTCTTCCGATATACCTTATCCCTCAAGGTTGAGGAAAGAGAAGCTCAAAAGCAAGGACGATAATCAAGTTTCGAACTTTCTTAAAATGTTCAAACAACTGAATTTCAACATCTCCTTCGCTGAGGCTCTCGCTCACATGCCTAAATATGCGAAAATGTTCAAAGATCTTCTTAGTGACAAGGAGAAGCTTCTTGATATCGCTAACACCCAACTTAATGAGAATTGCTCTGCAGTGCTCTTAAGGAAATTACCAACCAAACTTGGTGATCCGGGTCGCTTCTTAATCCCTTGCAACTTCCCGGGAGTAGAGAATTGCATGGCCCTAGCCGATCTAGGTGCCAGCATTAACTTAATGCCTTTAAGTGTTTGGAAGCAATTATCTCTCCCTGAGCTAGTCCCCACCAAAATGACTTTGGAATTAGCTAACCGTACGGTTGCCTATCTAGTGGGGATAGCAGAAGACGTGTTTGTAGGAGTCGACAAATTCACTTTTCCTGCCGATTTCGTCGTAGTTGACTACGAGATGGACCCTCGTGTTCCATTGATCGTTGGACGTCCATTCTTGAGGACCGGTCGCACTCTCATCGATGTAGAAGCGGGTGAGCTTATCATGAGAGTTGGTGACGATCAAATTGTCTTCAACATGGGTAAGATTTCTAAACAGCCTTATTCATACGAGGTATTAATTGTATCGAAGTTCTTGATGAGGCTTGTGAAGAACACTTCAAAGATGCTTGCAAAAGTATTCCTATCTCTCCTCCCAATGTTGAGACCGTTTCCTCTATTGATTCATCACTAACTCTATTTGGTGAAAGTGATTTCCTTTGGAAAGATTTTGAAGCAACCATTGGAGATGTGAACTTAGAATATGACGATTCTCCCACCGATTGGGATGAAGACATTCGTCTCATTGAGAAACTTCTCAAAGAGGACCATATTTCTCCACCATCTCCCAAGGCTATTGCTATCGATGAACCGAATTTGAATACGCCTACCATCGAAAATCCTCCGGATTTAGAGCTTAAGGAGTTGCCGTCCCATCTCGAGTACGTGTTCCTTGAAGAAAATAAGAAGTCGCCCGTCATCATCGCGAAGGACTTGAAAGAAGAAGAAAAATCTCGCCTTATCGCCGTGCTTAAAGATCATAAGAAGGCAATTGCTTGGAAAATTTCCGATATCCGCGGAATTGACCCAAACTTTTGTACTTACAAGATTCTCATGGAAGATGACTTTAAACCCGCAATCCAAAGCCAAAGAAGGGTTAATCCTCGCATTCACGACGTCATCAAACAAGAGGTTATCAAACTTCTTGATTCCGGCTTGATTTACCCTATTTCGGATTCGCCATGGGTAAGTCCCGTCCATTGTGTGCCCAAGAAGGGCGGAATAACCGTTGTTCCCAATGAACACAA
Organism: Glebionis coronaria; assembly: GCA_025667525.1. Lineage (NCBI taxonomy): Eukaryota > Viridiplantae > Streptophyta > Magnoliopsida > Asterales > Asteraceae > Glebionis > Glebionis coronaria. Next base: position 498,281 of record JANFOE010000512.1, on the reverse strand, counting down.
CGAGTTGATTCCTACTCGTCTCGTTACTGGGTGGAGAGTTTGTATCGACTATCTCAAACTCAATGATGCCACGAGAAAAGATCATTTTCCTCTTCCTTTCATGGATCAAATGCTCGAGCGTCTAGCGGGTAATGACTATTACTTCTTCTTAGACGGTTTCTCCGGGTATTTTCAAATTCCCATCGATCCCAAAGATCAAGAGAAAACCACATTCACTTGTCCCTACGGAACATTTGCTTACAAACGCATGCCTTTCGGTTTATGCAATGCTCCTGGGACGTTCCAAAGGTGTATGATGGCTATCTTCCATGACATGGTTGAGGAAACTATGGAAGTCTTCATGGATGATTTCTCGGTTTATGGCGATTCATTCTCTACTTGCCTTGCCAATTTAGAACGTATGCTTAAGCGGTGTGAAGACACTCGCCTTGTTCTCAATTAGGAAAAATGCCATTTCATGGTCAAAGAAGGCATCGTGCTAGGACACAAAATCTCCAAAGCCGGTCTTGAAGTGGACCGTGCTAAAGTCGATGTTATTGCTAAATTGCCTCCACCTTCAACTGTGAAGGGTGTGAGAAGTTTCCTTGGTCATGCGGGCTTCTACCGTCGCTTCATCAAAGATTTTTCTAAAATCGCTCGCCCGATGACCCACCTCTTGGAAAAGATACTCCTTTTATCTTTTCCAAAGAGTGTATTGAAGCCTTCAACCTTCTTAAGGATAAGCTAACTAAGGCACCGATCTTGGTTACCTCTAATTGGGAGCTGCCTTTCGAGTTGATGTGCGATGCTAGCGATTTTGCTATTGGAGTGGTTTTGGGCCAAAGAGTGAATAAACACTTCCAACCGATCCACTACGCTAGCAAGACAATGACAGGGGCTCAATTGCATTACACGACAACCGAAAAAGAGCTTTTAGCTGTTGTCTATGCTTTTGAAAAATTTCGCCCCTATCTTGTCCTTTCTACCACCATCGTGTATACCGATCATTCCGCGTTGAAGTACTTGTTAACTAAACAAGATTCCAAACCAAGACTTCTTCGCTGGGTTTTGCTACTTCAAGAATTTAAAATCGAAATTCGTGATAAGAAGGGAGCTGAAAACCTAGCCGCGGATCATCTCAGTAGACTTGAGGATCCTTATCAAGGGGATCATCCGAACAAAGAGATCAATGACTCTTTTCCCCTTGATACCTTAATGTCTATCAATTCGAATCAAGATGAGACCCCGTGGTTTGCGGACATTGCAAACTACTTGGCGGGTGGAATTCTTATTGACGGGTTAACATCCCAACAAAAGAAGAAGTTCTTTAAAGACATTAAGACTTACTTTTGGGATGACCCGTATCTCTTCAAACAATGTGCTGATTTGATTATTAGCCGATGTGTTGATGGACCGGCGGCTTTAGACATTCTCGAAGCTTGCCACAAAGGACCCACCGGTGGTCACTTTGGTCCCAACTACACCGCCAAAAAAGTGTTTGACTCGGGATTTTATTGGCCCACCATTTATCGTGATGCTCACGAAATGGTTAAACATTGTGATGCTTGCCAAAAACAAGGCAAGATCACCCATAAAGATGAGATGCCTCAAAATTTCATACAAGAATGTGAAATCTTTGATGTATGGGGCATCGACTTTATGGGGCCATTCCCTTCATCTAAAGGAAACAAATACATCCTTGTAGCCGTTGACTACGTTTCTAAATGGGTTGAAGCCAAAGCTTTACCCACTAATGACGCAAGGGTGGTTTGTAACTTTTTGAAATCGCTGTTCGCTAGATTCGGTGTGCCTCGTGCCATTATTAGTGATCGCGAGACTCATTTTTGCAATGATCAATTTGCAAGAGTCATGGCTAAGTATGGTGTCAATCATCGTCTTTCCACCGCATACCATCCACAAACTAATGGCCAGGCTGAAATATCTAACCGAGGGTTAAAACGAATTCTTGAACGAACTGTGGGAGAGCATCGTGCCTCATGGGCCGATAAACTTGATGATGCTCTGTGGGCTTTTCGTACCGCATACAAGACTCCGATTGGTTGTACACCATGTCGTCTCGTGTACGAGAAAGCATGCCACCTCCCCATTGAGTTGGAGCACAAGGCTTACTGGGCCTTGAAGTGGGCTAATTTCGATATCAACAAAGCGGGTGACCTACGCAAAATCCAACTCAATGAGCTCAATGAACTCCGGAATGAGGCTTATGAAAATTCTTTGATCTATAAAGAAAAGACTAAGCTCATTCACGACTCTAAGATTAAAAACCGAGAGTTCCAAATTGGAGACAAAGTTTTACTCTTTAACTCTCGGTTGAAAATCTTTTCGGGCAAGCTGAAATCTCGTTGGTCCGGCCCATTCACCATTGCCCAAATTTTTACATATGGTACTCTCGAGCTCGCTCAACCTAATGGACCTAATTTTAAGGTGAATGGCCAACGAGTGAAGTTGTACTTTGGTGAGGACATCTCTCATGAGATGATTCCATCCCTCACCATGTTTCCCATGAACTAATTTTGGGTCGAGTCAGGCTCGTGACTCGGTTATAAAAAACAAGCGCTCCTCGGGAGGCAACCCGAGTATCTATCCTTTTCCGTTTTAACCTCCTAAGTGTAGGGGGACCTCTATAGGTTGTTTGTGTTTGTGTGGTGATGTGATTACAGGGATGAATGCACTTTTGGAACCTTTGAAGAACCGTGCTCCCGTGTTATCCGCAATCCGGTTCTATCTCTCAAACTATCGTGATTCAATTTTCTCCATACTCACATTTGAAATTGATCACGTTAGTCGTCTCTTCCTTAGCTTGATTTAACCAACGTGCACAATGTTATAAGTGTAGGGGAGACTTCTCCCACATGCTTAAACATTGAGGACAATGTTTATATTAAGTGTAGGGGAGACTTCTATCGAAGTTTTAAGTGGACTTTTCCATTAAAATGCCTTCATTTAACCGGAAAATCATCTTTTTCAGCATTTTTCAAATTTTTAATTAACTTTGGCCATATAGTCGTAATTTTTAAATTTTTATCGTTGCTTTCATATGTATATATCCCACAATAAAGTCAAAAATATTAATAAAGTGTTGTAGCTAGTTTTGAAGTCTTTGACATATTAGGCCCGTTGCGATTATTTTGACTCAACCCGAATAGACTTATCGAAGTTTATTCTAGCTAGTATTCTTAACCATGTAGACCTTAATTGGTTTATTAGGCTAAGCATCCACGAGTCTCATTACTTGAGATTTTAAATTGTGGAGAACGAGAAATGATAGAGTCAATTATAAGTCGGTATTCTTGCACAAGCACACTTGGTGTGATTATCTGCCTATTCTCCCATCACTTGCTAATAATTTATCTGCAATAAGTAAGGTCGTAAGATTTGAAAAGTTACTTAGCTTCTAGCCCAAGATCGTTTAAAAGTTGCTCGGTAATGATAAGAGTTCATAGCCAAGGCATAACTTAGGAAGCGGGGCGCGAAGATTGGCGAGTCCGAAAAGGCCCTAACAATGCATGAGGATTCCATTTTATTGCTAAAGATCCAAGGTGATGTGAAAAGCATTATTCCCAAAATCAATATGAAGGATCAAGACTCACGACGAAAAGCAATCAACTCCCATAAAGATCATGGAGAAGTCTATCCGAAAAGACCCTAACAAGGTATGAGGATAAATAGATCCAAGTCCGAAAAGGAGGCGGATCGTTGTATCTCAAAATCCCAAATAACGATTAAAGAAATAATGATGAAGTCGTGGTCAACAAAGTTGGAGTATCCCTCAAAAGTCTCCAAGTGAAGAAACTCTATTAACGAAGAGAAGACCATGTTGTCCCATATATTTAGATGATTAGAGATAGAAAATAGATGAAAAGAGATAGATTCCTAGAGAGAGAAAGTAGTGAGAGAAAGTAGAGAGGAAGAGAGGATTAACTTGTAGAATATTAGATTAAGGAAAGAATGAAATGAACAACCTACTGACCCTCCTAACATGCTAGGAGGGTAGTATATATAGTCCACCCACATGCGGGCTTTAATGGACTACATATTAGGCCGGGCTTGTCTTTTTGACTTTAATTAGTTTAAATCCAAGCCTATAAACCACGACTAATTAACTAACTATTACAACGTTCTAAATAATGTTACAATAATAACCTATGACCGAACATTCTTGTTTGACTCAATATTTTGAGGCTAACAATCTCCCCCAATGTGAGGTCATTCCTCTTTGATATTTGGATTCCAATGGAGATTTATGAATTTCGTCATAAATGAGTCTTGAACGTGTAACAGTAGTTTTGTTCCTTCATGCGGTGATCTTTGAGCCTTTGTCATTGTCTTTCGACTTAGTCTTTAAGCTTGAGATCTTCAAATCATTCTTGACTCGTCTTTGCCATCTTGCAATCTTGTGTCTTTATCCACATGCTCACACTGTTGATTGTTGAATAAGTCTTTGGGCATGAACATGTGATTTTGAATCTTTGACTTAGCTGAGTACACCGTGACGCCACCTTCTCGAGACAAAACATAGACACGGACTGAATGGCTTTGACATTCGTCCTAAATCGGTAGCGTTTTACCTCCGGTCGGTGAAGACCGTTATATGATATTAAATATCGTACCTGTGATTAGGTAGATTCAATTAAGAATCTCCTTGACAGGGTTTCGCGGCTGTACTAGTCGTTCTCTTTACTCGACCGTCTCAAAGCAAGTCTGCGAACATAAAGAGTGAATCAATTGGATAAATATCCGCTTGATTAAAGTCGTCAATTCAAATTCCTGGAACAAGTTTGATTCATTAAGAATCTTACCATTGTTGCTTTCCAGTTGACACAAGTTTGATTCATAAGAATCTCACAAGTCACCTACCGTAGCGCTGTTTGATGTTGACGCTAGAAGGATTTCCATTCGTCACTGTAAGTATTAATGAATATCACTCTGAATGTTCTGGCAAGACCATAAAGATATTGCGTAGAAACCTGAAACGAGTTTGAATCAATTCAGAATCAAACCACTGTTGCTTTTCAGTTTTGCACATGTTCAATTCATAAAGAATCTAGCATATGACCTACCGCAGTGCTGTTTGATGTTAACACTGGAAGGATTTCCACTCATCATTGTGAATACTAAGTAGTATCACTCAGAGTGTTCTTTAGACCCTTTATCCTTACATTTCTTATTCATTCTTCAACCCCTTCAATGCTTACCAAGACATCATTAATAGCACCTTGTTGTGATTGTTCCAGTGCTATCATCAGTACTTAGTCGGCATTCAGCTACGTTCACATTCTACTCCATCTTTCCTAATGACTTCTAATAATCTATTGGATTGTCCCTAGGAAGATCCCTCCGGTTCTGGTTGGATCATAGGACTTAAACCTAACCACCCTTTTGACACCAATAACGTCGTGAATTAAAGATGTTGTGGGTATTTGATCGTAACCATGAAAACCACTTTAAATTCTAACAAAGTGTTTGAAAAACATTTAACACCTTGCTAGTTTTGTCGTTTCAGAAAATGCTCCCCCTTCACATGTGCATTGATAATCGAAAGTGTTTCGCACATGTAGGTAAGGGTTAAAGTGCTTGAGTCTTATATAAGATCACATTTTAATCACATTTTCTCCCCTTATCTCTAATATATAATATCTTTTGATATTAGAGATAACAAATTTGATTAAAATATATTTTGAAAAATAGTCTTGAAAATCTTCGGGAGAAAGATGTGTTAATCTTTTGCATGAAGTTGAATTGCTCCCCCTCAAAAATTGATCCAATGGAATTGTCATTACGAGGATTTGATCCACATTAAACTTTTGAGGATAGGAGTTGTTGAACACACAATTTTTGAAAGATTTTGAATATCATTGAGAAATTCTTGAAAAAATTGTGTTCAACGCTTTTTGAAAAATCAATTCTTTTTGACGAAAAGGTTTTTCTAAAGCATAAACTTGAGTTCATAGACTTTGAATGTCTTGACGAATCCACTCAAGTGTAAGAAGATTTAACTTCTTTTGCTAAGGGTAAGAGTACAAAAGCGTACACTCTCCCATGAATTTAGATCCGGGTTGCAATCTGAAAGTGATTACAAGCCATTGTGTTGAGCTCAAAACGTTGAATGTTTTGTGACAAGCTCAACCCGTGATAGATTGCTCTACCCATTGTTGGAAATATTGTCCAAAATAGACAATTTCCTTTTGAAAAGATAGAAATGACATGTTTAGAAAAATATTTACAACTTTCATTCGAGCTTTATGTACACACCCGTGTCGTTGTTGAGCGACATTTCTAGATACGTCCATATTATCGATACTGAAAGACATGTCGAGAAGAATATTTTTTGATTTTAAAAGATTTTTTAATTTTGTATTTTCTTTTTCATTAATATTTACAGGTAGATGTTTGATAGATGAATCAAGCAGGCTTCTTTGCCAGAACCTCCAGTTCAGCTGGAGTCAAACATCTCATACCAATTTGCCTAACTAGATACACAAACCTCTCTTTCGAAAGAGCTTTTGTAAACAAGTCAGCTAATTGGTAATCAGTTCCAACAAAGTATAATTCAACAATACCCTTTTCAACTTGTTCCTTAATGAAGTGATATCTGACATCGATGTGCTTCATGCGGGAATGCTGTACCGGGTTGCAGGAGATGGCTATGGCCGAATTTGAGTCATAGTACATAGGTACTTTATCAAAATGGAAGCCATAATCCGTGAGTTGTGTTCTCATCCAAAGAACTTGAGCACAACATGCAGATAAAGATACATACTCCGCTTCGGCTGATGACAATGATGTGCAATCTTGCTTCTTGGAAGACCATCCCACAAGCTTGTCTTGACCTAGAAATTGTGCACCACCAGAAGTACTTTTACATGTATCAAGACACCCTGCATGATCAGAATCTGAATAAGCCGTTAGAAAGAAACCGGTTTCCCTCGGATACCAGAGTCCCATGTGAATGGTATTCTTAAGGTACCGAAAGATCCGTTTAACCTCCTTGAGGTGCTTTTCAGTGGGTCGTGCTTGATATCGTGCACAATAACATATAGCATGATGTATATCAGGTCTGCTTGCTATCAAGTACATGAGAGACCCGATCATGGAACGATATCTCGTTTGATCTATGGGTAATCCCTCCAAATCAGCATCTAGGGATGTGGTTGATAATGGTGTCCCAACGGGGTCACATGATGTCATACCTTGCTTTGTGATTATCTCTTGACAATACTTAGCTTGGTTAATAAAGATACCACTTGGGGATTGGTGAACTTGAATTCCTAGAAAGAATTTTGGTTCGCCCATCATAGACATTTCAAATCTGCTGTGCATTACTTTTTCAAACCATTTTGAAAGTTTTAGGTTTGTAGACCCGAAAATAATGTCATCAACATAAATCTGCACAAGCAAAATGTCATCCCCATATTTATAAGTGAACAAAGTTAGATCAATGGAACCTTTTGAGAAACCTTTGGAGACCAGAAATTTCGAGAGCTCGTCGTACCACGCCCTTGGAGCTTGCTTGAGTCCATAAAGTGCTTTGTGGAGACGATACACCTTGTCAGGATAATGAGGATTGACGAATCCTTCTGGCTGCGTGACATAAACTTCTTCCTTCAAAGGACCGTTAAGAAACGCCGTCTTTACGTCCATTTGATAAACGATGAATCCCTTATGTGCAGCATAAGCAAGGAAAATCCTGACCGCTTCCATTCGAGCTACAGGTGCAAATGATTCTTCAAAATAAATACCCTCTTTCTGCCCATACCCTTCAGCCACTAGCCTAGATTTATTCTTGATGATCGTGTTTTCTTCATCCATCTTGTTTTTCCAGGTCCATCGAAGATTTAATGGTGTTACATCGTATGGTCTGTCAACAAGTTCCCAGACTTTAAGTCTTTCAAATTGTTGAAGTTCATCCGTCATCGATTCAATCCAAGCATGATCAGCCATGGCTTCTTTGATGTTTTTCGGTTCTGCTGAACTCACGGCGAGTACGAACATACAAACATCGCCATCGGTGTCAAGCTGTCGTCTTGTACGAACGGGCTGTGAAGGGTTTCCAATGACATGAACCAAAGGATGATCTTGGGTCTAATGATGTGTTTAAGGATGTCCTTGGTAGAACGTGTGCATATTTGACGGATCAACATGGCGAGTAGAAGACTCTCCATTTTCGTGTACCGGTGTACCGAATGGGTTGATAAATTCGTCTTCGTCAGATAATGCATTGTCTGCTTGATTTCTGTTCTCTGGAGCAATGACAGTAGTTGTGGATGTTGTAGGATCGATTGTTGAAGTGATATTCTGAGGAGGTAAATCTGCAGCAACCCGTGTTGAAGTAGATGAAGTTGTATCCGGTTGTTGATGATGATTGGTTTCATCATTCTTATCATGAGTGACAGCGGAAGACTTCGATATAACTTGTTTCTCCCCCGTGAAATATTCATCATACATTGGTCCATATAACATTTCCAACTCTTCAATTGTCGTGTCGACTGTCATATCAGCTCTAGGAACATGTTCTGGAACCAGCGTTGAACTTGACGTGTCATTGCTGTGGTCTTGAGTTTCGAGTTCCGTGCGGTTGTGAACGAAAGTCGTATGTCGTTGTGGATCGGGACTTAGTCTGTTTTGTTCAAGTGTCATCTCTTGTAATTCATCAAATCGTATGTGAATAGTCTCGACTATCAATTTTGTTCTCTTGTTGTACACTCTATATCCCTTAGACTGAGTCGCATATCCCACAAGAATACATGCATCACCTTTTTCTTTCATCTTATCCAAATTTTCACCATCTCGAATAATGTAACAGGTACATCCAAAATCATGAAGGTGTTTGAGTGAAGGTTTTCGATCATGAATTATGTGATATGGTGTCTTTTCGTGTCTTGGGATAATTAAGGAGCGGTTTTGTGTGTAGCATGCGGTTGACACGGCTTCGGCCCAAAAGTACAGTGGAAGTTTTGAAGCAGATAATAATGTTCGAGCAGCTTCAACCAAAGTACGGTTTCGTCTTTCAACAACGCCGTTTTGTTCGGGTGTTTGAGCAATTGATGTTTCATGTTCAATCCCATTAGCTTCAAAGTACTTCCTTAGTGTTGAATTCAAAAATTATGTACCTTTGTCAGTACGAACCACTTTAACTTGAGCTTGAAGACCACGTTGTATCAATTTAAGGAAGCTGATGAGAACGTCGGGTGTTTCATCCTTGGACCTCAAGAAGTGAGTCCATGTGTACCTTGAGTAATCATCGACTATGACCAGAATATATTTCTTTCCATTGATACTCTGAACAAGCATGGGACCACATAGATCTATATGAAGAAGATCTAACCGTCCTTTAGAGCTTGGTGTAGTCTTTGTTTTGAAGCTACTTCGTTTAGCTTTACAAAGCTCACAAGAAGAACAAAGATGATCTTTGATGAATTTCAAGCTTGGAAGGCCTCTCACAATATCTTTCTTGGAAAGCAAGTTAACGGTATCAAAGTTGAGATGAGAAAGACGTTGATGCCATAACCATGCCTGAGTCGTAGAAGCTTTAGCCATGAAGCAAATTGGAGTTGATGAAGTTGTGTCTTGAAGTGAAATTTTGTAAAGATCAGTACCCCGTGTACCGGTAAGTAAGTCCTTCCCATCATAATCACGAACAAAACATGTCTTCTTTCTAAAAGCAACTTCCAAATCCGCATCACAGAATTGACCCACCGAGAAAAGATTGTGATTGAGCCCTTCGACGTAGTATACCCTTTTTATCGTGATATTCCCCTGAACCAAATCTCCATATCCTAGGATCGGTGCAAATTGATCATTTCCGAATCGGACCGTACCCAAGAACTTCTCCATGAAGTTAATTAGAAGCTTGAGATTCCCCGTCATGTGCTTCGTGCATCCGGAGTCTAGTATGAAGAGAATTATTTGTATCACCTACAGAAGAGTTAGAACACGATGGAGCATTTGCTAAATTGGATATCACATTATTTATGATTATAGAATCATTAGTGTCCTTAGCAACATTTAAAGGCATACTAACATTCGTAGTCACATTTTCTGTCCTAACTTTAGGCATCCATTTATATCCGGGAGGACATTGATTAGCAAACCACCATTTCCAAGACTTACTAGCAGACTCATATAATTCCTTAATTTTGCTTCTAGGGTTCTTAGTGGTGGAGTATGATTCATTATTTTTCTTAGTGGGGGTCGCACCAGAATGGTTCACTTTGCGTTTGGGTTTACTAGCACTAATAGGCATTGCAACCTGCTTCTTAGTTTTACTATCTACGCCTTTCACAGTGTTCATAGCACATAGTGAATGATTAGCATTAGCACATTTTCCACATTTGACACAAACAAATTTCACATTCATAGCATTCAAATCATTCACAGCATTCGAATCGTCATTACATGCGATAACAGACTTTTATTCTTAAGAACATTCAAATTCCTAGGGTGTTCTTCTACTTGCTTCATCTTCCCTTGATTCTTGTGTTTCCAGACCTTATCATTCACTTGAGTGCTCTTAAGCTGAGGCTGGCTAACACTAGTAGTGGAGACTATTCCTATAGTAGAAGACACACGAATATTAGTGTTTCTAGAAGTCTGAGGCGAGTGAGTATCTTTGTTTGTGGTCTTAGTGGACATTCTATACATCCCTGGTTTAATCACATTATTGTGCTTAACGCTTGGTGTTATAGGGTTCCTTATGGGTTGATTCTATGGTAACCTTTCCTTTCCATCCATCTTGGGGGAAAACATAGGTTTTGCAAACGAGGAATTTGATAAAGCAGATGGTTTTCCCAAGATAGAGGATCTATTCACCTTAGAAGCATTTGGTTGTCTAACAACAGGTTTCTTAATGCTAGGTTCCATGATTTTCCCACCCATTTTAGCAACGAGTTTCTACAACTCTGCTATCGCTCTGTCCCTGTCTTGTAACTGAGCTTTCAACCCTTTAATTTCCAAATTCTGTTCATTCATTTCTCGAAACGTTTGGGAAAGTTTTTCTTGCAATTTATTATCATGTGGAAAACTACCAACGTCTTTTTGCAAAGCAAGTTCAAGTGAATGACAATGTTTTTGAAGGAAATTATTTTTGTGTTGAAGTAACTCAAAAGCCTTTTTGTCAACATTTTCTTTACGTTTCGAAAGCTCAATTTCAAGACGTTCACATTCTTTGCTTTTATCAAGATATTGGCATGCAACTTTAGAATATTTATCAATATCAGCACAAGATGTAAAATAATCACACATAACATCTTTAGAAACGCATTCTTGCAAGAGTAAATCATATTAATCTGAAAAATCAGACTTCTCCATTTGAAGATCTTCAATGTGTTTCTCAAGAGATTCAACGTATTGTAAATCATCATACATTTCAGTCCGAATGAACTCCTCAAGTTGAAGGACAGTTTCTTTAATCAAAGCCGTGTTTGGAATTAAGAGTTCTTTCACAAGCAAGGTAATATCTTGAGGAATCAGACGTGTCCACTCAACATTTTCACGTTTTGCCCAGTCTCTTTCAACAATAGATTTAACATTATCTATGTGGTGTTTAAGAATACCTAATGTTTTCCTACTCTTGCTTTTAGATTCATCTATAGGGAGGTAGTTTATGTATTTGTAAACATTAGATTTCTTAGGGGCAAATGCTTTCTTCCATTAAATTCTCTTTTGTTTGCATTCTAGAAACACTTCCTCACGAGTTTTCTGAGTTTGTTTGTTGAAAAAACCATAAAGACTATTCTCATAAGCATATTTATATGGTTTCACAAACTCCTTATTGACAAGTGGTTGACTATCATCATCCCAAAGGGCAGTCTCGTCACTATCGGCACTAACAGGCATGCAATCAAGATCGGTCCTTTCAGTCTCATCAAGATAAAGACACGGGTTCGCAGCTTGAGCTTTGGCAAGGTACTCAGGACTTGCAAAGCTAGCTTGACCCTTAAACATCGACGGACGTGCCAGCATTCTTACAGATTGAATAGAATCATGCGTTTTATAAACAACGTTCTTCAAAAATTCGACTTGTGCTTCTAACTTCGTTACCTTTTCAGTTTCTTTATCATATCTACTTTTGAAGTCTTGTTTTAACGCATCTACCTCTTGTTTCTTATCCTCAAGAATTTTAAGAGAATCAGTAGTGGTCATAGAGAGCTTTTGTTCAAGTTCATTAACTTTGGTATTGGCAAGGTACGTTTTTTGACGTTCATCCATTAAGAAAACATTATATTGACGCTTCTCTTTGGCTAATAACTCAAGAGTGGTATTATATTTGTTTTCAAAATCGTCCTTTTGACTTTTTAACGCACTTCCCTTGTACCCCTCAAGCTCTTTGGTTTTCTGAAGGAGCTCATCTCTATAGCTTTCAGTCATCTCAGTAGATTTGATAAGAGCAGCTTTGCATTCTTCAAAACTTTGAGTGAGCGTAGCGTTTGCCTTCTTTAATTGCTTTTGACTCTTTTTATTTTCAGTGACATCTTTTTGTAAAGTAGCAATTAAATTAGCAAGCGCAATACGTTCCTCTTCATCATATTCATTTGCATGTTGATCATCCTCAGACTCATTATTGCACATGTCTGATGAATCAGGTGTGGTATTGCTATCAACCGTTTGCATCATACACGTGTCATTAATGGCATTGGGTAGATCACTATGCTCAGGAATATCACCAAACACATTATATTCATCAGTAGTGTGTACCTTATCGAGTGGCTCAGTGTCAAAGATAGGGCCATTGTCATCTTCAGTGACTTTGAGAACTTCTTCAACCTTGGCCATGTACGAGTAATGTGCATCGAGCTCTTGATCAGAATCTTCATCATCAGTATCATCAAGCATTGCTCCTTCCTCAACTGACAATTTAACCCCTGCTTCCATCTTTTTGCATAGCAGCATCTTTTCCTTATGATAACCAGAATCTCTAACCCGTTTTGGTTTCCTGCATTCCTTTGCCATATGCCCATAACCTTGGCAATTAAAACATTGAATTCCACTCTGCTGAACCACTTGACTTCCAACAGTTTCCTTATTCTCAGTAGCAGCAGCAATCCTCTGAGTATCATACTTAGAAGTTTGTCGATCATACCTTGCAGAACCCTCAACATGTGTTGGATTATGTCGATCATACCTAGAAGGACTTTTACCACGTCGACGTGTGTCATACCTTGGAGGACTCTCAACATATCGGTTCTTTGTGTTAGATGAAGTACGAAGATTGTTGTTGGTGGGTTTGTAGATTTTCTTGTAACTCTTCATGATGTAAGCAATTTGTTGTTTCATCTCTCGGTTCTTTTGAGCTTGGTGTTCATCACTATCTTCTTCAGATGATGATGTAGATGGTGGTGATGGTGCTCTTGGCACTTTACCTCGAGATTTTGTGGAGGATGAAGACGTAGCTGATGTGGAATATCGTGGTGAAGATGATGTAGTGGAGTATGGCTTAGGAGCACGAGAGTGATGATCTTGAACATGTTGTGTGGTAGTCACTAAAGCAAGTGGATTAGCCGTCTTGTCAACACGTTCAGCTCTAATCTCATTTGCTTCATTCTGAAATTGCTTCAAGATATCAAAGAGTCGATGATATGAGACCTCGTCTAACTTTTCTTGTTGTTTCACTAAAGTGACGAACCGTGTCCACTCTGGTTGAAGTTGTTGAAGAAATTTAACATTGACTTGCATGGTGGAGACTTGCAGATTATTTCTTGTCATGTCATTCATCATTTTATAGAACCTGGAGTAATATGGATCAATTGATTCTCCATCCCTTGAAGTAAACTTGCCAAAATTCCAAAACAAGTTTGTTTTGACATCTTGTTTGTTGAGTGATTCTCCTTGTTGCAAGCGTTCAATCGCAGTCCACATTTCATGTGCTGTCAGGCATGCATCAACCGTGGAATAAATGTCATCTCCAATCCCACTTAGAACCATATAGATGGCTTCCTTCTCCGCATAATGCCAAGCACAATTTTCGGGTGTGAGATCGGCTCTTGTTTCATCACGTTCACTTGCGGGTATTGGATCAGTAGTATCTGTGGCAGCTCTTGGAGGAATTGAGATTTTCTTGAATACATATGGTCCATGAGTAATACATTTCCTCAAGGCATCACCATTGGGTCTTGTATCAAGATATCGTATGAAACGTGATTGCCATTGAGCATACCTACCAGACACAAGCATTGGTGGTCTCTCTTTATTACCCGCCACCATGATATTGTTGTTTGTGACACGATACTCTTGAGTAGAATCCATAGCTTATAACTTAGTAATCGATGAAGTGAAAAGGGATCTTAAGTAGATGTGGTGTGATTGGTGTAGTCGAGAAAAGATTTGGTTAATTATCTTCACAATTAACCAAAAATTATCTTCACAATTAAATACAAATTTTCGAAAAAAATAAGTGAAGATTTCGCAATGAGGTGAAAGATTCCGCAATAGTTGAATAATTTCGCAATTAAGTGAAGAAATTCGCAATTCCTGAGCAACAATCCGCAATGATTACCAAATTACCAATATCCGCAATTAACTCATAATTCCAAAATTATTGCATGATTTCGCAATGACCAGTGAAGTTTGATTCTGCAATACCCGGAAAGTCACTAATTTCGCAATTCTCTGATATGATTCCGCAATTAAGACAAAATCCGCAATATGGACAAAAACAAGATTCCGCAATTGCTTAATATGGACAATTTCGCAATTTGTTTTTTCAGGAAGTACAAGATTTCGCAATACCCATAAAAACACTAATTCCGCAATAGGCAAGTATTCAAATTCGCAATTAGAGACAAAGTTCAATTCCGCAATAAGGAACAAAATTCAATTTCGCAACTTTTGAAAGTCTATAATTTCGCAATAGGAGACATAATTCAATTTCACAACTTTTGTGAATCTACAATTTCGCAATTAGATAGAAAGATTCGAATTTTGTACCAGATTTGCTAGAAAATAGGAACACGAAGAACACTTAACAAAAACGTGATTTCACACCAAAAATCAAGCCAAACACCACAAAATTTTGCGTTTTTGACCAAACAAAGTAACCCAAATCACTTCAACGTAGATGTAGATGATTTGTCTACTCACAAACACCACAAAAAACACAAAAATTTTGAAGATTCGAGCAAGAATGTGAATAAAATCACACGAACACAATGGAAATATCAAAACCAATCACTTATCTACCCCATGGCGATTGATACCAAATGTTGTCCCATATATTTAGATGATTAAAGATAGAAAAGAGATGAAAAGAGATAGATTCCTAGAGAGAAAAAGTAGTGAGAGAAAGTAGAGAGGAAGAGAGGATTAACTTGTAGAATATTAGATTAAGGAAAGAATGAAATGAACAACCTACTGTCCCTCCTAACATGCTAGGAGGGTAGTATATATAGTCCACCCACATGCGGGCTTTAATGGACTATATATTAGGCCGGGCTTGTCTTTTGGACTTTAGTTAGTTTAAATCCAAGCCCGTAAACCACGACTAATTAACTAACTATTACAACGTTCTAAATAATGTTACAATAATAACCTATGACCGAACATTCTTGTTTGACTCAATATTTTGAGGCTAACAGACCATTATCTCAAGAACGTCACTCGAAGATATGAAGCATGAAGTACATGCCAAATATCGGCCCGAGAAAGGTCTCAAATCGTGAAGCGAGTTATGCCAAGATATGAACTTTTTGATATCCCGAGAAGCAGTTTTAAGAGATTTTGTCATTTAGCTAACTATTAATCAAATCGTCCTACTTTGCTTTTAGCCTAAATAAACTATCGAAATAAGTCCAAAAATGCATCTTCATGATCATTCTAGGACAAAAATAAAATATAAGAGATACACCTAGGAATAAGGGAGTTTAAGCATATAATTAAGCCATGTGTTTAAGTGTTTGATTTGCTAACTTATAATAACAATGATCTCGTTTTTAAGCTTAGTTTGGGGAACGTGAAACTTGAGGGTGATAAATCTTCGCAGCACCAAAGCCCTAATGTAAGTCCTTGATCTCTTTGCAAGTTATTTCCATGTAGCTATTTTCTAGTGAAAATGGTTTTCTATCCCTTTTATTTTCCTTAAAGTTTTATTTCTTCATAGTAGTTAAAATTTTTATTTTAATAGTAGTGGTTAGTATCAATAAGGCCAAGGTTGATTGATTATGAGAAAAGTGTAAACTTGCTTTATCACTAAGCATTGCATGAGGGCATGGAAATGGCTAAGTGTAGGGGATTTGATAGGTGTGAAAACACCCATCCTTTTACCACTTATTTCTTGCTAAAACAAGACCAAAACGCGTATTTAATGTCATTTGTTTGGAATTATGCGTGGTTTGTGTGTTTGTTGTATTTTCAGAGCCAACCGGATAAATATTGAAGAAAACATGGGATTGCACGGGTTTTATCGAAGAAAAAGACTCAAGACGAAGTCTATTGTCCAAGAGATGCAAAAGATTTGAAGTCAATGGGCCTATTTGAAGATTTATCGAAGAAAGGGACCAAAGATGGAAGATTTACATATGTCGAAGGAACTCAAGTCTATTAAACGAAGAAATTAAAAGACGAGTTGAATTTAATCGTCGACAAATCCCGAATCATAATCGAAAATGTCAACTTTACTGAAAAGACGAGAAGACGAAAAGAAAGGAAGAAAGCCCACTCACCAACCAACTACACCTCCTATAAATAGGACATCCCTCCCACACATTAGACTAGTTTTTAGTTTTCCAGTTTTTCCTTTTTCTTTGTTTCGTAGGGTAACCAACACCATTAAGGTGTTGGTGATTTGCATTCTTGTTTTCACAAATCTTGTAGTCTTAATCTTTTCCTTTGATTGTTTAAACCTTAATCATTTAATATAATTCTTCCAATATAATCGTTCATTTCATCTTCATCTTTTTCTTATTGATTCTCAAGTTCTTAATTTTCATTTGGTTGATTTTAGTCCATAAAAGTAAGTGGGTTTTATGTTTTTAGTGTTTTGATATGATGTTTATGATTAGTAGATGAATAATAGTTACTTTGGTTTAATCTTTTGGTAAAAACTTGGTGGATTTTGGTTAAATTTGTTCTTGTTATTGCTTCCCTGTTCTTCGCTATTAGTCAGTTACCCAGATTCCGGATCAACATAGTATTCCGGATCAAGGGATTTTGTGTAAATTGTTCCGAATGAGCACTTCAGTTAGATTATTCCGGATGAAGCATTTTCCCTAAGATATTCTGGATCAAGCATATTCCGAATCACCATTTATTCCGGGTCAAGCAAAAGATTCCGGATCAGTTAGTTGCATTCGGTCATTCTGAATCAAGCGTTTATCCGGAATAATTAATATTCCGGATGAGTGTTTATATTCCGAATCAAAGTTTTCAAATGTTCCGAATCAGTTTTATTTTTAAATGTTCCGAATGAAGGTTTTGATCTAAATATTCCGAATCAGCAAATCTCGTTCAGTTATTCCGGATCAGTTAGTTCATCCGGAATAATCAATATTCCGGATGAGTGGCATTATTCCGAATCAAGGTTTCAAAAGATATTCCGAATCAAGTAGTTTCATTAAACATTCTGAATGAAGGGATTGGCCTAAGATATTCCGGATCAGCTCATATTCCGAACGAAGGTGAATTATTCCGCATGAAGTTTTATATTCCGAATGAAGGATTTTGTCTAAAATATTCCGAATAAAGCTCTACATTCCGAATCAGCATTTTTTAGTAAGTGGTATTTTATCGTTTCTGTTTTATTGTTTTATTGTTTAATCTTAATTCTATTTTATTTTATCAACTGTTTTGGGTTTAAAATTTTATCACTTTACGCATTTAATCCTTTTTAGTAGCTTAGAAAACAAAAACCCCTTTTCAGTAACCAAGAACAATTATTCCACTTTGAACCGTGATCGATTCGAGAAGATTCTGAGAAAATATTGAACCCAAGAAAAATCAATTTTATCAATCATCTGACATGATTTTTCAGGGAATAATCCCGGCAAGGCAAATGTAGTGGCATATGCACTTAGTACGAATAAACATCATTCTGATTACATAAAGAAAACACCCAGAAGGTTGGTGAAACAAAACTCAACAATGAGCAGCATGAAAGCATGGTTAATGGAGACCAACCATGACTATCATAAAAGCATGATTTACTGGAATCTTTCAATGTCTTAGCATGAGGGCATGATCGACATGATGAGAACATAATCAACATAAGAAGACTTAAGACATACCTAACATGAAGATGAAATCAACATAAAAATCTTGGAGTGAAATTAATCATGAAGTAGTATAAACATAATCAGCATGAAATGAAGTTAACCATGGTAGCATGAAAACATACTTGACATAAAAACATAATAACTTATGAGGGAACATGAAAAAAAATTTATGCCAATAAATCATGAGAAAAATTTTATGCATGAATACATGATGCAGTTTATAAAACCTTTATATGCGCGAGAGGACACCTATGGGCCGGTCCCAAAATAAAAGACATGGCGAGGGGACGCCTATGGGTCGGTCCCAAAGTTAAAAGTTTCGATAAAAGCACATGCGACTAAATAGGGTCAGTCTTGTACCAACCATTACTTAGTCATAATTCCTACAACAATTATACGTGAAACATAAATACGTGAAAATCATCTGTCAAAACTTATCAAAAAAAAATATGTGACCAATTATGAACTACTGGGGTTCAGTCCACATAGTTACAGTTCACGAGGAACGTCGTGCATGAAACAATGACACATAACTAAATATGAATGACAGTTGTCCATCCATATTAGTAAACAATATCGATGAAAACTCGAGATTAAAACATCAAGGTGCTGAAAACATCATGGTTAAAACAACAATGTGGTGAAAACATCAATTCGTGGAATAACAAGCGTTGGCTTAGGAAGCTCCTGGTGACTACCCACTAGTCACAGGTCAAGTTTCAGAGCCTACACTTTGAAGCCTTTGCTCTGATACCATAATTGTAACACCCCACTTTCATAAGTGGATGGTTACGCGTAATTATGGCGTGTCATCAAAGCATGCAAGGTAATATGTAGTAAAATATACATGACAATAGGGAAAACCCGAATCAAACATCGGTTCCCAAACCTAAGCCCAAAACATAAATAAATTAAATGAAATGAACAAAGACTACACAAGCATAAATAAATGAAGGCAAAAGGAAAAGTAGTCTATGGCAGCTTCCATCCTATGCACGTCCTCCAAATGCTCGAGTGTGTCCTTGGGTACCTGCCGTTTTGGAACATGTAAAGGAAAGTAACGGCTGAGCATAGCGCTCAGTGCACAGATATACAAGCATGGAATGAATAATATAAGCATGTAAAACATATAGCAGCGGAAATGTATATGTCCTGGAAAACCTGGTATAACTTCATAAAACTGGTTTTATAGTTTGAAAAGCCTTATGTTTATCTTATGAAAATTGTTTAACATGTTAACCATTAGCCAATATAGGTCATGAAATATCAACGTGCATGAATACTTGGAGGGGTGACCTCGTCATGCAATTAGAGGGGCTGCCTCTAATTAATATAACTGTTTGGGTAGGAGGGATCAGCTCCTTGTGAAGGATGCAAGGCACACACCACATTCACCTGAATAATCTGCTGAAAACATGTAAACTAGGATGCACCCATACGCCCCACCTGATAATAATAATATGGCCAAAAGCTGAAAGGGACGCCACGAGCTATCACTCCGTCATGGTGAAGTCATAACACTAGTGCCTCCAGTGTTATGGTTATGGTACCTCCATAACTAGGTGAAACTAGTCATGCATGTATATGGCTTTAGGTATTCTAATTTTAAACATTAGCAATTAAAAAACATATAAAACATATACTAGGGAAACAGTTGGCTGCATACGGGAAATCCTAATAAGGAAGAATGTCCATACTGAAAGGACGGAGAATCCGTACCTTAAATCCAATAAACGAAGAAGACGAACGGAAGAGAGTCCATACATGTATAAGTATTCTGATTACTGAGTACGTACTGGTTTTATATCATAATAAGTGTGAACACACTTATCCTTTTACCACTTAATTATAATAATAACCAAGCCAAAATGTGTATTTTATGTCGTAAATGTCGGAATAATGCATGGTTTGTGTTTTTGTTGTGATTTAAGACCAACATGTGAAAAGGAAAGAAAACATGGGCTTTCACGAGCTTTTATCAAAGAAAAAGACAAAAGACGAAGTCAAAAGATCAAGAGTGCAAAAAGAACGGAAGTCCAAGGCCTATTTTGAAGATTTATCGAAGAACAAGTCTAAAGACGGAAGTTTAATAAAGCCGAAGAACTCAAGTCTAAATTAATGAAGAAATTATAAGACGAGTTCAAATACTCCCGAGACAAAGTCGAAAAAGCCGAAGAATTTAGAAGACGAAAAGACGAGAAAGAAAGAAAGAAGGAAGCAACACATGCTTAACCTCCCTAATCACTATAAATACCCTCTTAATCTCACATTAGGAGGTGTTGGCTATTTTGACAAACTAGTCTTCCATTTAATTACTTGCACTTTTCTTAATGTCATTTACTTAATTGCACCTTTAATTTCTTGTCTTGCACCTTAAATTTGTAAGCTTTTAATTCTTGTCTTTACTTTCATTGTTGAATCTTAATTTTAATCAAGTTTTAATTAATCTCTCATTCTACCTTTCTTGTTCTTGATTTAATCTTTATGCTTATGTGCTTATTGTCATGCTTATTTGATTATTTGTCATGTTTTTATGTTTATTATTATGTTAGCTTAATGATTTTATAGCTTATTGTGTTTTTCTTAAATTTAATTAAGTGCTTATTAGTTAATTTTTATAAAAAGTTGATTTTTAATATTTTTATTATTTAGTGTTTTTAAATGTTTTTAAATTTTGGTTGATTAGCTTTTTCTTAAATTTGATTTGGTAAAAGTTTTAGTTAATTGCTTATTTGTTTTTAGCTTAATTTTAGTCTTTAGCTTATTTGATTCTTACTCTTATCCAGGTTTTATTTAAAACCCTCTTATTCCGTATAAGTGTCTACACCAAATTCCGGATAAGCCTCATAAGTCGAATTCCGGACAAAGCTATCTAGCCAGTTATTCCGGATAAAGAATTTGGAACAAATTCCGGATAAGAGAAAGAAGATCCCATTCCGGAAAAGTATCCAGAATTCATTCCGGATAAGTATCCGGAATTTATTCCAGATAGTGCTCAGATCATCAGATTCCGGATAAGGAGTATAACTCCATATTCCGGATAAGCCAAAGAACCAAGGATTCCGGATAAGCCTTTAAACATATTCCAGATAGCTAGCTGGAGACATATTCCGGATATAAGCCAAAATCTGATTCCGGATAATTGTTATGTCGTTATTCCGGATAAGCAGTTTGAGGGTGATTCCGGATAAGCTGATTCAGGGAATTCCGGATAACAGGTTATTTCGGATAACTCACAAGTGCATATTCCGGATAGTGAAGTTGTGTTTATTCCGGATACAAAGTATTATATTATTCCGGATAACAAGGTATTATATTATTCCGGATAACAAGCTGGAAAGTTATTCCGGATAAGCAGTATTATATTTGTCAGGTATTCCGGATAGTGACAGTATTTGGACCCCGACTCAGGTTTTGTTTATCCTATGTTTTATTCTAAGCATTTATTTTTCCCGCAATTTTTATTTAGTGTTATTTTAATTGCTTTATCTTAGTTTAATTTTAAAGTTTGCATTTTTATTACATTGTCAAATTTACTTTTCATCGAGATTTAATTTTTGTCATTTAGTTAATTTACTTTTAAAGTTTTAATTTTGCACCATTTAAGTTTTAATTAGTTTTAGATTTATTTACCCGTCATTTACGTTAAAGTCTTGCATATTTATTATACTACAACCAATCTATTGTTTCCCACCAAAAGACGACTGAGTCGCACTTAAACCAGTAATCAATTCGAAGAGACTGGAACAACGATATTTTTAACTGAGTAAAAACTAGTTATCAAATGGCGCTGTTGCCGGCTCTTTTCGTTAAGATTAACGGTTTTCTGTGAGAGATGTGTTGGATTTTGGGATCCGTTCATTCGTGAACGTCATTTTCCTTGCTTAAAGATTTTCAAAAAAAATCCAAAAAAATTAAAAAATTTCAAAAATAGCAAAAGAACATTTTTATAAGTGTACATATATATTCTCTATTTCTTTGGTATCTTTTTCTTTTGTTTTTACAGGTGTATGCGTACTAGATCTTCAACTTATTCAGAGCCCGAGACTCGTGAAGATTTAGATATGGCAGGTCTGAAGAACAACAATAACCCACCGCACCTCAACAATAATAATAACAACAATGTTCTTCTACCACCCGATCTTAGAACGATGGAGGAGCTTTGTCAACCCACAATGAATGGACGAGGAGGACCGATTGCACCGATGCAAATCACGGGTCCAGAATTTTCTTTGAAGCATCACATGATCCAACAAGTGCAAAACACTTGTCCATTTCGCGGTTTACCAGGCGATGATGCCAACAAACACCTCGACAAATTCATTACCGTTACTCAAAGCATGAAGTTGCCCGGTGTTACTATGGATTTCCTTCGCCTTCACCTATTTCCACACACCTTATCCCACCATGCCGAAAAATGGTTTGATCGTCTTCTGAAGAATTCAATTCATACTTGGGATGAGATGACTCAACGCTTTTTGTCGCGCTACTTTCCACCATCCATGGTCACGAGCCTTCGAAATCAAATTAGTGGATTTACTCAAGAACCCGATGAATCACTTTTTGATGCTTGGGAACGCTATAATGTTTTGATCGATAGATGTCCAACCCACAACATGCTCCCCATCACCTTAATTGATACTTTCTACAACGGTTTAACTTTTCGTGATCGTGATACGATTGATGCAGCTGCCGGTGGCACATTTATGAAAAGAAGACCCGAGGAGTGTAGAGAGCTTATAGAGAACATGACTACTCATCACAAAAATTGGGATTCATCCGCATCTTCAAGGAATAACCCGAGAGTCAATGTTTCTTCTACTTATTCAAACCCTGATATCACCGAATTAACCCGCGCAATGGTCGAAATGAGCAAAAACTGCAACTTTTGGCTACAAATCAACAACAACAAGTTAAAGCTGTTGCAACTTCTTGTGAGATTTGCGGGGGTCCTCATTCATACACTGATTGTCCTTCTACTCATGACAATCCAGAAAATGTGTATGCGGCTTATGGTAACTATTCAACGGAAAACCATCAAGCTCGATAACAAGGTGATCGTAACTTGCTAAGTTACCGTTCTAACAACTTTCTTTCACCCGGTTTTTCTCCTCAAAACCACAACCCCAACAACTACAACAGAAGCAACCCAAACCCACCTCGAGCTTCTAATCCTTATCACCCACCCGCTCACCAACCACCCATTAATCAAGATGTTGAAACTTTAATGAGGACCCAAGTAGAGCAAATCAAGAATCTGCAAAGCCAAATTATCAACTTGAAAGGGGATATCACTAAGCAAGGCAATGATATTAGATCCGAGCTTCGACATGATATCCAAACCTCTTTTAGCACTCTAACAAATGATTTGAAGAATATGCTGGCTAGTTTCTTACCAACTACTCAACCCTCTACTTCGTGCTCTCTAACTTCAAATACCGTCAACAACCCAAGAGCGAATGTCAGTGCTATTACTACACGTAGTGGAGCATCCTTAGTAGGACCATCTATCCCTTCCCCAGTTACTCCATCTACACCTCCTCCACCACCATTTAATCCGCCTACTCCCACGCCTAGTATTAGTTCTCCATTACCGTCTCCACCTCTTACTGAAGTACCCAAGAAGCACCCTTCACCAACCCCACCTTCCACCTTTAAACCTTCAACATCTCAACCTTTACCTGCTACACCTACACCAACTAAACCCAACATTCCTTATCCATCTCGCTTAGACAAGGACAAACTGCAAACCAAGGATGACATTCAAGTGTCGAACTATTTGAAGAAGATTTCGGGACTGACCATCACCTTTAGCCTTGTTGAAGCTCTTGCACAAATGCCTAAATTTGTTAAGATGTTTAAGGAATTACTTAATAAGAAGGAGAAGATGGTCGAGTTTGTTAATACTCGATTGAATGAAAACTGTTCTGCCGTCCTTCTTAAAGAACTTCCGGAAAAACTTGGAGATCCCGGTCGTTTTGTGCTACCTTGCATTTTCAACCAAACCGAAGAATTTACTGCCTTAGCTGATCTCGGGGCAAGTATAAATTTGATGCCTTTAAGTGTTTGGAAAAAGTTATCATTACCCGACCTTACTCCAATGAAGATGACTCTTGAGCTAGCAGATCGCACTCTCGCTTACCCCGTTGGTATTACCGAAGATGTGTTCATTAAAGTTGGCACCTTCACTTTTCCGGTCGACTTTGTTGTTGTTGATTATGAAATGGACCCTCGTATTCCGTTAATACTTGGTCGGCCATTCTTGAGAACCGGAAAAGCATTAGTCGATGTTGCCGAAGGTGAGTTAATCTTAAGAGACAAGAATGATGCTCAAGTTTTTAAAATGGGGAAGATCACAACCAAATCAAATGGAAGAGAATCAGTGAATATGATTAATGCGCTTGATGATTTTGTCGTCTACAACAATCCTCTATTCGATTCTTGCTATGATAATCCACTGTTACAAGATGATGTGGATGATTCTCTCTCCAATTCTGATCCTCCACCAATTCATGAGTCTCCACCAATCTATGATGACTACGATGATGATTCGAGTTCTGATATGGATGATTTTGATGATTTTACTTCTGAGTATCCAGAGATGCCCACTTATGATGATTTTGATGAGGCTGATACTCTCTCGAGTGATTTTTCTCATGATGACCTTACTCCTACTTTTGATGAAGATCCACCACCAACAATGCTTGATCCTACTATGGATGACTACTCATTTGAGGAAGACTTTGCTATTTTCTCAACACTTACTTCCCAAATGAGAGTGATGCTCCTCCTTTGGACTTTGATGATTATGGTCTTTATCCTCCTTTGGATATGAAGAAACCCGTTTCAAAGGAGAAGAAGCCGACCGACACCGATATCCGTAGCACCTATGTCTTAACACCTCTCTATCCTCCCTCTGAGGATGAGATTGTGAGATTTATGAGCCGATCCTCTTCAAATTCTACTAAGCCTGAGTGTTATTTCCCCCTAAAGGAAAAGGTGTTCGATCCCGGTATTGGAATTTTTAAGCCATCTCAGTATCCATCTGATGAAATAAAAGGAAAGATTTTAGGAAACCATGGATATATGCTTGCACCTTAGCACCCTTGCTACCATCGTACTCCATCTTTGCTTAAGGGAACATTGCCTACTCTTCTTTGGCTTGCCTTGTTCGCCTTAAGCTTGTACTACTTGATGGACGAAAACCATGTATTTGATCTCGGTGGATGTGTTTCCAGCTTCTTCCTATGCTAATCAAGGTCGAGTCAGGCTCACGACTCGGTTAACAAAAACAAGCGCTTCTCGGGAGGCAACCCACAGTATCTATCCTTTTCTAATAAGTGTAGGGGAGACCCTTATATGTGTTTGTTGTTTTCTTTCTTATCATGTGCAGGTATTCGAGCTTTCAACGATCCATTCTTGATGACTTTTGACGACCCGTCTTCCCGGTTCTATCCTAAACCCTTTTGATTCTCTATTTTATATTCATCAATATTAAAATAGGAATCACTTTAGTTGTCTCTTCCTTAGCAAGATTTAAACAACGTACACAATGTCCTAAGTGTAGGGGAGTTTACTTCCACATGCTTAAACATTGAGGACAATTTTTATATTAAGTGTAGGGGGGACTTCTATCGAAGTTAAGTGGGCTTTTCCTTGTATTTGTCCTCATTTTAACCGGAAAATTGATTTTTCGACATTTTTCAAAAATTTTATCTATTTTGGCCTAGTTGTATAGTAGTATTTTCCTTTGTTATAGTTATTTACTTTCTTTGCTAGAATAAATTTTAATAAAGTGGTTTTAATTTTTCAACGTTGTGAATCTTTTGACTCAACCCGAGTTTACTTATCTAAGTTGACTCTAGCTAGTATCCTTAACGTGTTTAAGTCAAGTTTTGCTAGGCTTTTATATAGGGGACTTTAAAACGCGAAAGTCTTAACTCTTACGGGTTAAGAACAAGAACTTTTCGCAAGTTCCTATAATTGATCCTAGAGAGTCGTTTATCAAGGGAACTTTAAAATGCAAATTCTAAACTTGAAAAAGTCTAAGAGTTTGCAAGATCCTATAGATGACTCGAAAACCCAAAACTTTGATTTAATTGGCTAAGCATCCACGAGTCTCATTCCTTGAGATTTTAAATTGTGGAGAACGAGAGATGATAGAGTCAATTATAAGTTTGGTATTCTTTCGTGAATTTATGTGAGTTGATTATGAGCTTTTACTCCCATCGCTTGCTAATAAATTTAATTGCAATAAATAAGGTTGTACGATTTGAAAAGTTACTTAGCTTCTAGCCCAAGATCGTTTAAAAGTTGCTCGGTATTAATTAGAGTTCATAGCCAAGGCATAACTTATTGAAGCGGGATGCGAAGATTGGCGAGTCTGAAAAGGTCCTAACAAGACACGAGGGCTACATTTTGTTGCTAAAGATCTCAAGTGATGTGAAGAATCATTTATCAATAATCAATATGAAGGATCAAGACACACGACGAAAAGCAAATACTCCCATAAAGATCATGGAGAATTCTATCCAAAAAGGCCCTAACAAGGTATGAGGATAAATAGATCCAAGTCCTAAAAGGAGGCAGATCGTTGTATATCAAAATCCCAAATAAATATTGGAGAAAAATGAAGAAGTCGTGGTCCAAATATGAAGAATCTCTCAAAACTTCAAGTGAAGAAATTCCTATTATGAGGAGAAGACCATTATTTCATGAATGTCTCTCAAGATTTGAAGTATGAAGTCAATGCCAAAAATCGGTCCGAGAAAGGTCTCAAATCGTGAAGCGAGTTATGCCAAGATATGAACTTTATGAGGTCCCGAGAAGCAGTTTTAAAAGATTTTGTCCTTTAGCTAACTATTGATTAAATCGCCCTACTTTATTTTCGGCCTAAATAACTATCGAAATAAGTCAAGAATGCATCCTCGTGATCATTCAAGACAATAATAAAATATAAGAGATACACCTAGGAATAAGGGAGTCTAAGTGAATAATTGGCCCACATGAGTTTGTGATAGTTTGCTAACTTATAATAACAATGATCTCGTTTTTAAGCTTGGTATGGGGAACGTGAAACTTGAGGGTGATAAACATTCATGACATTCCAAAACCCTAAGGTAAGTTTTTGATCTTTTTATTTGTTTCTTCTTCTGAATATTTTGCAATTTTCTATCTCTTTAATAAAGGCCAAGGTGGATTGATTGTGATGAAAAATGTAAAGCTTGCTTTCTAATTAATGCATTGCATGAGGACATTGCAATGGTCAAGTGTAGGGGATTTAATAAGTGTGAAAACACTGATTCTTTTACCACTTAATTATAATAATAACCAAGCCAAAACGTGTATTTTATGTTGTAAATGTCGGAATTATGCGTGGTTTGTGTTTTTGTTGTGATTTAGGACCAAAATGTGAAAAGGGAAGAAAACATGGGCTTTCACGGGCTTTTATCGAAGAAAAAGACAAAAGACGAAGTCAAAATATCAAGAGTGCAAAAAGAACGGAAGTCCAAGGCCTATTCTGAAGATTTATCTAAGAACAAGTCTAAAGACGGAAGTTTAATAAAGCCGAAGAACTCAAGTCTAAATTAGTGAAGAAATTATAAGACGAGTTCAAATAATCCCGAGAAAAGTCGAAAAAGTCGAAGAATTAAGGGTTAAGTCCATATATTGGTAATGTACTATCCACCATTTACAAATCTAGGTAATGTACTATTTTTATTAACAATATTGCTATCAAAACCGGCTATACTTTTCTATTATGGGTAATATTACCGGCTCATTTCCAGTTTCACGCAAAAAAAACCGACACGTCATTTTTTTTTATTACGTGGCATGCCACATTGGATATTACTTTACCTAATTGACTTTTCTCATTTATAAACTAGTAAACGCATACACAAAGTCCTAACAACACAGTCATCTCTCCCACCTAACTTTCCCCCAATTATGAAAAAACCCTAGATTCACAATTAGTTTAATTAACTTAGCAATTCGATGAAGACGAGTAAAGGTAACTATATAATAGTCGTTTAATTACACTAATCTTGCTTTAATTTGATTTAATTCGCTAACCCTAATTTTTATAACCCATTTTTTTTGCAGATCAAGTGTTTACAGTTAATTTATACCATGACGGTCTGTTCATCCAAAAGCCATTAAGGTACCTTGAAGGTGATGTTACATTTTCTAAGTCTTAGTTCTATCTCAACTATTGTTTTTATCAGTTTTGCTCAATCCGACGTTTAAAGCGTCGGTAATTACTACAAGTAATTAAATAATAAATATTTAATTTTTATGAAACGTAAACGCAAAAAGTTTTAGATTTTCTCAGTTTGTCCAATTATATAAAAATGTTCAAAATAAATTTGAATTTAATTAACACAGTTTTTGTTGATTTATCGGAAATAATTAGTAAGATCCTTAAATGTTCGAAAAACCTTCGTTTATTCTTTGGTAAAAAATTTCTTAGTTGAAAAGCAAAAATTGTCGTTTCAAATTCCAAGTCATGGTTTAAATGGTTTCCTCAATCCCTCTTAGGTTGTCTTGAGGTATACACAAACATTTACCCCTAAACAGGAGTTTAGTTAAATGATTTGTGTATAAGGGAATAATCCCTTAAAAATCCTTTGTTAAAACATTAGTCAAGAAATATTTCCATTTTCTTTTTGGTAAAACCCAAAGCCTTAATGGTTCCAATTTTTGAAGAGTCAATATATTCCATTTTCTATTAATCACACGGTCAAATAATGTAAAGGATTAAGTCTTTCATCACATGTTAAATATTCAAGGTATAGGTTTTCACTACTCGGCCAATTCAGGGCAGTCTATAATTAATTATTAACTCATTCTTATTCTTATAAACAAATAAACGGTCCTTAATGATCACAAGCATGAATTTATCAAACTACAGCCTACACACGTGATTCACCAAATTTATGAATGCTACATGTGCATTGGTCAATCCAAACGACATCACGTGAAACTTATAATGTTCATTACAAGTTCTGGATGTAGTGATTGGAATAGATAATCTTTTTCGCGGACGCGAAGTTGATGATAACCATGCCGTGGATCAAATATTTAGAACATACGCTAGAACCTTGTAAATGATCGAACAATCTATCATCTTGGGTAGTGGATATAGATTTTAATCGTCAATTTACTTAGTTCACGGTAATTCAACAAATAAATATATGGAATGATAACATCATAGCTCTTCATAATGACGAGTTCGGTAGAATAAAAGCGTTCTCCGACAACTCTCTCAGTTGTACGGTAATTCTTTTAATTCAGATGGTGCTGACGTTCAGTGCACAAGCCACAGGTGCAGCACCGGGAATATAATCGATACCAAATTCAACTTGCCTTAATGGCAAAAGTCTAGGTAATTCGCCAATAAATACCTCCTAAAGTTTCATATAAAAGAAACATCTTTTAATAAATTCATATTAGGTTCTTTCTAGATTATAGTATCTATGACTAATTCACAACCATTCACGGTATAATTTCAAGTCTAAATGCAGGATATGGTCATCCATCAAGAATTATTTAGATCACTTTTGATAATCAACATCTTATCATTTAGGGGAATTCTATTCGAGTTCCCATCAATTAAGACAATGTCGTCATGTCATAATCAATCAATCCTTTCTATTGGAATTATCAACTTTCCAGTTTTATTGCCGTCGACAATATGTGAACTTCTCAAAAGACTAATAATAACTCATAATCCTTCACAGATTCAAGGATATTAGGAGACATAACTGACCTTAAAAGAGTAAGGTCAACGCATAATCTACGTGAGAGATTTTCAAATCAGATACAAACAAAAACATTAACGAATAGGAATATATCCCATGTTTTCATGAATTGAGTACGCATTCGAAAGCTCCTCGGATCGTTACCCAGGTCATTCAAATGAAATCTAATCAAAAGAAATGATAGGAACGTTGATACATCCACTCGTGTATCAACACTCGGCAATCAGATACTTTTCCTAAGAATCTCACTACGGGAGAATTGGACAAGAAGGGAATATCAATTGTCAATTAAGACAATATCTATAGATGAGTAAATTCGATTCAGAAGAATAAATGGTACGGGCACATATGTAGGTGTCTTTAACAATATGTCCCTATTTTTGCACTTCTTGCAGATCTCATAAAATTTAATCTTTCACAATCTTCAAAGATAATTTAGTGTTTATTAATAATTTCATGGTGACTACTAATCAGCCTTGCATGGCCACTTCCAAATTGTATGTAGGCGCGCAACTATATACAATTTCAAGATTAACGATGCAATACTCAGTTCGTCAAAATTTTATCATCATGTTTATAATAAAAACATTTTCATGCTTAATTCTTGAATAAGAATCAAAAATAAATTTACAAAGATTTTCTTTGTTACGGAAACAATTAAGTTTTACAAAGTGTTTTATAAACAACTTTATTTTGATAACGACTATTTATAAGTCTCACTTTAAGTAATCCATATGGTGATGAAAATTCAATTTTTTTCAAGGATACTGTTTTATCTTATAAAAACAATGAGTGCTCTGCAAAGGAGTGATGAAAAATTGTTCACCAAGAACTAACTACAATATATCAAGAAATGAGCTTAGCCAATTAATCATGAGGTTCATTACCTCGATGGCACTCAAAAGAGAATAATCCACAACGTAACTTAAATCGAGATGAGTACTTGTTCAATGATTGCATCACTAATGCGAACATTAGGATGAAGCAATAAAAGATAGATAACATCGATACGAGTAAAATTTAGCAATCAAAGGTAGTCTTTTCATTAATCACAAACAAATCAAAATTGTACCGTAACACATTACGTGTCACTATGTCATACAATTCCAAGAACTCATTCTACCAACTGATGTCTTAGTTAAGTTAGGGATTTTTAAAAGATACCACAACGAATACTAATATACATGGGTCATTAGGTATTCCAAATAACCCGAAAGATCCATCGGTCCCAATTTTAGAAGAAGATTTCTTCAATTTATTTCTTGGACACTGGCATCCTCGTCATTGGACAATGGCCTAGGAATAACCCTTAACACGAACTAACAATCATTTAAAACCTTATAATTCAATCACAGGACTCAACGACTTCCTCTTAACAACCTCATATTCCATACAGGTTCAATTTTACTTTATTCAAGTTTCAACCAACTTATACTCAATGCGATATCCTACTTTTTTTTTGGGTAAAAGGGACTATCCCTGGTAAAATATATTACACAAAAAAACGCTGAAGTACAATCGGATGTAGGTGAAGTCCTAACATCACGACCCGTTACATGGGCAACAACCAGCACATATATATTGTGCACGAACCAAAACCCTACATAAAAGTGACATACCACTCTTATAACTACCCAAATAAATTGAAAACCATTACAAATTAAATTTAAATTACACAACCCAAGTTTTCAACTTATAGAGCAAACAGCACTTTTCCGTCTCAAGATAAGATTGCCGAGTGGACGTACTAAGCCGCTAAAAGCAAGCTCAAACATCAACATGAGTCGAAGCTACACAACCCAAACCACGTTTGATTTGTATCCCACAACTTTTAAACCACGCGACCCCACAAATATCATCAATCACTTTCAAATATGTTTATCTGATAAACTTATCATCCGATATTTCCTCCGTGATTTTCTCCTCCATGATAATTGCATGAAATAAAAAGCATTGATGATCACATCGCGTGACCACCACATGGCTCAAGTAACACCAGCAATGCATGAAATATGAGGGTAAGAGCAAATCAAAACCAAACTCGTCCCTATGAAAAGTTTGGTACCACACGTGATAATCACATGAGCAAAGAAAACCCTAGTGCAATTAGGTTTTCTGATCTCTATCTCCCCGTGAACTGAACACCTCCACGTAATGCTACAACCCGTCCACGAACAAAAAAACCAAACAGCGATATCATGAATACTTAGAAGAACCAAAGGCCCCCGTTATCACAAACGACATGACAACGAATTAACTACCCATGATTGATCAGCGAGTCCATACATATATACCATAAGCAAAACTCCGATATAAACAATCAAAGCACTAGACACCCAATCTCGACAAAACCAGAAATAATACTCATTACAAGGAAAAACCCTAGATACCTAGGGATTCTTGATCTCGCCGTCGCACCCATAAAACATACTGCCGATCTTTAGAAGCAACCATGAAAGATCTAATACAGCATCGGCAAAACGTAACCCTAAAAAGGTTTTCATCATGTAAATCACAAGCCAACATCACAAACGATCCTCAAGATCAAAATTAATGAACCATATAGCCAAAACCCTAGTAACTAGGGTTTCCTTGATCTCGGTGTAGTAACACAGATCGTGCACCAAACCCTCAAAACTAAGAACGATTTTCTTATGATGATTATCAGTCAAGAAAGCGCGCCTCCTCCAATAATAACACAGACCTAAGTGATCGATTGCATTACAATCAAACATAGGTTGTGGCCGGAAAAATGATGGAGGAGGCGGCCAAAAATCGCCTCGTCGTACACAAACCCTAGTTTTCTCTCTTTCTTATGGAGATTCCCGGCCGCCATCTTCTTCTATTATTTCCGGCCATAAACCAACCCTAAAATCGTCCTCTCTACCTATTAACGATGCTTATTGTTCTTGGGTATGCAATACCAATATAGGGCTGTGTTTCTATTCTAAGAAGGTGGCGGCTAGAGCTTTATTTATTATCTTATGGGATCTCCATATACCACCGATTACCTATCTTATCAATGGGTAGTGATGATGGTTTTGTGATTTGTACAGCGGCTCCACCTTGTATTGTATGATTTGATGCTCTAGGGTTCCGAATCAGTCATATAAGGGTTCATATTGTTTCTTTCTTTTGGAGTCTGCTAGTTTCTTGGGCATCTTAGCGAAACCACAAACCCTAGTTTCATATTAGGGTTTAGATCAGATTGAATATTTCCTATGGTTTTCGTTGACGGGACATTACAAAGGGACATTACAAAGGGCTGCTATACTGCAGGTTCTGTTGTATCCTCTATGCTGATGGTGATTGTGCCTGATCATCATCAAGGCATTAGGGTTTCGATTATGTCACTCAAGCACAGGTTCTGGTATAGCTATACATACTAGATCAGAGTTCTATCTGTGGTTTTAGTGCTCTTGTTTTTTGCTATTGCTGGAGCGTGAGGTGTTTTATTCACGTCACTTGTACTGTATTGGGGTTGGGTGATTCGAAACCATAATACTTGTATGTTTGGTCGTGGTTTGTGCTTATGTCGAGTTGTGGGTTTAGAGAGAATGGTCATTTGCTTGCAGGTGGAGGCTGCTTAGCTGGGATCTGTGGTAAAGAGAATGGTCATTTGCTTGCAGGTGGAGGCTGCTTAGCTGGGATCTGTGGTAATGGGTCTTCTGCCGAGATATTTAGACGATATTTGTTAAAGGTCAAGGAGGTATTTATCATCATGTATTGGTTCTTATAATATTCACATTGTGAATATTGTCGATGTAGTTCCTCTTTGAAGCTGTTAGTGACCGGTGTCGTCGCAGCCTTAGTTAATATCAGGATGCTTAAAGATGCTGCTCTATTGAACGACACATGTTTTCGTTTACTATGGTTCAGCTGAGAGAGGGATTGGAATTATTGTCTATGTTGGAAGCAAGAGGTTCATATCTTATATTTTGTCTGCTTGTACTATTCCAATATAGTTTAGTAGTCATAAGAGTGGCATGTCACTCTTATGATAGGGTATTTAGTTGTTGCACAGTGTTTTGTGTGCATGGTTGTGCCCATGTAACGGGCTGAGATGATAGGACCTCACCTACATCCGTTGTACTTCAATGTTTTTTGGCGCAATATATCTTTTACCGGGGATAGTCCCCTTTACCCAAAAAAAAAAGTCATGAACTCCCAGTCATTGATTTTTAAGGTAACTTGTTCGTGCTTTTAATGGTTGGTGACGAAGACTTGTCATAACACTTGAAGGAGTTACATTATCGTGCTCAGTGTCTCACAAAGGATGAGAATATTGACAAGGGATCGAGGTCTACTTATACTTTGTACCATGAGTATAAGTTCTTAGTCACGTGGATAGTACAAGACATGGAACACAAGGTTGGGTTATTCTACTTCTACATCAAAAATATTATATTAATTGTTCTTCAAGATCATTACATAGAGCTACATTTGGAGAATCTTCAAAGATTACATACATTGTTTACTTTCCTGTTGATGTGACAAAAAGGGGATGAAATACATGCTACACTTGAGGGGAAGCAATTTGAAGATCATGTACAACTTACAAGAGATACACATAGAGTTTTGCCACCATCAACTAGGGGAAGATTGTTGGGTCAAAAAGTTGATGTGGCAGAAACTCAAAAACGAAGAAAACATGAAGATATTGTCTAAGCGTTGTCAAGAGCAATTCAAGCGTTGACAAGAACAAACTAAGCGTTGTTGGCTCAAGAGTTGTCGTGTGCAATCCAAGCATTGTCACATGCAATTCAAGAGTTGATAGAAATGTAGACAAGAAGCTTATGGAAGCTTCTATTTAGATAAACATGCAAGACATATTCTGCATAAGTTTATTTAAATAGAAGGTTTACTTGTTTATTTGTTATTATCTCTTGTAAACCCTAATCCTTACACTATAAAAGGAACCAAGGGTCTTAGGTTTTATTTATCATTCATATTCACAATGTAAACCTAAAAGTGTGTGTGCACTAGACGTGTGATTCAATGTATACACGTCTAGTGGTTGTTTATTATTAATATAATGAGCAACCCTATAGTTTTAATTCATGTTATTGTGCCTAAACACCTTGTTAATGTATCATGTTCTAATTCCGCTTTGATTATCTAATCATATGAACATGGTGCATTCCTAGTAGCTTCAAAGATCCGGAAACCAAGGTTTCCACAAGAACTTCACACAACACAACTACTAATCACTTTAAAGTTTAGTGAGAACTCACAAGACACAACCACATCACTTTAGAGTTTAGTGAGAACTACCTAGAAACAACCACATCACTTAAGAGTTTAGTGAGAACTACCAAGACACAACCTAATCTACCCACTAGTTATGTTTTATGGCCCAACATAACAAACCTTGTGTTTTATGGCCTAAACACATAAACCATATAGATTTAAGCACACAACACTTAGATCTATAACTCTAACACTATATCCAAGTACTAACAAGACTTGGATCTATACAACTAACACCTAATCTAAGGATACCCATCACTTGGATATTCTACCCTTACAAACACATCCAAGTGTACCCACAACTTGGATCTTCTACATATACATAGTAGGAAGACAATAATCATGACTTGATCTAGAGAGATCTTCATCATGTTATGACTCTAGACACTAACACATCACAATGGTGAAAGTGTTCTTCTTATTGCTCTTGATGAGGCAAATGAGGAATGGGATATTGGAAGGCTTTTGCGTGTTTTTGTGCAAGTAAAATGGAAGAGAATAGTCTTCTATTTATAGCCAACTCTTGCCTTGGAGAGCACATTTTTACCCAATGGATAAAAGAGTAGACTACCCATTGGATAAAAGAGTGGACTACCCATTGGATAAAAGGATGCACCTTATATTCTTGGAGCCCAAATTCAAAATTTGAATTTTGAATTTATTAGTTTCCCTCCATCTTCTAGAAGCTTCCAGAAATCTTGAGTAAGCCTAAACCGGCTTGACTGCCCGCGGTTCTATATCTTCCCGCGGTTCGATATCACTAAGGAACCGCGTGTTCTATAAGAGAACCGCGCATCCTTTTATCCTTCTTGTCTTTCATGAAGAATGTAATCTTCAAGGTGTCGAGAGAAGTATACATAAGTATGCTTGAGTGATTACGAGTACCTTACACATTTTACATTATGTATTGCGAGTTATACGTTTGTCATCACCAAAACATGAAGGGATCATCTTGATTAAACATCGTAATGTTTGCACTAACAGAATGGTCAGCCTAAAATAATGGGACATTTAGGGTCACACTCGTAGTCGGATATGACGAAATCCTTGGGAAAAACAAACTTTCCAACTTTGACATAGACATCCTCGGCTATTCCAATTGGTATAAGTGGAGTACAATTTGCAAGCTCGATTGTCATGTTCGTGGGGGTAAGTCTAGGCAATCTCATCAATTTCCAAAGAGAACGAGGCATGGGATTGATGCTAGCACCTAAATCGGCAAGGGCTAAACATCCCTCAATCTCGGAAAAATCACAAGGTAATAGAAATTGGCCCGGATCCTTTTCCTTTCTCGGCATACGCCTTTTAGGTTTTTTAAGAAGGATCGATGCACAAGTTTCTTTAAGGGTTACTTTGGTAAGGTCGATAAAACTCTCTTTTTGAGCCGTGGATGGAATTTGAGGTACACGAGGGTGTGAACTCTTTTCCTTGGTTGCCACGTTCACCCCATCGACTTTAGAACAATAAGACGTCTTAGAAGTCGAGGGTTGAGAAGAAGGAACAACTCGAAATCCTTCAAGGCTAGGGGTAATCACACGACCTTTCTCACGAGACGAGGCGGCTTTACATTGTTCCTTCGGATTTGCAACGGTGTCACTAGGTAACGAACTCGATGAAGAACCCGAGGCTTTGTTCATAATAGCCGAAAACATCTTTTTTATATCAATTTGTCCTTGCTCGATTTTCGTGTTTTGCAATTTCAAATTATTAGTAAAGTCGTTTTTCAAAGTACCAATTTCTCCCTCTAATCGTCTCATATTAGCCTCATTCGTTTTCATGTAATTTTGAAAATCGTTTGACGAACTATTTTGATTAGAATTAAAGTTCCCTTGGTTTTGATTACTTCTTGGAAAATTTCCTTGATTACCACTTGAAAAATTGTTGCCTTCATTGTTGTTGTTTGAAAAATTCAAGTTTTGATTATTATCTCGAGTTTGCCAATTCAAATTACGACCTTGATTTTGATTCAAAAAATTTCCTTGTTGATTATTTCCTTGAAAATTGTTACGATTTTGAAAATTGTTGCCTTGGTTATAATTGCCTTGTTGTGATGGACCCGCGTTATTTTGATTTTGAAAATTGTTGTTTCCATTTAACGCACTCACATTCGACGTTTGGCCATCCGTAGCCGCACACTCGTAATAATTATGAGGTCCACCACAAAACGTACACGATGTCTCAACCGCTTTCACCGTAGCGGGAGCGTCTTTCTTTTGCATTTCGACAAGAAAAGACGTACACACATTCGTCAACTTGTCGACTTTCGCATCAACTCTCTCAATGTCGCGATTAGAACTACTAACATTGGCGACATTGGCAACACTCGGTGCGTTGCGGAGTTGGTAATCCTTGGATCGGTTTTTGATAATTATCAATGCATCTTTCGGAGTCTTACACAAAAAGATGCCACCGACGGCAGAATTCAACGAATCTTGTTCTTGAAAATTAAGACCTTTGTAAAACGTATCGATTTGGTGCAACTCGGAAAAACCATGGTGAGGACATTGCCTAAGCAATTCCTTAAAACGATCCCACGCGTCTCTAAAAGAATCATTCGGTTTTTGCTCAAATTTTGTAATTTCATTCTTGAAAAACGTTGTCTTAGACGGTGGGAAAAAATAATTAACGAACTTGGAGACGAGATCCTTCCACGTAGTTATCGAATTAGGTGGCTCTTTCTCGTACCAATCCTTGGCAGTACCATCGAGCGAGTACGGAAAAAGCATAAGCTTGACGACATCGGTGTCGACGTTCTTGAACTTGCTCGTGGCCAAAAGACGATCAAAATTCCGAATATGGTCGTGAGGATTATCGGCTTCACGACCTTGAAACTTTGTAGCTTAGATTAACGAAAGCATTCCGCTCTTAATCTCAAAATTCTCCGCTTCGATAGCTGGAATTACGATCGTGATAAGTGTGAAAACACTCATCAATTATGATCCAAATACCACTCAAAACACAGTCAAATACATAATATTTAACTTTAAAATATCATAATTACGCGTGTATTTGTATTTGGTGTGTTTCAGGGGAAAAAGATACGTTTTGGAGCAAACGCGCATTTTCAAGGATTTATTTGACGAAAAGACGAAGAAAAAGACAAAAGATGCTTTCAAGGACCTCATTTGCCATTATTCACCAAGATCGAGGGCAAAAGTTGTACTTTTAAAAAAATGAAGGATGATAATTAGTTCTACTTTAACTCTTACAACCTATTTGATGAAAGATTGAAAGATGAGGGACCAAAAAGGAAATTAAATGGAAAGTTATAACTACTTGGTCATTGACCAAGATTCGGTCAAACACACAAACACAAAAGATGCGTCTTCTCCAAACGTGTAGAGAGAGAAAGAAAGAACAGCTCATCTTTATCTTCCCACCATAACCTGCAATTCATTATTACGAGAGAAGAAGAAGGTTTCACGCAAAGTTTAAAGAAGCAAAAACGTTCCTTATCTTCTCCTCTACATGAAGATACAAATTAATTAGATCAAGAAGAAGGAATGAAGAAACGCCCAATTTAGAGATGATGAAGAACCCTAGTCTGATCATCGTATTTAACACGTGGCACAATCGGATTGGAAGTGACACGTCAACAAGTTCATCTCGTTGCCTATAAATACAAGACGAAGAGCTCATTTTTCAGTGGTTAGCTTAGGTGTAGATTACACATAGTTAATTAGTTAGTAGAATTAGTTAATTAGTTTAATTTTCGCACACAAAGTTAGTTTTGAGTTTGTTAAATCTGTTATATTTTCTGTTAATCATGTAACAGTTTTCCTCCATTAATGAAATCATTCAGTTTTCTTTAAAGCTTTGCTCTCATAATCTTCTTCTTATAATCATTCAGTTTTCTTATAATCTGCTTTGTTCATAATGATACTGTTCACGTTATAGAGTAATGGTACTGTTCACGTTATAATCTGCTTTGTTCATGTAGTTTTGAGTTTTCAAATCTGTTAAATCAATTTCAGTTTCAGTTTCGAGACAGTTAGATCATTGTAGCTTAAAACTGTCAGTTTGATATTAAAAGTTTGTATTTCTAAAAGCTTGTGATTTGTGTTTAGTTTTAAAAGAGTTGAACTTGTAGATTTTTCGGTAAAGATTTTTGAGCAGTTAAAATCTTATTAGTTGTTTGTTTGAGTATCAGATTTATTTAGATGAATTTGCCAGTGTTTTCAGTTTAGATGATATAGATAAGTTTTCTGAAGATCAGTTGGTGTAATTCGAAGTTTTCCATCAAGCTTTCTTCGATAAATCTGTTAAGCTGTAATATAGATAGCATATATAGTTGGATTCTTGTTTTTGATTTGTTTTGCAGGTTTATTGTGAAGGTTATGCTATCTTTGTGATTGGTAGTTTAGAAGACTCGATTCATCAAATATCAGTAGATCATAAGTGTAGCAGTGTTTGGCTTTAAATCTGTTTTGCAGGTTAATTGTGAATTTATGCAGGATTTGGATGTACTGTATGGAGGTAGCAGTGTAGCGTAGCTTTGGATTCAATCTTGGTGGTGCTTTGTATTAAGAGAGCTCAACGCTCCGCTTCTCGACATCAAAGGACTGGCTTCGGATGTCATGGTTAAGCGTGTTCTATTTTTTCTGCATTCTAATTTCTTTTCTGTAATCTTAGTGTAATCTACTAGATTTGTACTTGTAGAATATTTTCTGTGCATACTTGATTTGAATGTTCTGCTATGAATCATGTTTTAGAAGTTAGTTTGCATTTCCATTCGGAGATTGAGTTTTCATTGAAATAGCTTTTGGGTTAGAAAAACTCTGCATTTGATCTTGAATTGCTTTATTCATGGTAGAGTAACATAGAATTTTAAGTGATATTAAGATAGTGTAATTGAGTTTGGAGAATATTAGTCTGATTGGTAAAAATAATAGGTTGAGGAGTAGAAAATTAGTATCAAACCACTTATTCTGTGCAAAGTTTTCCATATGCTAGTTTGGTAGTTGTACGAATTCGACCCCTGAAGTTGTACACTGTAGCTGCATCTCCATTTGATTTGCAATACAATTTGTCTAAGTTTAGCCGATTTACACATTAGGTCCTTCATTGTGTTTTCTGTTATTTCATTCACAGTCCCTATTCAGGTAGATAGTTAGTTATCTTTAACGAATTAATGTGCATTAGTAGTATTCTGGTTGTGAATTTTGGACTGTCTGCTTTGTCTACTGGGCTTATTAGATTCCTGATTGGGCCAGTTGGTGTTTAGTTGGGCCTTATTGATTCATGCACTGTTGGATTTCATATTCATTCACTAGTATTAGACTTTGAGTTAAATTTGCGTTTCTTGTTTACATTTCAGTTTAGTAGTAGACAAATTATATTAGTATAGAATTTAATATTAGTAGAAATTCTCTATTTACGTGCCTAGCAGTTTAAATTTGTATTTTCCATTTTTTTGCATTTTGTGCATTTAATTGATTTACGTGCTACGTGTTTTTAGATAGTACGTATACGTAGATAATATAGTATATTTTCACATTTTTACATGCTTTGTGTGCAAAGTAGTCATAGAAACCAATCAAGTATTTTAACCAAAAACAATTAAGTCTAATTTGGAAACGTTATATCAATTCGGATTGAGTCGAGAAAAACGAACTAAAAATACAGATATTAAATGGTGCCGCTGCCGGTTCTTTTCGTGAAGATTAACGGTTTCGAGTGAGACGATTGGATTTTGGGATCCGTTCACTTTGTGAACGTTATTTTTACGTATTATAAATCAAAAAGATAAAAAAATATCAAAAAGATAAAAATACAAAAAAAAAATCACAAAATCAATTCTTTTCCTAAAGAATTGAACCAAAAAAATAAAAAAAATCCAAAAAGTAATCTTTTTCCTAAAATATTACACCCAAAAATATATATTATATCGGTTTTCATCGTTTTTACGTACATATAGTATTTTTCTTAAAAAAATCAAATAAATACAAAAATATTTTCTCTATATTATTATATGTAAATAAGTATACGTAGATACGAACAACCAAGTTACCTATTTCCATAAGTATTGCCGAGGCAATACACCGTGTGAGGGAGCGTTCCGGTCCTTGACACGCGTACGATAAAATTTAATTAAGCAAGAATAGATAAATACTTCCAATAGGCAATAATTCGAAGAATACAAACTACAAAGTGAATAGAAAGGCGATGTGCTATAAAATGCCATCTAAGGGTCAACAGGTACTTAAGTGCTTCGCGCCACCTAACCCCCCGTTCACTAGTGCGTATTCTAAGAAGGAAGGCTTTATTGGGGGACTTGCACCCAAGTAGTAATTATATATATTATACTTTCTTGTGGATATTTCATATCGAACCTCGAAGAGGATAATCCTTTTCTCTTCAAAGGCGACCGAGGGCTACTCCCTCATTCCTCGAGTTTACTTACACGTGTACTCGCACACGTGTAAACATACCACCTTTGGTGTATTACTTCCTTCCCCGAAGAAGCTTTTAAACGTCATTTTACTTGTATATACATTCGGCCACCTTGTTGCACATGGATACTCGTTCCATGTTGAAGATTTTGCAACAACGATCCGCCAACGTTAAATATTCGCCTTGTTCGACTTGTGGTGGTCCACACGATACTTATTTATGTGATCAAAATAATGGTTATTATGGCGAGGGATATGCTTACAATGGAACCGAGAATCCTAATTTTCAACCTAACCTTCAAATGGACTACACTTGTAATGGCCATATGGGATATTCCGGTTTTTCATCACAAAATCCACCATCATTTCATGATCAAACCTTTAATGAGCCATACCAACACCAAGGATTTTCCAGTTATGAAGGTTTTCAAAACAATGATAATTTTCAAGGCTATAATCAAGAAACCTTTCATAATCAAGGATTTTCAAATAATGAAGGCTTTTAAAATGATGCAAATTTTCCATGCTATAATCAAGAGATTTATCAAAATCAAGGATTTTCAAATCATGTAGATTTTCAAAAAGAGAGAAATTTTCAAAACTTTAATCAAAGGGATATTTCACAATCTCAAATGGACTCAATTTTTCAAAAGATTGATGAAAATGTTAGAAAATTTAAAGAAATGCTAGTGGAAACTGATAGGCAATTCTTAGTTTTGGAAACACAACTCTTGCAAAACTTTACACCTCAAGGAGCTTTACCATGTGATATTGAGCCGTCTTTGAGAGTTAATAATGAGGATGATACTATTGGTAATGAATATCATAAATCATGTGAAGACGAATATTTTGCTACTCGTAGGCCTTATCTATTATTTTATGATGATGATGATGACGAACCTTCGATTTGTATGACACTTAATGATGACACACCTTCATCACATTTACCTCACGTGGAACCCACCGACTCTTTAACCATGGGGGACGAGCCTCTTAGCACTAATACAAACACCGATTTGGATGAATTAACCGCCTCTAGTGTTGAGAACCTTATCCCAATTCAAAGAGAGTTTGAGGGTGTTTCCATTGAACCATGTGACGAGCTTTGTATTGATACCTCTTCTCCTCATGATCACATTGAGATTTTATCACACGTTGACTTTCATGCTACTACTAGTGATTTTGGTGACTTTGATCTTGATGAATTGTTCAAAGAAAGGGATAATGAGATTGAGGAAGAGTTTATGCAAGATTTTCCACGAGTAGAGGATGATGATTGTGATTCTAGTGAGGCATCTTATGATATATTATCCGATGACTTTTCATGTCAAGATGACCTTCCTAATTTGGATGAAGATGTTGATCATATAGAAGAAGTGGAAGATGTTCATATTCGTGAGGTTTTATCAAACGTTTATCATCTTATCTCCTCGATTGAATCATTGAACACACACCATCATGATGATTCCATAGAAGAAGAACCTTTCATTGATATTTCTTCACCGGTTTTTGAGGTTGCACCTATTGATTTTTATGATGATATCATCCCTTTGAGTGATTCTCTCATTAATACACCTTCTTTTGAGCCTTCTATTCCCACCCTTCCACCCTTGAAGTTGGTTATTGATGAAGAACCTATACTCTTAGAGATTGATCCTTTTTCACCTAAGGCACCTTTAGAACCCATAACATTTGATATGGATTCTCATATGGATATTGATGACACCATAGAGGCTTATCTTGCTAATATTGATATTGAGGTTGATGATAGTGATTCTAATTGGGAAGAGGAGATTCGT
The DNA here is from genome assembly GCA_025667525.1 of Glebionis coronaria. Lineage (NCBI taxonomy): Eukaryota > Viridiplantae > Streptophyta > Magnoliopsida > Asterales > Asteraceae > Glebionis > Glebionis coronaria. The sequence goes on along the minus strand of JANFOE010000512.1, from coordinate 454,878 downwards.
CTTAGTGAGAACTTGCTTTTTGGGAACATAAAGATTACACCTCCTTCACACGACACTATTAATCTTGATCCTCCTTTTACTATGCCTTCTATGGAAGATTACCCACCTTTTGATGATGATGAGGAGCCTAATATGGATATAATTGTTATGAATGTTTTGATACCTACACATTCATTGTCTCATGATGCTTTGATCACTAAGGGGGAATCTTATATGATTGATACGAGTTCATCTTCTTATTTTCCCATGAAGGGAAAGGTTTTTGATCCTGGGATACATAAATTTGAGCCACCTTTGTTTTCATCTACTCGACTTAAGAGTGTAATTTCGATTGATATGGACTTCTTGTATGAGCTTACTTTGGTGATGTTACCTATTTTGGAGTTGTTCGAATGTAGAGATGGAAACTATGTATTTGATCCTGGTGTGCTTCCTATTTGAGAGATTTCGTATGTTGGACAAACTTGAGACACGTTGGACCGTTCCATTTATCGAGGCGGATATTGTAAATCTTATAGTAAATGGCAACGTGCTAAGTTTGAGTGTATCATGTGAGACGCGCTTCAAAGTCATATTCTTTATTCTCCATGATGGTTTCCCCAAGGACAACTTAATTCGGGGCCGAGTCGAGCTAGAGACTTAGGGTTAAAAAAAACTCAAGCATTTAATAACTAGGTTAGAAAATGTAGAGTAGATCTAAATAGGTTAGGATTAATTAAAAGGATGTTATAGTAGAGTTGAAGTGTAGGGGTGGCCTTTCTTCGTCTTTTCGTGTTTGTTTCAAGGGTTGCTCTCTCACATTTCATGCTTGGAGCTTATGGAGGAGGCCCGTGTATCTGGTTCACTTTGATAAGTTTTTGCTATTGTGATATTCAACACTTGTGCTTAAAATTAATACCCTTTAGTTGTCTCTTCCTTAACTTGGGTTAAGCAAAGTAATCAATGTCATAAGTGTAGGGGAGTTTAATCCAATACTCTTAAACATTGAGGACAATGTTTATCTTAAGTGTAGGGGAGACTTCTATCGAAGTGACCTTACCTAGACCATTGCCTTAACTTCATGATAACATGGAAAATTAATTTTTCAAACACTTTTCAAATTTTTGATCTACTTTGGCCACCAAAAATATGCATACATAATTTTTGCATCAATCATTTTTTTATTTGCATAACACATTTGCATTGTATATATTTCTTCTTTTGCTTTTCATCAAAAATCCAAAAGAGTAACAAATATAATAAAAACATGGTTTAACAAATTTAGACTTCTTTGACATATTAGGCCCGCCATGGATATTTTGACTCAACCCGAGTTTGCTTATCTTAGCATTCTCTAGCTAGTATCCTTAACCATGTAGTCCTTCATTGGTCTATTAGGCTAAGCATCCACCAATCTCATTATTTGAGATTTTAAATTTGTGGAGAATGGGAAATGATAGAGTTGAAGCAAGTATAAAAGGGCTAGATAAACTTCATGATAATTACTTGTGGCTAAACCCTTCTCTTCTTAACCTCTATTTTCTTTGCATGTATATTATTGTTAATAAATAATCAAGAACGGTTTTAATCGGTTTGTAATCTCTTATGCATTTTTGTCTAATCATTCATGGTTGATATAAGTACGTCTTAAGATTCTAAGTTAGAACGTTTTATGTGTACTAGACTTATGTCATGCTCAATATTTAGCGGGTGTTTTTCCTTTTATTCTTTTCAAATTTCTTAGTGAGGAATAAAGAAAAATAAGAGCGGCTTACAAAAAAATGAGTGGCTAGAAAAAAAAAGAGAAAAAAAAGAGAAAAAAAATAATTATACAAGACTCCCAAGAGGGGCAGTGTGGTGTTAATTATAGTGACTATTGAGTTCCAATATTACCTTGACGGGTTGCGGGATTCAATAGATTGCTCCAATCCAATATTACCTTGACGGGTTGCGGGGTTGAAGATCCAAAGTCTCAAAAAGATGGCGGATGTAAATTATTGCGTGAGTTTTATTTATCTTTCCTTAGCGAGTGTGTAGCTACTTATGAAAGCATGACATGAGGATTTTACACATAAGGCGAATGACTTATTACTCTTGAAATGGACTTATATTAATTGTGAGCGGTTTTTCAAGTAATGGATGAGAGGATTACTTAGGATTAAAACCGTGCTTCCTTATTTTTGGATTTTACATTTCTTATACTTCACACTTGAATAAATGACAAATTTGTCTTCAAGCAGTTTGCTCAAATAATAACCGGTTCCACATTTAATTGTCATGAATAAGTTGATGCACTTTTTACTTGTGAATACAATGATCCCATTTTTAAGCTTGGTATGGGGAAAGTGAAACTTGAGGATGATAAGTGTCCATGGTACCAAAGCCCTAATTTAAGTCATTGATTTCTTTACGAGTTATTTCCATCAAACCTATTTCAAGAAAATACAAAAATATATAAATAGAATTGTTTTCTTTGCATTGCATTGTAAATATTCAAAACCATTCATCATATAGCATAGTATCGTTTATTAAATCATAAAATGGCCAAGGTTGGTTAATTATGAGAAAAGTGCACTTTAGAGCTTTGAAATGCTGCATTGCATGAGGTCATGGCAATGGTCAAATGGAGGGGAGTTGATAAGTGTGAAAACACTCATCAATTATGATCCAAATACCACTCAAAACACAGTCAAATACATAATATTTAACTTTAAAATATCAGAATTACGCGTGTATTTGTATTTGGTCTGTTTCAGGGGAAAAAGATACGTTTTGGAGCAAACGCGCATTTTCAAGGATTTATTTGACGAAAAGACGAAGAAAAAGACGAAAGATGCTTTCAAGGACCTCATTTGCCATTATTCACCAAGATCGAGGGCTAAAGTTGTACTTTTACAAAAATGAAGGATGATAATTAGTTCTACTTTAACTCTTACAACCTATTTGATGAAAGATTGAAAGATGAGGGTGTTGATCCCAAACTTAGATCGATTTAGCTTTATGTATACGAGATTAGATCAAGTAATACACTTATATAAACCTTTGTATATGCTTATGATAATCTAAGTGTTATGCGGAATTAACACTTAAACAAGAACACACAATGATATAAACAAACTTTCACTTTGATTAATGATATCAAACTTGCTTACAATGAAAGTAGTTTACGAATGAAAACTTATATGAAGCATTAACCTAAAGGTCTTCTTTTATAGACATAAGAAGCCTTGTACAATAATCTACGTATTAGCTATTCTAGGTAAAGATAAATATAGAAAATACATTGTTGTTCCTATCTTTACTAGAAGTAATCTAGAATACAATAAACGCGTAGAGTATATCTTCCCATCAGTGCTTGTCTTCAATGTATCTACGCTTGACTTTATTCTGTCAACGCTTAAGCTGTCAGCGCTTGTTTTACTCTTGTCAACGCTTGTTTTACTCTTGTCAGCGCTCAAGTGATCTGGCCTTAATTTATTCCCAACAATCCTCCCCTAAACTTGATATCCACTCTTATGATCAAGTTTCTGAATAAACATTAAGGACTAGAAGGAATCTTACAAACCTTCTCATATTGGTAATGAATAAATCTGATCAAGTCTTTTGCCACGTCACTTGAATAATCAATTTCCAGCTGAGTGTCCTTCATCTTCTCCAAAATAGCCTTGGATATGAAATACTGACCATCCACAAGTAGAAACTTAGCAAACTTTGTAGAACTCAAATGGTAAACACCAGCAGCTGAATATAATCTCCATTGAAGACCACTGAGGTCATCTTCAAGATCCTTCCAAATAGCAGGATACTCATCTTTTGGTCCACACATTCTTTTGAATGTGGACCACAATTTTATTCCATTAGCCGAAGTTGGTGCTTCAGCCTCATACTTGGTCTCTAGCAACCTCCATAGGTCTACCAAGTCTTCTCTATCACAACTTGCAAACAAAGATATGAGAGTGGTAAAAGTGTGTACCTCTTTGCCATACCTGCCAATTTTCCAAAACCCACATTCATCTTCTTCATAGCTCACAATTAGGTTTCTGGAATCTAATGGTAACACTTGCACCATATCTGAAGCTTCTAATGGTGAGAGCTTGAGGCTCTTTCTTATGACAGCTTCACTTGGATATAGTGGATCCATATCTTTGGGAAACTCAAGAGAAATTCCCTTTTTCACTGGTCTGGGAACAAACATAGCTTTCTTGAGCTCCATTTCTTCTGCAATTTCTTCCTTTTTTTCATCAGAAAGAAGTCTGAGAGTGTTTGCTTCCTGCACTCTCACCCAAATGGGATAAGCCTTGCATTCCAACTCATCAAATGTCAATTCCCTCAATTTCTGGTAAGTCCATCCTACTCCATGACATCTGAGCAACATGCAGTATAACTCCCTTCTATCCCTTTTCAACTCTAAGAGAATATTGCTTGCCTTGTGTTTCAAAATTACCTGGCAATCCTTCTGAACTCTGAGGAGAATCTCCAAACCCCATATTTGATCTGAAACAGTCAAGTGTGGATTCTCCATACATCTTTCTTCCCAAGCATTATACAATTGAACCACCTCTGCCACATCAAAGTCAACCTGCAATTTCAATTCTCTCAATTTCTCCTCAGCCAACTCATCACCATACTCAAGTCTTTCTGGTTCTATAATCATAACACTTGAGTCTGAGCTAGCTCCATCACTTCCTTCTTCTGAAGTAACCACAAATGGTGACTCTTTCACCTCCTTTCTGTCTTGTTCCATGATTTGTGCAGCCAATCTTCTATCAAACTCGACTTGAGCTGCATCCTTTGGAACAATCTCTTCTACCATAATACCCTTACCCTTATCTGATGAACCAATTGTTGGTAAGGTAGATGGTAATACCTGTGCAGAAACCTCCTTGATGATGGATGATAACTGGGATACATCACCCTCATGTGCAGGTCTGTTAACGCCCAATTTAGTTGTGTCAGCGCCCAAAATTCTTCTGTCAGCGTCCAAATTCTCCTTGTCAACGCCCAAATTTCCTGTCTCAACGCCTTTTGCAATCTCCTCCAACATGGCTATAAATGATAAATTCAAATTGGTAGGAGAAACTAAGGACGTATCAAAACCTGTTTGTTTCTTCAATGTTGTAAGGGCCTCAGCAACATCCAAAGATTGACCATCATGGCTGCCCTTATCACTCAGATTTATTGGATCTTCCTCCCCTTTGGAAGATTCCTCCATACCTCTCCTTGCACTTGCAGTCTCCAAAACAACAATCCTCTCCCTCAATTGCTTGAGTTCAAGGCCTTGTGAGCTGACAACTTGTACTAAGTCTGCATTTTGCTTTTGCAAGCTCATGCAGACTACCGTCAATTCCATCTTCTTGTATTCAGAAACTGTTTCCTCAGTTTGAGTGAGAGCTAGTTGGTAATTAGACAGTTTTCACTTTTTAGTACTCACGTCACTTAATAGTCTTAACACCTCTTTGTTAAGCTTCTCAGTTTTTAACCTACAACCTTTACTACAAAAAGCATCATTGTATACCTCATTATCAGATGAAGAGGAGGAGTGTGCCATGAGAGCATATTCAACATGCTCTTCTTCTTCAACCTCAACAACCAAAGCTTTATCCTCTTCAACATTCTTAGCCAGATAGCTCCAATCCCATCCCATACCATCAATTCCTTGAACTGCAACCATGGCTTTGGAATCCTGAGCTTTAACAACCTGACTTGAGGGTTTACCAGCATCAGATCTTCTAGGAGATCTGCATTCCCTCATAAAGTGCCCCATACGATGACAGTTGTAGCATTCAACTTTGGATTTATCAAATCCAGTTGTGTCTTTTGCATTGAAGGTCATCTTCTTCTTAAACCTTTTGTTCCACCTATTTGCTCTTATACTAGCAAGAGCCATGTTCCACTTAATGTCCATCTCTTCCAAGTGCTCATCACTTATCTGCTCAAGGTCCTCATATGTAATCACTGAACCATTGGGCAAAGAAACAATATAAGCACATACAATATCCAAATCTAAACCAGCAGGTTTAACTCTTGGGGAGTCACTTTTGAATGTGTCAGCGTCTGAAAAGGAGACGTTGACAGGACTTGTTCCAGCGCTGACACATGATGATCCAGTAACTGGATGCATGTAAGAGTCCTTCTGATTGAATTGACCTTCACTATGAGAGAAGAAGGCCATGTTACTGGTGGTTGACTTGTTTCCATGCTCTAGAAGAGTTTCATCTTCCAACAGCCTCAGTTTGTTGTAAATGTCATCAAACGTGGAACTTTTGTAAGTATTATTGGCAAGAATGGATCTTGCCTCAATCTTCCACACCTCACCAAGACTTTTAAGAAAAGTGGCATTGATGTCAACATCACCAACTTGTGTCCCCATGAAGGACAATTTGCTTGTAATGTCAAGCAATCTACTTCTCACACTACTCAGCTTCTTATTGGGTTGTGCTTTGAAAACAGCATAATCATGCATGAGCTGTTTCTTCTTTTCTTCCCTAGTATCTGCATTACCACCATATGCAACTTCAAGAGCTGCCCAAAGCTGTTTAGCAGAATCATAACCTCTATATTTATGCTGGTTCTCTTGTCCCAACGAGAGTTTCAGAATATTTAGGGTTTTCATGTCAACCCTTTTCTTTGCTATGTCTTCAGCAGTCACAGCTCTACCATCTTCAGGTTTTTCTTTCTTATCCTCTTCAGAACATCCAGCAACAGCTGATCTTTGAGTAATAGCATCAACAATCTTTTGGGCTTTATCGAATGTGTTTCCATATTCAATAATCTCCTAGAGTGTGTAGTCATAGATCCCTAGATATTGTTCAAAATTGAATTTCCACAATTCAAAGTTGGTTGCATCAAGCATGGGAATCTTGATGTTTGGTAAAGGTGAGGAGGAGGAGGTTATTGCTTCAGACATGATGTTGTTAGGGTTTTTGAGAAAATTAGGGTTTTGGTAATTTTTAGGGTTCTTGTGTTCTTTAAAGATCAAAAGTTCCTCAACAAGCTCTGATACCACTTGTTGATCCCAAACTTAGATCGATTTAGCTTTATGTATACGAGATTAGATCAAGTAATACACTTAGAGAAACCTTTGTATATGCTTATGATAATCTAAGTGTTATGCGGAATTAACACTTAAACAAGAACACACAATGATATAAACAAACTTTCACTTTGATTAATGATATCAAACTTGCTTACAATGAAAGTAGTTTACGAATGAAAACTTATATGAAACATTAACCTAAAGGTCTTCTTTTATAGACATAAGAAGCCTTGTACAATAATCTACGTATCAGCTATTCTAGGTAAAGATAAATATAGAAAATACATTGTTGTTCCTATCTTTACTAGAAGTAATCTAGAATACAATAAACGCGTAGAGTATATCTTCCCATCAGTGCTTGTCTTCAATGTATCAACGCTTGACTTTATTCTGTCAACGCTTAAGCTGTCATCGCTTGTTTTACTCTTGTCAACGCTTGTTTTACTCTTGTCAGCGCTCAAGTGATCTGGCCTTATTTTATTCCCAACAGAGGGACTAAAAAGGAAATTAAATGGAAAGTTATAACTACTTGGTCATTGACCAAGATTCGGTCAAACACACAAACACAAAAGACGCGTCTTCTCCAAACGTGTAGAGAGAGAAAGAAAGAACAGCTCATCTTTATCTTCCCACCATAACCTGCAATTCATTATTACGAGAGAAGAAGAAGGTTTCAGGCAAAGTTTAAAGAAGGAAAACCGTTCCTTATCTTCTCCTCTACATGAAGATACAAATTAATTAGATCAAGAAGAAGGAATGAAGAAACGCCCAATTTAGAGATGAGGAAGAACCCTAGTCTGATCATCGTATTTAACACGTGGCACAATCGGATTGGAAGCGACACGTCAACAAGTTCATCTCGTTGCCTATAAATACAAGACGAAGAGCTCATTTTTCAGTGGTTAGCTTAGGTGTAGATTACACATAGTTAATTAGTTAGTAGAATTAGTTAATTAGTTTAATTTTCGCACACAAAGTTAGTTTTGAGTTTGTTAAATCTGTTATATTTTCTGTTAAATGTAACAGTTTTCCTCCATTAATGAAATCATTCAGTTTTCTTTAAAGCTTTGCTCTCATAATCTTCTTCTTATAATCATTCAGTTTTCTTATAATCTGCTTTGTTCATAATGATACTGTTCACGTTATAGAGTAATGGTACTGTTCACGTTATAATCTGCTTTGTTCATGTAGTTTTGAGTTTTCAAATCTGTTAAATCAATTTCAGTTTCAGTTTCGAGACAGTTAGATCATTGTAGCTTAAAACTGTCAGTTTGATATTAAAAGTTTGCATTTCTAAAAGCTTGTGATTTGTGTTTAGTTTTAAAAGAGTTGAACTTGTAGATTTTTCGGTAAAGATTTTTGAGCAGTTAAAATCTTATCAGTTGTTTGTTTGAGTATCAGATTTTTTTAGATGAATTTGCCAGTGTTTTCAGTTTAGATGATATAGATAAGTTTTCTGAAGATCAGTTGGTGTAATTCGAAGTTTTCGATCAAGCTTTCTTCGATAAATCTGTTAAGCTGTAATATAGATAGCATATATAGTTGGATTCTTGTGTTTGATTTGTTTTGCAGGTTTATTGTGAAGGTTATGCTATCTTTGTGATTGGTAGTTTAGAAGACTCGATTCATCAAATATCAGTAGATCATAAGTGTAGCAGTGTTTGGTTTTAAATCTGTTTTGCAGGTTAATTGTGAATGTATGCAGGATTTGGATGTACTGTATGGAGGTAGCAAGGTAGCGTAGCTTTGGATTCAGTCTTGGTGGTGTTTTGTATTAAGCGAGCTCAGCGCTCCGCTTCTCGACATCAAAGGACTGGCTTCGGATGTCATGGTTAAGCGTGTTCTATTTTTTCTGCATTCTAATTTCTTTTCTGCAATCTTAGTGTAATCTGATAGATTTGTACTTGTAGAATATTTTCTGTGCATACGTGATTTGGATGTTCTGCTATGAATCATGTTTTAGAAGTTAGTTTGCATTTCCATTCAAAGATTGAGTTTTCATTGAAATAGCTTTTGGGTTAGAAAAACTCTGCATTTGATCTTGAATTGCTTTATGCATGGTAGAGTAACATAGAATTTTAAGTGATATTAAGATAGTGTAATTGAGTTTGGAGAATATTAGTCTGATTGGTAAAAATAATAGGTTGAGGAGTAGAAAATTAGTATCAAACCACTTATTCTGTGCAAAGTTTTCCATATGCTAGTTTGGTAGTTGTACGAATTCGACCCCTGAACTTGTACACTGTAGCTGCATCTCCATTTGATTTTGCAATACAATTTGTCTAAGTTTAGCCAATTTACACATTAGGTCCTTCATTGTGTTTTCTGTTATTTCATTCACAGTCCCTATTCAGGTAGATAGTTAGTTATCTTTAACGAATTAATGTGCATTAGTAGTATTTTGGTTGTGAATTTTGGACTGTCTGCTTTGTCTACTGGGCTTATTAGATTCCTGATTGGGCAAGTTGGTGTTTAGTTGGGCCTTATTGATTCATGCACTGTTGGATTTCATATTCATTCACTAGTATTAGACTTTGAGTTAAATTTGCGTTTCTTGTTTACATTTCAGTTTAGTAGTAGACAAATTATATTAGTATAGAATTTAATATTAGTAGAAATTCTCGATTTGCGTGCCTAGCAGTTTAAATTTGTATTTTCCATTTTTTTTGCATTTTGTGCATTTAATTGATTTACGTGCTACGTGTTTTTAGATAGTACGTATACGTAGATAATATAGTATATTTTCACATTTTTACATGCTTTGTGTGCAAAGTAGTCATAGAAACCAATCAAGTATTTTTAACCAAAAACAATTAAGTCTAATTTGGAAACGTTATATCAATTCGGATTGAGTCGAGAAAAACGAACTAAAAAGACAGATATTAGATCGCGTCTCCATAACCCTTGGTGGGCGCTTGCAGCAATTCCATCATCGAACGATTGTCGGCCATCTCCTCTACGGTTTCTTCAACAACGATATTAGGAACGTCGGTTTCCAATTCTCGTCTACGTCGTCGATTCCTTCGATTACGATTTCGTCGATTCAATGCGTCGCTAGAATTAGAACAATCCTTCGATCGAGTGCGCATGCACTAAGCGTAGAATGGGAGGTAGCAAAGAAGGTTTTTTTGTGGTTTTTCGATTTTTAAATTTATTTGGTTTTTGATTGTTTTTTAATATTTTTGGATTTTGGTGTATTACTTAGACACAAATCTACAAATCTCCCTTAGAATCCATCTTCTCGTTTAAAGGAGCCTCAAGGAATGAAAACGATCACGTGAAGTGAACGCTTTCGATGACTTTAGAACGCTGGTGGAACACCAAAACGTTCAAGAGGGTTTAATCTTGAAACAAGCAAATATAATATACGTAGATAATACTTGGGCGGCAAACCCTCGATTAGCCCTCTTTCTCAAAACACGCACAAGCAAGCGGGGGAAACGAGGCGGCGCTAAGCACTTAAGAGCCTTTTTCCCTTAGGTCGTGAAATACAACCGCCTTATACCCACCTTATAGTTTGTGTTAATTGAAATTAAGCCTCACGAAAGTATTTATCTATTTTGCCTTTAAACTTTTGCATTGGATTCGAATACAATGATCGAGTGATGAAATCCCGAATCAAGGTTGCGTTTTCACGCTTTTGGAGTACTTGTATATTTATTGTTCTACGTAAGTACAATATAGTAATATATTCACAAAAAAAACGAAAACGATAATGGGATATCTACAATATAGTAAATGACTGATTTGTGTTTAGTTTAGGAAAATTAAACACGATTCATTTGGATATTATAATATAGTAATGAAAAATAACAAAAATGAGTATGTAAGTTATTTACGCTTTCCAAAAATTGAAAAGCTAAAACGCACTACTCGCACAAACACGATAGTAATAATGGCACTCAAAAACACCTCCCCAGCAGCGGCGCCAAAAATTGATGTAGGTAAATCGTACACGTTTTAGGAAAAACGCGTATGAGCGGCAAGTATTAAACTTGACGATTTAGGAAAACCGACAAGTCGAATAAATGCGGGTTCGTTCTCGAAGGAAGTGTGTGGATTAAGTGTGCCAATATATAAAATCAAAGTTTGGATTAGTGAAGTTTTTTGGTTTAGAAGAGAAAAAGTAAAGACGAGCTACGACTACGATTACACTACGACGTAATAATGTAAAACGCGAACGAAAATACGTAAAACGTGATGAAATTAAAATTTTAACCTAAAAATTAATTAAAAGTTAAAACTAAGTCTAAAATAATATAAATAAGAATAAAAATTCAATAAATATATTTTAAAACCTTTTATTAATTAAATATTCAATTTTAAATGCTAATTAAAGCCCTGAAATGAAATATAATTAACAAAACGCCAAAAATAATATTTTATTTAACTAATAAATTACTTATATTATTTAAAGACTAAAAACTATTTTTCCTAAATTTTCAAAACTATTTTTTTATTTTTACAATCACTAAAAACTATTTTTAAACTAAAATAATCATAAAAAATAATAAAATAATGCTAAAAATAATTTGACAATTTTAAAAATCCTAATTTATACTAATGAACAGTAGAAAAATGAAAAAGTTTGAAAAGAGTAAAAATTTTCACTAAAAGACAAAACTGATTATAATTAAACCCTAATTAAACTAAATTTAATTCTAAAAATTACTTGAAAATATGAACAGTAAAATCTTTTTAAACCAAAAATCTTAAACTATTTTTCTAAGTCTAGGAAAATTTTTAAAACTGAAAAATATTAATTTTTTACACTAAAAGACAAAAAATAGATAATTAAAAAGTAATTAAAATTGCAATTAAATCTAAAAAATGGAAAATGAACAGTAAAATAAAAATAAACTGAATAGAAAATCACAAATTAAATAAGAAAAATTATGAAATTAAAATCAAACCCTAATTCCTATTTTGGCCCACTAAAGACAAAAAATCAAGATTCTGATAGTGACACTTAAGTTACTTTTGTCTGTTTGTTGGGCAATACCAATAATTGCACTAGCAGGGGTAACTGAGTTCCCACTGCTAGTACAAAATTGAGGTCTGGGCACAATTAAGCTTAGGAAAGCTTATATGATGGCTTATTCTTGGACAATAAGGCACCCCTACACTCAGTGGAGTGTAGGGAGTCACTTAAATCACAAAAATACACAACTCAAATACAAATATCACACAATAATTGCCCAAATCAAGTGACTGTTAAGCTAGAAAGGTTTCTGATGAACAGTGTCTGATGCAAAAGGTCACTTGGACGAATTTCAAAGCTTCAACACTTGCACAAAACCTAATCAAATAGCATACAAGCTAGCTAAAATCCTAGATTAATAGATACTTTAACCAATTACAAGATCTGGTGGTCTAAAATTACTAGAACAAGCTTGGGTTGGCAGTTAACTAATTTTAGCTATTTTACCCAAACATGAACAAACAAACTGTTTCAAAAACCTATCAATACAAAAACTAATGATAGAAAACAACTTATGCTAATAATGAGAGTATGTCTAGGCAGACTAAAAGCCAAAGCTTGTCAATTCTCTTAGCTTAAACCCCAAACCCAAACATCCCTTAATATTCAGAAACTTGAAATTTTCAAACCAAATGCCTTAAAAACTTAACCAAACTGATTATGAGCACTTAAATCATGCATAAGAAACTTAAATAAGCACAAACAAGCAGTCAAACTAACATGAAAACAGAAGTCATTCAAAATCACATAAAAATCACATAGAAAGCTTAAAAAACTCAAAATAGGGGTCAATAGGATTCAAGCCAGTTACCTTTGGGCTGATGCCTTCTATAGAACCTATTGAGGATTTTTTGGGAGCTAAGAGAACTATAGAGAGTGCCTTGTTGGAGGAATCCAAGTGGACCCTAAGCCCTTAATATCTTCAAAATAAAAATGGATGAAATGAAATGGAAGTGACTGGTCTTGCTGCTTTCTTGTTACCTACACACAACAACCAACCAGGAAATAAACACAAGTAGCAAAGGCTACAAGATTTTGGCTTGTAGCTTTTGCTACAGTAAACTGTTAAAAAATAAGAACCAGATTTTTGTGAAAAATCTTGGAGAAAAACTTGAAATCTAACTTTCTGAAACCTACTAGAATTTGATAAAAACTTATTGCAAACTTAAAAACAACATCAACAATCCACTTTGACTTCTTGTTGATAGTGGATTTAAGTTTTTGAAAAGCTTTTTCAAGAACCTATGAAAACGTTTACTGAAAAATCTTTTGTGAAATAATGAAGCTTCAAAACACTTAAGCTAAATTTGCAATGAAAAATAAACTTTAACACTAGAATGGAACTCAGAGATCACTTGCAAGAATTTTGTTTAAATAAACTTTAACTATTCATTAAATAAAAAATATATTTTACAAGGAGGAAATCTGGAACAAGGGATCACCAACAAACTTGGGTCTCCTTATATAGTGCTCAATAGACGATTCTAGATAAAATAAATAAAATATTATAAAGCTAAAACCCTAGATGATGGTTTTCTAGTAATGCCCTTGGATTGAGTTTTTCAAAATTGGTCAAAGGTCTTCACGTGATGATGTTGAGTATACAGTTGTGAAAAGATGATCTTGGACGTTGGTTATTTCTTTGGGACAAAGGAATGCTTGTGGGCTGTTGATGTTGTCGGATTTAGGGGTTTGAGGGAAAGTGATTGGTCAGGGGACCACTGGGGATAACACATGGGTGTGTTGGGGGAATATTAGTGAGTGGGTTTAGGTTTTGGTGGTGATGAATCAGTGATCTAGATAATATGAGCGAAAACCCCTTTGAATTGAACATTAATTTAGGTTAGGGTTTATCTGATTAGGAGAAAGAAGAACAGGGATATTAATCTGTTTTGGGGAGGTTTTGGGTGTTTAGCGCCAAAGGAAATATTTATTTAATCCGTTTAAACGGATTAATAAATATATTGTGGTGGAATGAGGATGTGGAAGAAGGGAGGAGTGGGATTGGTGGATTGGGGAAAGTGGGCTACGTGGCAAAAGGCTGATAGGCTGAGGTATGTTTGTTTGTCTGGGCAGATTTAGCCCCTCAAGTCCCATGGTTTTCTCACTTAGTATTAACTCAGCCAAAACTCAATTCCTTTTATAACAAGTTTGCCCAAGTTGCTGAAAAATGGCACAATGTGTATGAAACTTTCAATCAAGGACCAATCTTGCAATTCCTTTAGTCTTCAAGGGTTGTTTTGGCTTATCTTCAAACTTTAGGGATTTTTCTAGTACAAATGACTAGTGGAGGGTCATTTGTGACAAGTCTTCAATGATGAGGGGCCAAACTTGACATTCTTCAAAACTTCAAGGGCAATTTTGGAAATTCCATTCTTGGGCCCGGTTCTTTGTGTGACTTCGTTTCCCGTGTTCGTTTTTGCTTCATTCTTGTGGTCATTTGTTGATTTTACGATATCCGTACCTAAAATACACAATGAACAAACACAAGCGTATATTTGGGTATTTTGATGATATTTTTAGCATTTTAAGCCCGATTTGGACGATGAGACTATGTATAAATACAGTCTCATCACACATCCAGCCAACTTGGGTTAACACTTTCCCAGTCGGTTTCCATTCTAAATTGTGCTTTTAGGCATACATCTCATTCACATGGTCAATAAAGCAAGAATCATGACGACTAGAAAACATACATTCATTGCAATTCCAACATTTCAAATTAGAATTTTTAGTAGGCTTAAAATGCTGCACAACCGTAGAGCCTTTAGGTTTAGTTACATGATTCTTGTTATTCAAAACTGAAATAACCTTCCTAGGGTGGGCTTCTACTTTCTTCTTCACTTGACTACTAGATGGCGGCAAGGTCCTATCATTCTTCGTGTTTCTTTTAAGTTTAGATCTTTGAGCCTTAGTATTGGTGTTTACTCCTGTAGAAGGCAACACAGGAATATTAGAAGCTGGTTTTGATTTTGCCTTATCTTTAGTGACCAATGTTTGAGATGGTTTAGTCCTAGGCCCCTTTTTAAATGGTGTGATGGTGATGAGGTTCCTTTTGATTGCACTAGAGGACGATGTTGAGACGGTGGTTGCGTTATCCACAACATTCTTACCTTTTAGGGTACGAAGTGTTTCCTTTAACTCAGCCATAGCCAAATTTTTATTACAAATTTGTTCCCTCAAATCGGATATTTCCATCGACTTTTGATTCAGTCGTTCAATCAATGACAGATTCTGTGCAGTGGTATCAGCACATGCGGGCTTTACTGGATCGAAGATGTTAGCCTTAAAATATGTGCGACTAACAGAATTACATTAGTTTCATAGCCGGAACTTGCAGGGACTAATATTTTCATATGTAAAGTCCAAGTCTCGTGCTATATAAACCCCTCCATACTTCCATGGAGGGGTGAGGCTTATCATTTTCTTACTTCCCTTTCTCTCACTAGAATAAACACACTTTTATTCTTACTTGTTTCTCTCTCTACCATGGCTAAACAACACTTCTATCCTCCCCGATATCCGGATCTTTTACCAGTGTTCATAGTGAATCCAAGTTAACATTGGTATCAGAGCTAACCGGGGGTGTTTCATGTTTTTGATTCGTGATCTTGTTCGTGTTTGTGATTGATTCGTTCTCGGTTTGATTTCTTTTTCATTCTATATATCTGTCAAATATCATCTTTCTTTTGTGTTAGCAGTATATTTTATATAGTCAAACAAGAATGTAATAGGTCATCTTAGTCGTTATTGGTCTTGTATAGTAATAGGTTAGTCGGGAAAAGCGGGCTTGGACTTTAAGCTAATATTGTCTTTGTTAGGGGCTATATGCCCAAGTGAATGCCAAGCCCGGCCCAAGATGAAGCCCACAAAGGCCTTAGGCCGTGGCATATATAACCCTCTTCCACATGTGGAAGAGGGTGTTGGTTCATTTCATAAAACACCTAGTTTTAGTGTAAACCTTCCACTTCTCTCTCTACTTTCTCTTTCTACTTTTCTACTATTTCTCTCTCTAAATCTTGTGTTATGGATTGAATGGGAACAACATTTGGTATCAAGAGCCTATAGTGGATAGGTGATTGAAGATTCGTGTGTTGTGTTCTTGATTTTTTCGTGCCTATTTTGATCCAAAAACTCACGTACCAAAAATTTTCTTGTGTTTTTATGGCTTATTCTTGATACAAATCATCTACTTACTATTGGTAGTGATTTGGTATTGTTCTTTTGGTTAAAAACACAAAATTTTTGGGTGCTTGATTCATTTTTAGGCTAAAAATCACGAATTTGATGTGTTCTAGTACTATCCGAGAATAGGGGTATTTTGATTCCTTGGTACGATCTGACTTTGTGTTTGCATAAACCCTGGGGGTTTCTACTTGCGATCCATAGTCACGATCCATTGTTACGATCTAACTGCGATCATTAGTATGATCCAAGTTACGATCTGTGACTACGATAGCTCTCTAAGATCCAAAGTACGATCCAGACTACGATTGCTTAGTACGATTGCTAAGTACGATCTTGGATACGATCAGGGTACGATCTCTTCACTACGATAGCTCAGTACGATCGTTGGATACGATCACCAATACGATCAAGTGAGTACGATCCAAGAGTACGATCACTCGTTACGATCTACTACTGCGATCAGACTACGATAAGTGAGTACGATCAGAGTACGATCCGACTGCAATCTAGGAGTACGATCAGAGTGCGATCAGACCACGATCATAGAGTACGATCAGAGTGCGATCAGAGTGCGATCTAAGAGTGCGATGGGTCACATTGCGATGGACAGATAAATTTTGTTTGAGCAATTATTAGACTTAGCCACTATCTAGACTAGTCTCGGAACATAGTTTACACGAAGATTAAAAAAAAAAAGTTTTTTGGCGGGAAAACTTTAGAAAAATTTATTTTTTTCCTAGACCATTTTTAGGCCATTTAAGCTTCAATTTCAAATTTTGGCGAAGCGAAAAAATTTTCGACCAAAAATTCGAATTTTCGGACCAAAATTCAAATTTTTAGGCCAATTTTAGGTTTTATTTTTGTCAAAATTTTTCACTTTTCAAATTTTTTCCCTACTAGTTTTTGGCTATTTCTAACTCGATTTCAAAATTTGGTGATTCAAAAAATTTTCGGCTTACCGTTTTGTCGGACTGAGGAATTTATTGTCGGACTGAGGAAAAAAAAATTGGAATTTTCGGAATTTCAACCACAATCAAATCACAACACATCCACTAAGATCCGTAATCCATACACATCATATCTTCTTCGAGACATCCGTTCAATGGACATCTTCATGGATTCAACAACAACAACGTCCATGGCTGAGATGAATAAAGAGAAGATGCAGAATCCAAAGGTTCATACAAACATTGAGACTCCAATCAATAAACCTACTAACAAGGATTCTACAACCAAAACCGTTCATGCAATCAAATACAAGATGTTGAAAGCAAAAGAAAGATGCATGGAACACTTTAAGTTGCTTCAGTCACACCTTCAGGTTCTTTCAAGAGAAGACCTAACAGGCACTCGTATTGAAATTGGATTCAAACGGGTATTCGTTCTACTATTTGGTCAAGATGTTGAGACATTCATCAAAACAATGCTATTTAATATGGACCATCTTCAACTTGAACTTAACAAAGATGATCTTCACGAGACTCTATCAATGGACATCCTTTTATCTCTCAACCTTCAGTTCCAGCAATTCATTGACTCAAGTGGCTTATCCAAAAACGATCGAGAGTTCACAAGCACATACTTTACCAAATATACTCTCGTAGATCTTCAAGCGTTCAAAGAGACACTTCTTCAACACGTGAGTAATATAAAGAAGTCAGTTGTTGAAAGAACACGCCATCAAAGGCAATTGGAAAGAAGGGTGAATCAAAGACTGATGCAGACGAAAGAGAGCACTGTCGATAAAGATCAAGCATTGGATGCTTCTTTGGTTGATACAGAAAGCAGCAGGTCAGAATCAGAAACTCATCATACCAGCACAAGCTCAGGGAAAGATACAGAAGTCGTTGTTACAGCTATCAGCCCCACATGTGAAAATGAGACAATGGCTGAGGTACCATTAAATACTGATTCTAAGACTCACGAGCTCGAAACTCTCTTAGCTCAAACGACAAAAGATTTTGAGGATGCCAAACTCGAATTTTCAAAGAAAAATGACAAATTTGAAGCTTATTTTGAAAAACTTGAAAAAGCAAATGTTGTTCTTGAACAAAAATTGGATCGTAAGATTCAAGATTTCAACGCGGAAAAAGAACATTTTTTGAAACAAATAAATTTGTTAGAATCAAAGTTGGCTTCTCAAAATCCAAGTCCTCCACCTGCTTCATTAAGTGAAATATATGTGCAACCTATCGACACTGTAGAAAGTAATGACGAGAATGCTGATAACGACATATTTGATAATATGAACATTAAGTTAGAACAACGTGTCGCTCAATTACTTCTACAAAATGAGCAATTAAAAGCTCAGATTCAGGAAAATGTTTTTGCACTAACTGCAGTAAAGAATGAATTAAGGAAGTTAAAAGGAAATAGTGTGGATACTAACTTTGCCAAACAGTCTGTCTTGGGGAAACCTCTCTCTCAACCAATCAGACCACGCTCAGTTGCTAGACAACCGAATGCGTTCAAGTCTGAACGACCTAAAACGTCGAACCCGAGGTTTGCCTCCTAAGCTGACACACATAGCAATTTGCCAAAACCAGTCACTCCACAAACTAGACCCTCCTTAAGCCAGACTGCATCTGCTAAACCCGATCACATGCATGCTTCAAGCAACTCTAGATCTAACTCCAAGAACATGCCAAGGCGTAGTTCAAATGACGCGGGTCACAAAAGCTATCTAGAGGATGCTAAAAACAAGACACAAGCAAGAGATAGGACCAAACCACAACCTAGGAGCGCGAATCACACATCTAGGAATTCTAGACCCTTCTATGATGTGCACAAATCCGCCAACCTTAGGAACTCTAGAGCCTTCTCAGATGCTAAGCACTTTGTTTGCACGAAATGTAACAAATGCGTGTTTAATGCCATTCATGATGATTGTATCACTAAAGTCCTGAACAAGGTGAACCAAAAAGCTAGAGCACCTCAAAGACAGAACCCTAAAGGAAATAGGTTTTCTCCAACTAAGTCTTTCGCTGTGCGTGAGAAACCTATGTATCCTAGACCTTGTCTTAGGTGGATACCAACGGGTAGAACCTTCAAAACAATTGGTCTTAGGTGGGTTCCTACTGGAAAGATATTTCCCTCTAGCTCGACAAAGGTTCAAGGTGAACCCCCACACGGTTCTCACAAAGATATCACTAACCCACATGCAAGCATACAAACTACTGATAAAAGTGCAGGTAATAAAGTAAAGATTCAACAAGAACACAAAGGTTTTCCATATTCATACCGTTCAACAAAAGACACTCTCAGAGTTTGGTTGTTGAAGAAGCAGATATCAGAGAAATACGTGTCTCAAGGGTTTCACAAGTAAGATTCAAGATGACTTACAGTCACATTTCAGGCTGTAACTCGAACATCAAAGAAAGGGAACTTTATCTCTTCAACGATAAGTTACCCTCAAAACGAGAAATTCATATTTCTCTGTCACGAGTTTCTATTAAAACTATTCAAAAGTTTTATGCTCGTGTACAAGGCTTATAGTCAAATTACAAACTGTAACCCGGGCTCACAAGACAGGAAAGTTCATCCCGATGATGATTTATCCTAAGAACGAGAAATTCAGTTTTCTCGGACACGAGCTTCTATCAAAACTATTCTAAAGTTTTAAGCTCGTGTATATGACTTCTAGGCGCATCACAGCTTAGAACTCGGACCTCAACTAAGGAAAGTTTATCTCGGACGATAACTTATCCTTCTCAACGAGAAATTCATATTTCTCGGTCATGAGCTTCTCATAAAAACGTTCAAAGTTTTTAAGTTCATGAAAAACGATTCTAAGTAAATGTCAGCTTAGAACTCGAACTTCAACATAAGGAAAGTTTATCACGGATGATAACTTATCCTTCATAACGGGAAATTTATTTTTCTCGGTCATGAGCTAGTCACAAAACAATCAAAGTTTTGAGCTCATGAAAAACGGACCCGAAAAGGGAGTGTACGTTTCAGTGCGCTTTCCCTAAGCAATAGAAGAGAAATCTTCTATCCTGATTATTTTAAAACCGTTGAACACAATTTTTCAAAAATTTCTCAAAAGGTTTTTATATTAGAGATAGGGGGAGAAAATGTGATTAAAATGTAATATATCGCAACATGTGATCTTAAAGACTCAGGTGCAACTCTTTCCTTCACATGCCAAACTATTTCGTATATCGATGCATGTGTGTAGGGGGAGCTTTTTGGAAATGTAAAACTTTCAGAGTGTTAAAAGTTTTGATTTTTATCAAACACTTTGAATGGTTTTCAATGGTTTTATGGTTACGATCTTTACCCAAAACAAGCTACTATCCACGACGGAAGGATGGAGTCAAAAGGTGGTTTAGGATAGGAAACTAAGTCCTATGATCCAACTAGAACCGGAGGGATCTACCCAAGGACATTCCATAGCTAGAAATAGTTGTCCTTAGGAAAGATGGAGTTGAATGAAGCTGAATGCGGACCAAGTACTTAAGTTAGCACTGGAACAATCACAACAAGGTGCTAATGATGACGTATTGGTAAGCATTGAAGGAGTTGAATATTCTATGCAACTTAGGCAGAAACCGGGTCAATACATCTATTGAAGACAAGTCATCATGGACCCAGTGATGCAATGCTTACCCTTCCCAGCCATTCGAGTTTCTCTCAAAAGAAACTTGTCTCATTGTCACGGAGATCAACACGTATCTATTAACTTTCTCACTCCGAGTCAGTTAATATTGAAAAGGTGGCAGTCTGCTCCAGCCTCCGATTACCAAAATGCACTTATTGAGTCTAGAGCCAAACGAGATCAATTTATCATCTCATTAGGACACAATCGAGTCCTACGCATTATCCTTGTGATATTGCCAGAACATCTGAGTGATACGATTCACAACGAAGATGGAAATCCTGCTTGAGCCAGCATCAAACAAGCTCATGGTAGGTAACTTGTGCGATTCTACACGAATCAAACTTGTGAGAACTGGAAAGCAACTAAGTTTTGATTCTTAATTGATTCAAACTTGATTCCAGGTTTCTTCGCAAAATCCATGTGATCTTGCCAGAACATTCAGAGTGACACTCATTAGTGTTCACAGTGATGAATGGAAATCCTTCCAGTGTCAACATCAAACAGCACTGCGGTAGGTAACTCGCAAGATTCTCTATGAATCAAGCTTGTGACAAACTGGAAAGCAACAATGGTGCGATTATTTTAGAATCAAACTTGTTCCAGGAAATCTGAATTGACGACTCCAATCAGACGGATAATTTATCCTTATGATTCACTCTTTACGTTCGCAGTCTGCTTTGAGACGGTCGAGTAAAGAGAACTGACTACTACCGCCGGGAAACCCTGTCAAGGAGGTTCTTAACCGAATCTACCTGATCACAGGTACGGTATTTAATACCGTTTAACGGTCTTCATCGACCAAAGGTAAAACGCTACCGAGTTAGGGTGAAATGTTCAAAGCCATTTCATCCGTGTCTATATATGTTGCTGCATATCAAGAAGGTGGCGTAGCTGTGTAACCGATGTCGATTCAGAAGTCACAAGAGCACAAGATGGCGATAATCAAGATACCTAAGAATGTAAGAATGTAATAGGTCATCTTAGTCACAAGGAACACAGATGAAGATCTCAAGCACTCAAAGTCAAATGACAAAGGCTCAAGATAAAGATCACGAAAGCATGAAGGAACAAAGCTGTTACAAAACAAGATCAAGACCAAGATACAAGACCAAAGCAGGAAGATCTCCTCTACAAGAATGTATTCACTCAATCATCTTATGCTTTTTAAGCTTTTTAAGATGACCGATACATTGGGGGAGATTGTTAGCAGTATATTTTATATAGTCAAACAAGAATGTAATAGGTCATCTTAGTCGTTATTGGTCTTGTATAGTAATAGGTTAGTCGGGAAAAGCGGGCTTGGACTTTAAGCTAATATTGTCTTTGTTAGGGGCTATATTCCCAAGTGAATGCCAAGCCCGGCCCAAGATGAAGCCCACAAAGGCCTTAGGCCGTGGCATATATAACCCTCTTCCACATGTGGAAGAGGGTGTTGGTTCATTTCATAAAACACCTAGTTTTAGTGTAAACCTTCCACTTCTCTCTCTACTTTCTCTTTCTACTTTTCTACTATTTCTCTCTCTAAATCTTGTGTTATGGATTGAATGGGAACAACATTTTGTCTTATCCGATTTCTCATATATCAGTTATCATTCTTATCTCGTTTACCGTTTCCTTCAGTAACACATTTTAAGTGTTATGTGTCATTATTTTGATCTCGAAATCTGTTACTTTATTATTTACTTTGGGAATTGACATGGAAACATTAACAGATTTGTTTATTAGGAAAAGGACAGATTCAACAAAGTTTCATGATCCATTTTTTTCGACTATAAAACCCCATTCCGATGGGAGATTACGATGGCTTATTCCGATGCATATTCAGATGGGGAATCACAGCTACATATCGATGGGTTTTTTTGACACATTGAGATGGGTTTGACTATACCTATTGCGATGGGACTCATTCCGATGAGTCTCATTGTGATGGGTGGTTTGACCCATTGCGATGGTATATTAAGGCCAAATGCTGATGAATTTTTTTGAAACATTCCGATGGAAGTTGAAATTATTGCGATGGGGGTGTTTGGACTTACATTGCGACAGATTGAGTTTAAGATGATTATTGCGATGGAGTGCTTTGTACTTTGCGATGGAAGCTTAACTTTGCGATGGAAAGTATCATTGCGATGGAAGGCTGCATTGTGATGGTTTCTGTCTTATGAAACATTGCGACAGGATCTTTGAATACATTATGATAACTCATCTAAGCATTAAGACTGCATTCCTTAAACATTGCGATGACTCACTTAAACCAAAACTCTTACAACTTCACACCGTGTCAACTCGGTCTTTACCGAGTTGACCGAGTCAAACCGTATCAACTCACTGAGTCAATCACAGCCTTATCACTCCGTTATCAACTCCTCATATCTAATCCTAACCCATCGACACCTAATCCCCAACTAGACTCATTTTTCAAACTGAATAATACAAAATCTCAATTTTTGTTTTGTGTTTTCACTTGCATTTCAAGATCTATAAAGATCTTCCACAAAACCTGAACCCATCATCGATTTTTGTGGGTTAACCCCTTCTTTTGATTTTCGAAACTAGAAGATCGGAGTCATAACATGATTGTTATGCCCACCACTTTGTTTCGTTTGTTTCAAAAACAAATTAAACATGGCTTAACCTACCCGAGACCCCCAAGATTGGAGGCCTTGCAGCACCTTCTTCTTTGTGGTCTTCGTTCAAGATTGATGGGATTGATGTTTGAGTCGGTCTGTTTTTGTTGATTTGGGAAATGAGATGATGTTGATGAGGTGTGTTATGGTTAAGATGAAGAGTGATATGTGTTGAAGATGTTGAATTTTGATGGTTGAGAGATCAGAAAGTGATGGGGGCGGTGTATCCTAGATGTGATTAGGGTAACCATGAGTGAATTTAGGGTATAGAAAGACAATTTATATCCCTTTATCATATCCCATGGACCGGGTTCTATCAAGACAAAAAAGGGCCACGCTTATTTATATGGTTATAAGACTTGAGTTATATCCCAAAGTGGATAAAGGTGGATCGTGTACTCATTTGATTGGGCCACATATTCTGATTCGTGGTATGGGGCTGTTATGTTGTATTGAGTTATACACTCTATGGACTGGACTCTATTGGGCTTCAAAGTTTAAGTTTTGACGACTTCTCATTCTCTAGTGATCGTCGGTTTTTTAGTTAACGACACTCACTCAAACACATCAAACACGACAAAACACGACAAAAACAAACAAACACCAAAAAGATCCTTTAAGATTCACTAAAATTGTCAAAAATCGGCTTGTATTCGGGCAAAGTAATGTCAAGTGATTACGAAGTGGATTTGATATTTATTATATGAAGTTGAAGTGGAATATCACGAAGGCGTCTACTCAATTCATCATCGAGCCTCTTTCACCCCTTCTATCGATTGATGATTCGCTTCAGCATTTATGATTGAGACTTGATTTATCTAGTTTCCACTGTGAAGGGATGGACGGTCGAAGACATGGACAACTATCACTTAAAGGAGTTAAGCTGTAGTGCTCAGTGTCACACTCACCGGGAGTTGTGGATACTTCAAGAGGTGTTCTACATCATATACCTCTCTCTTTATGTATAAGATTCTAAGAGACGTTTCTCTGCACCGTTCTTCAATCAACACAAGTGTTAAGCGTAAGTAACAAATTTTGGAGATTGTACTTCAGTTTCAAGTTTGGAATATCATGTTTACTTCACCAGTGGTCACTACAGATAGCCGAAAGAATACGAGGTTGGTAAGTTTAGCCAGAGAGTACAAGAGTAGAGATGTGATCAGCAAACAAATCTCACGAGCAACTTGAGCTACAAAATGTCAACAAAGATTACTGCTTCAGACACGGACTTCTTGGGATTCTGATTGTACTCATCAGATGATGCTTCCGAGTGTTCTTTACCACCATACTTTTGACAAGAACGCTACCGAGTGTTCTTAACCATCATACTTTTGACAAGAACGCTACTGAGTGTTCTTAACCACCATTCTTCTGACAAGAACGCTACCGAGTGTTCGTCACCATCATCCATTCGAAAAGAACATCTCGCGATTTTGACCGTACACGTTAGATGATGCTTCTGAGAGTTCATCACCACCATGGGGGAAGAACGTGTACTTTGGAGACTTAGTTCCCACTCTGGAGTACTTATTTCAACTTCCAGGGGGAAGTATTCTACAAGCGTGAGAAGATTTGTTGCTGATTTATTACATGTTCCCCCAAACACATAATCATGAAGACCAAAAATGTCAAGGTAGCAGTTACTTGGTGTGGTTTGCTTCTTCTTCCACAAAATTTCGCTGTGCACTTTAAATGTCAAAGATAGAAGATTGCTCAAGCTACAGGTTCTGCTCAAGACAGGGATATTGGTTTGGGGGGAAGCTGATTCAGAAGCTTCGTCAAAAAGAAGTCTATGAAGAAAGCTTTTCAAGACATGTGGTATGAATTGGGGGAAGTTAATCTAGTTCATACATGATACAATGGTTCCTCAACAAGCAAAGACAAAGAGGACTCAAACTGGGGTATAAGTTTTTCTAGAAGACTTGAAGACAACGGTGTCACCCTCAACATTGGAAGCAACTTAATACTGTCATATTTTTGTTGTATTTGAATTTGTTAGGAACATTGTAAGTAATTATGTATGTCACCACATTGGGGGAAGATTGTTAGCCTTAAAATGTGTGCGACTAACGGAATTACATTAGTTTCATAGCCGGTACTTGCAGGGACTAATATTGTCATATGTAAAGTCCAAGTCCCGTGCTATATAAACCCCTCCATACTTCCATGGAGGGGTGAGGCTTACCATTTCTTTATTTTCCTTTCTCTCACTAGAATAAAACACACACTTTTATTATTACTTGTTTCTCTCACTAAAAAGGCTAAACATCTCGTTCATCCTCCCCGACCTCCGGATCTTTTACCCGTGTTATTAGTGAATCCAAGTTAACAGAAGAGTTGTGTATTTTTCTACTTTAAGTTGCATGAATTAAGAATGAAGAAACATCTTTTGTGGGAATTGATCTCACATGACCGTGCTAAAGAAATTCTGGAGTTACTTTGCAAATTTGAAGCTGATATGGTTACGTCTACTAATGGAGGTATTAATGCAGTCTCTTCTTCGTTTAATTCTGATAATGTCTTTGAAGGGGTTAATATCTCTATTCCTAAGAAGGTTGTTGAAAAAGTAAATACTCGCTACCAAAACACGTTATACGGTTATTTTCTTGGTAAAAGGATTGCCTTTCCTGTGGTTGAGTATTTTGCTAAGAATAATTGGGCAAAACATGGTCTTAAGCGTATCATGATGAATGAGAAAGGTTTTTTCTTTTTTCAATTTGGGTCTAGTGCGGGTCTTAATGCGGTTCTGGAAGGTGGTCCATGGATGGTTCGTAATTCACTAATTTTTCTTAAGAAATGGACTATGAAAACGAATCTTTTAAAGGAGGAACTAACCCGAATTCCGGTATGGGTCAAGTTTCATGATGTCCCGCTACAGGTTTTTGAAGAGGAAGGTATTATTTTAATTGCTTCGTTTCTTGGTAAGCTTATTATGATGGATAATTATACTGATAATATGTGCAAAGAGTCTTGGGGTCATTGTAGTTTTGCTCGTTGTCTTATTGAGATGAATGCTGATTCGGAGTTTATAGATAACGTTACTATTGGTGTCCCTGATCTTGAAGGCTCTGGTTGTACTAAGGAACTAATTCGTGTTGAATACGAATGGAAACCCCCTAGATGTCATACTTGTAATATTTTTGGTCATGCCTTTGATTCTTGTCCAAAAAATGTCAAACCTAAAACGGTTGAAAATGTGACAACTCATGTTGATAATGATGGATTTCAACAAGTGCAAAGCAAGAGGAAGAAGCCCAAAGGTAATTTAAGGAATCAAGTTCCGAGAGGTGTTCCATTGAGCAAGGGTTTCCAAACAGGTAAGACGGTTGCATTTCGTCCAAAAACTCACTTGGATACTACAAGTACGAGTGGTAATAATAGTAGGAAGTTAAATACTAAAACTGGTCAGTTGCAGCAGTCTAGCAATCCTAATGGTCCGAACAAGGGTAAAGCTCAAATGAGCAGTGTTTCTACATCTAATAAATTTTCAACTTTGTCCATGCCTGGTATTGACGAAGGGGTTCAAGTAAGTGACGAAGATAATGAGGAGGAGGAGGGAGTCGAGGTCGTCTTTGATGAATCGGTGAATCTTCTCAACACTAATATTGGGGCAAGCACTCCAACTGGCTGATCCCATGTTGATATTTTATTATTTTCCTCGTAACTTCATGTTATCGTCTTGGTTTTTGTCTAGTTTATATATTTCCAGTATTCTAGACTAGTTAATGTTTATGGCCTGTCATAAACATTTTGTTTAACAAGCTGCCTGTAGCTTGCGGTTAATGTGGTATTTCAGCCACATTCCTTGTACTTCAACGCTTTTTTTGGTTCTATTTACCGGGGTCATTGTTACCCTTTTACCAAAAAAAAAACTTTGGACAAAATCTTTGAAACTTGTTTATCTAGATCAAGTTTAAAATTCTTAGCGGCCTCAAGTACGTTCACATAGTTAATCTCCTTAGATTTCTCTATGTCTATTGGCAATGATTTAGCAACCTTGTCACTTGGCTGACGATGTTTTGATCGTAAATTCAATCTTAAATTCTTTTGAAAATTTGGATCATCTATATTAACACTTTCGAATGACGTTTCAAAAATCTATTGATTAAACTGTTGTTTACACTCAAGAGAAATACAATATTTTTGAATCTCATCAAAATATTTTGAAAACGAATTATAGGAATCTTTAATCTTTAAAAATTCAGCGTCAGATTTGTGACAAGTACTATCTACCATATTATCCACAGATTCAACATTATGCACAATAGAATCATTATCAACACTATTATTCACATAGACAGAAACAATATCATGCAACATCACTTGCTTTAGAAGCTGATCATTTTGGCGTGAAATTCGTTCTATTTCAACTAAACTGTTTTCATAAGCATCATCCATTTCATTGAAAACACGTTTAACTTCATCTAATTCCAAAACGAAATCTTGATCAATATTGCTAAAACACGCTTTAATATTGTTTACAAAGAGAAGAATTTCGTCTCGAAACGCATCTCTTGTGTGTTCAAAATTCCATTCACCTTCTGTTATGGTCGAAACCGTCATACGTTCCTTAATGACCTTGTTGAATCAGCAAAGTGTTGGTGCAACGCATTTAAGCTATTAGACACCTTACTTACCGGTGGAAT
This sequence comes from Glebionis coronaria, assembly GCA_025667525.1. Classification (NCBI taxonomy): domain Eukaryota; kingdom Viridiplantae; phylum Streptophyta; class Magnoliopsida; order Asterales; family Asteraceae; genus Glebionis; species Glebionis coronaria. The sequence continues at coordinate 426,818 of JANFOE010000512.1, read as the reverse complement.
TAACTTCGTTAAATCCTTTTTGAAAAGTGTAGGAGACGTACTAGAAAGGTTTTCGTTTGACAAACTTTGAGGCACACGTGCTGATAATTGAGTTAATTCCTTTTGTAGTCTAAAGCGGGTCTTAAAATCAAATTGTTCTTTATTATGCTTTAAGTAATCAAATTTGTTATGATTTCTCGAAAGAATTTTTAAAAGAGTTTCTTCCGCAAGTGACAGCGTCTCCTCCTCATCACGAACATAAGGAGCCTCTTTCGATTTACCAATTGGGTGACATCATAAAGACAAGGAATATATTCCTGAGCTTGTTTTGCATAACCCAGATTAGGTGGTAAATCTTGAAGACGCTTAAGTTCTAGTTCTTTAAATGATTTTGTTAAAAGATGAACCTTATCTGTGGAAGCATATTGTTTTAAAAGCTGTTGTTCCTTGAATTTAAGAAGTTTGGTAGAATTAATTTCTGATTCAAACTTTTTAGACTCGAGAGACTCGAAATCCGTTCTAAGTTTCTGAAAATCATTTACAACCGACTCTTTTTCTTTTAATTCATTGGAAAGATTAGCTCTTAATGATTCTATTTCTTTTAAGTGTTCTATCCTTTCAAAACATTGGTTAAATTCAAAATAAGTTATTTTCTCTGCTTGAGGGACCATTTCAAAAGTTTTGACATTTTCCTTATATAGCGCAAGCTCAACGGTTAGATTGGCATTCAAATCTACGGTTTGTCGGACGGCCACATTCATGTTATCAATAATATGTTTAGGCACCATTACCAAATCATGTTGAGCATAAGATTCCATAACCGTCATAGCATTTGGTTGAGGTTCACTCAAATGTATTGGATTGGATACCATATCATTTGAGTTACTAGTTCCCGAATGTTATTCGAGGTTGTCATTTTTGTGCTCAACTTGATGTGGATTATCATGAACAATATTAGTTGTGGTTGGTACCTCACTGACGACATCAGAAACGTAGTGAGAGAGATTAGCAACGAGAGCAGCTTGGGCTGAGTGAATGACATCACAATCCGAATCATATGCATCAAGATCATCTGCTTGATATGCTTCATTAGAAGTAGAGACGACTGCAATGCCTTAATTATCTGCTGCCCCTGGGTCTGCATGAAATGCTAATTCCTCTGAATCCAAAATCTTTCCCTTAGATTGAGCGTCGACCAAATACATCTTCTACCGAAACCACGTTGCATCCCTTCTCCTTTCTGGCTGAGTGCATTCATTAGCCATATGACCTTATCCTCGACAATTGTGGCAAGTCACAACCTTTTGAGGACCAATAGGGCTTCCATTTCCACTAGCTTTAGAATTCACAGCTTGAGCGTTCACGGTCCTTGTAGTGGGTCCATATGAATTTTTCCTTCCTTGAATGGATTGCATCGTCACTTGACCATCTTGAATAGTGGCTTGTTGTCGAGGATTTGAAGAAGTGCGAAGCTGATTGTTCGTTGGTGGAAAACCTCTAGTAGCAACAAGTTTTGACAAGTAGGCAGTGAGATGCTTTAAAACATCTGTTGGCGTATCATTTGGAGTAAAGACTGGTGCTTGAATTGGTGAAAGTTCATTGCAGTAGAAGGCTTGTGCTTTTGGTGCTTCAATTGGAAAATATCCTTGCTGAGGGGTATAGCCCATTGGAGAAGTGATAGCTTGTGATGGTGATGCCTGATTTGTTGGTTGCTGTGGATAAGGCTGTTGAAGAACACTTTGTTGAAATGCTTGTTGTGGCATCATTGATGGTTGATAAAATGATTGTTGTGGTTGCTGATAGGTGTGTGGTGGTTGCTGCAAGTATGATGGTTGTTGATAAGAATATGCCAAGTTTGGAGTATTCATTTGATGAGAAGTAATCATGGCAAGCGGATCATGAACTTGAGGTGTTGACAACCGAGCCTCGATTACGTGGCATTCATGTTGTTGAAAAATAGCTTGAAGTTGATCCACGTTGGTTTGATGCAAATCCTTAGCCAATTTAACAGCTGTCACGTACTTGCTCCATTCGGAAGGGAGAGTATTCAAATACTTGGTGTTTAATTGAAACGTAGGAATTGCCAAGCCATAGATGTTGAGCTCATTCATTAATAGAGTGAATCTCAAATAGTAATCATTGAGAGTCTCCCCGGGGACATAGGAAAACTTATCAAATGTATCATATAGCTTACACTTTCATTCTTGTTTAGTTAACGGGGTGCGTTGCATTAAATCCTGAATTCTATCCCATAACTCTTTGGCAACTTTATGTTTACTGACGAGTTTGTAAACATCTGGAGGAAGGGCTTGGAGAATGATTTTTGTAGCTTGTTTATCACACTTATCTTGAATCTTAGCATCTCCAGTTAATTCACCCGTTGTGCGAGGACAAGTAACTCCACCTTCCGTCACAGTACCATATACCAATGGTCCATTGAGCACCGTTGCCCAAATGAGATGTCTGTTCTCTTTTTTCAACATATAAATTTCCATTGGGGAAGCCCAATCCTCGTACGTAGTCTTCACAAACATTGGTGGACGATTATCCGTACCCGAGAGGATGGACTTATCCGTAAGTGAAGTAAACTCCATTTCGATAAGTTAAAGATTTACAAACGTTGATCGAACAATGAGAGAAAGTAAATGTGTTTGTTGTCTTCGAAAAACTTGATTCCTTGATTTGTGATGAGAAATTGATGAAATCCCTAATTAAATGTTCTCGAGAAACCAAAAGTTCTCCAAGACCAAATAACTCACGAAAATTTTCTAAATCACGTTTTTTGAAAATCTCGAAATAATTGCAAAGATTTCGCAATAACCCTTATATGACAAAGATCTCGCAATAACTTCAAAGCTATAGATGTCGCAATAACTATTAAAACACAGATTTCGCAATATCTGAAAGAAGGACTTCGCAATAACAAAGATACAATCTTCGCAATAATAGAAAATGGTGAATCTTCGCAATGACAGAATCTCAAAATTCGCAATAATGAAAATGGTGAATCTTCACAATGACAGAATCACAAACTTCGTAATAAGAGAACTCAATCTTCGCAATAATGAAAGTCAATCTACGCAAAAATACAACTCAATCTTCGCAATACTGAAAATGGTGAATCTTCGCAATAATCAGAATCTCAATCTTCACATATTGTAAACCCTAGTAACACTTCGCAATAATGACCAAATTATTCCGAAAATGAAAGAACACCTTTAACCGACTTCCTGTTTTCTCGGATCAAACACACTCAATTCAAGATTTCAAGCCAAAAAATGATCCAAATACCCAAAACTTTTGTGTTTTTAACCAAAATAAATATACCAAAACACTACCATAACTATGTAGATGATTTGTATCAAGATTAAACCATAAAAAACACAAAAAATGGATCAAATGATTTAGATGAAAAAGGTCACGAAAATAAAAAACACAAACACATAAACAATAGAATCATCCCATGGCTCTTGATACCATTTGTAGGATTATGTAAATGTTGCTTTATCTAGAGAGAGAATAGAGATAGAAAGATCGTAGATCACACACACACACACTTAGAGAGAGAAAGTAGTGAAAAACACACTTTACTATGTGTAAACCAAATGTAAACCACACCCTCTCTAACTAAGGAGAGGGTTTATATACTCAAGCCTATGAGATGGGCTTGGGCTTACAATGGGCCGCTGGCCTACACATGTTGTAGGCTTGGCTTGGCCTTGTTTGTTTAACATTAAGATACAAGACTACGAGCTACTAACTTATATATTGTCGAAGTGACCGAACCTTTCTAAATACGTTAAACGTATTTCCAACAGAATTTCGTGTAGACGAAGAACGCATCGTATGGCAAGGAACTAAGCTATGTGTTCCGGATGATCAGACACTCTGAGAAGCTTTATTGGCAGAAGCTCATAGCTCTCCATTCTCTATTCATCTAGGATCCACCAAAATGTATCATGACATTAAACAACATTTCTGGTGGAGTGGCATGAAGCAGGATGTTGCTACTTTCGTATCCAAGTGTCTAACCTGCTAGCAGGTTACGATTGAGCATCAGCGGGCTAGTAGTTTACTGCAACCGTTAGAAATTCCTGCATGGAAGTGGAACAAAATCTCCCTGGATTTCATCACCGGACTTCCGCTTACTTACAGCAAACATGATGCTATAGGGGTCATAGTAGATCGTTTAACCAAGTCAACTTATTTTCTCCCAACTCGCAAGGACTTCTCAATTAGCAAATTGGCAGATATATTCCATAAGGATATCATACGACTACATGGAACTTCGTTAGACATCATATCAGACCGAGATCCTCGTTTCACGTCAAAAGTCTGGAAAGGTATGCAGAAAGCTTCGGGCAACTAAACTTAAGCTAAGCACTGCTCTTCATCCTCAGACCGATGGAAAATCGGAGCGTACCATTCAAACCTTAGAAGACATGTTGCGGGCTTGTGCATTGGAATGGACAGGAAGTTGGGTCGACTACATTTGTTTGGTTGAGTTTTCCTACAACAACAGTCACATGCAAGTATTAAGTGTGTACCTTTCGAGTTGCTTTATGGCAGAAAGTGGCGTGCTCCAATCTGTTGGGATCAAGTTGGAGAACGAATCCTTGAAGGACCAGAAATGATAGAGGTGACCAATGAGAAGGTTGCCATCGCCAAGGCGAAGCTACAGGAAGCTCGTGCTCGACAGAAGAGTAATGTTGATAAGCATCGTAGAGATCTAGCGTTTAAGATAGGTGATCATGTTTTCCTTAAGGTATCACCAGCACGTAGTGTCAAGCGTTTTGGACTCAAGGGCAAGCAAAGTCCTCGTTTCATCGGACTGTTTGAAATCCTTGAACGTGTCGGTGAAGTATCATATCATCTAGCTTTACCTCCTCAGCTATCTCATTCGAGCAGATTCGAGAGGATCTATCATATATTAAGGAACTCGAGAGGGTTCTCAACCGTCAAGAACGAGTAATGATGAGAAAGACGATTTCGTTTGTTTAAATCCTTTGGAGGGATCATTCCGAGCGGGAAGCCACTTGGGAAACGAAGGATTCTATCCGAACTTCTTACCCTCATTTCCAGTTCTGACTCGGGTATCATTTTTAGCTTACATGTCTTTCCAGCTTATGTGTCATTTAAGGGTTTATTATCTCATTAGCCTATCGTATCTCTAATTCGAGGACGAATTATTCTTTTAGAGGGGAAGAGTTGTAAAACCCGCTTTATAAACCCTAAGATCATTAAATGCACGAATTTACGGTTAAATTTAAACTTTATAATTAATTAATATACGACATGAATCATGAATATATAATACGAACGTTATGTATATGTTAGCCCTAAAATGTGAGCGCCATTTACGGAATTACATTAGATTCAGATAGGCAAAACGTGGAGGGACTACTATTGACAAGTTGTCAAAGTTACTCCTTGTTTAGCCTACATATACCCCTCCATACTTCCATGGAGGGGTGAGGATTTCCCATTTTGTGTATTTCATTTTCTCTCTCTAAATACACACACTCACTTCACCTTGTTATCTCTCTCTCTTTAAAATGTCTAAATACTTGTTTTATCCTCCCCGACCTCCGCATCACCCCTAAATAGCTTTGAATCTTATGATTAACATTGGTATCAGAGCTAACCGGGGGTGTTTTGTGTTTGTGTTTGTGTTTGCTTATTTCTTTGTGTTTGTGGCTTATAACAACTTATTTTTTAAGTTGATTGGTCACAATACATTTGTTTGGTGTTTATTAGTCCCAAATACGTCATCAATATTATCTTTTGGTGATTGTTTTGTCCAAAAAGGTCTATTATCCATTTAAAAGAGACCTATATATTTTAATGGATTTCAAAAGATATGACTTGTAAAAAGAATATCTAAAACAAACATAATAACAAAAATATATTTTAATGGTTAGAATGCGTGCATCATTGCGCAAATTGCACGCATTAATGCGTTGCATTCAAATTTTCGCATCAAAGTGCCTAATGCAATGCCATCCCAGAATGCGTTCGCATTACACCGCAATTTATCGCATTTATGTAATGCTAGCGATGGTAGCAATTGTCGCAATCTAATACTTACGTAATTTTTGTCAAATCTTATCCATTTAAAAGAGACCTATATATTTTAATGGATTTCAAAAGATATGACTTGTAAAAAGAATATCTAAAACAAACATAATAACAAAAATATAGTATCTTGCAACTTGCTAAGTGTTTTTTGTCGAGCTTTATCGTCGATTTATTTGTTTTACAAGGGATTATAGGCCTAATTTTAATATGCTAGTAAATTATTTTGTAACTTTATTGCATTTACTTGGTAATTAAATAATTTTTGTATGTTTTTTATACTAAACGCATCGCGTCTAAATTGCGCTCGCAATCGTATCACGCATCACGCAATGGCTTTTGGGACCTTTAATGCAATGGATCGCAAAACGCATTTTTAAACCAAGGCGATGACTTATTTTATAGAAAATGTTGCGACATAATGACCAAACCAGAATCATACCGAGACCATAAAACCTTTTCAAATCAACTCAAAAACATCAAGAAACCCGGAAAACACGACAACATAATCTTAACCAACTCACGAAAACCAACTTTTATCTAATCCCTTCATCCCAACACTCAAAATCAAAAACTCGAATCTATCCTATTCCATCGTCTCATCAAAACCACTATCTCCATTATCAACACACACGACTCAAAATTAAAAAAAAAATAAAAAACTATATTAACCAGATCTCAGTCAATCTATTTTGTGTACCGACATGCAAGCCAAGATCTATATAGATCTACCACAAAACAGATGTCATCACTGATCTATGTTAACCTATTCGAAATCAAATAAAAATATATAACATTTTCGTTATAATCTTGCTCTTTGTATTTTCGGTCTTTTAACCTACATAAAGCAAGTTTAACCAAAACATCATCTTACCCGAGACCCATCACAGAGCTTAGACGAACTCTAAACTCTTGAATCTTTGAATGAAGATGTTCCTAAACAAAGGTCTTCAATTGTTTGAGAACCATTCAATATGAATGATTAACAAAAAGTGTTTGAGATTCGTTTATATAATCAGATTTGTCATGCTTTGTGTAACAAATGATCCGTGCTAGATGTGGTTCTTGGTGCTTCGTACGATGTGAGGCAAATTAAGATCATATGAAGATTGAGATGTTGTGATTAAGGAATTGTTGTTGTACAAGGATTGACCACATCTAGATATATTTAGTACTATTTTTTATTGATGGAGATGAGTTGGGGGCGGATACTAAAAGGTACTAAAGATAAGGGTTAGGTTTATCTTAATCTATGTGTAAAATTAGGGTGTCTCGGTTTATATATGGATTGAGTGGATAAACTTTGGATTTGGGCTAATGAAAATTTATAGTTGATGCTGATTTGAGACTTGTTGGGATTTTATACTTGGTACTCTAATATTGAGGTCATGTTTGGGCTTTACTACTTGAACAAGCCTTTTATCCGAATGTGTTTAAAAGAAAAACGGTGGATTTGGCTATCAAGTTTAGAGGAGCGAGTATTTATCGAGCTATGATGATATTACTGATAACCCGGATATTCGATATGTTTTGATCCGCCCATCAGTTGGGCATGTGACTGACGCTGGGCTTTAACGACAAGTTATCTAGACAAATTACCCTTTAATGATATTTTATCATTTGTTCTAGTTAACAACATTCTCAAACACAACACCAAAGCAAACAAAACACTTAGCGCTAAAAAGATCCGATATAAGATTCACTTAATCGACAACGGCTAGTTTTGATTCTACAAAGACAAGTGATCACGAAGTGGATTTGGTATTCTGTATTTGAAGTTGAAGTGGGATTTCATGAAGGCGTCTACTAATTTCATCATCGAGCCTTCCTTCTATTTTTCTACCACTTTTCTTCAAACCCAGTCTATCGATTGATGACTTGCTTGGGCGATAAAATTTATGATTGAGACTTAAATTATCTAGTTTCCACTGTCAAGGGGTGGATGGTCGACGACATGGATTACTATCATTTTTGAGAACTTTGTTGCAGTTATCAGTGTCACACGCAGTTGCTCGTGTGGATAACTTCAAGAGGTATAAAAGACTTTTTTCTGCACCGTTCTTCAGTCGACATAAGTGCAAGCTTAAGTAACAAATTTGGGGGATTGTACTTCAGTTTCAAGTTTGGAATATCGGGTTTACTTCACATGTGGTAACAACAAATAGCCGAATGAATTCGAGGTTGGTAAATTAGACAGATAGAGATGGAATCAGCAATCAATTCTCAAGGGATATTTATGAGCCTCATAACGACAATGGTACTTCATAGTCTAAGCAAAAATATTTCAAAGTTCTCAATGACTTTCAAAACTTTTCAAGACATTTGCTTAAGACCAAGAACTTCTCGAGTATATGGACGTCCACGATAATGATGCTTCCGAGAGTTCAAAATCATCATGGGGGAAGATCGTGTATTTGAAGTAATCAGATCAACTTCCAGGGGGAAGTAGTGTACATGGAATGGTATCTACTTCACTTTATATGATTTTCATGAAGTATTCTACAGGCGTGAGAAGAATTGTTGCTGATTTCCTGCATGTTACTCCAAACGGATTATCACCAAAACCTAAACGACATGAAACAATATAGAAGAAGTGTTATTTGGTGTGGTTCTTCTACAAATTTCCGCTGTGCACTTTAACCGATGATCTAGAAGATTGATCAAACTACATCAAAGTGTTAGAATCTGCTTAAGATACAGATATTGGTTTGGGGGAAGCTGATTCAGAAACTTCGTCAAAAAGAAGTCTATGAAGAATGTTTTTTATTACATGCTGCATGAATTGGGGGAAAGTTAATCCAAATCATGCATATTACAATTGTTCCACAACAAGCAAAGACAAAGAGGATTCAAGATGAGGTATAAGTTATGAAGATAAGAAGAATTAAAAGACATCATCAACATTGGAAGCGCCTTGAAAGACTTTAATTTGTTGTATTTTTACTTGTTAGGAACATTGTAAGTAATTCCGTATGTCTCCACAATGGGAGAAGATTGTTAGCCCTAAAATGTGAGCGCCATTTACGGAATTACATTAGATTCAGATAGGCAAACATGGAGGGACTACTATTAACAAGTTATCAAAGTTACTCCTTGTTTAGCCTACATATACCCTTCCATACTTCCATGGAGGGGGTGAGGATTTCCCATTTTGTGTATTTCATTTTCTCTCTCTAAATACACACACTCATTTCACTTTGTTATCTTTCTCTCTCTAAAATGTCTAAATACTTCTTTTATCCTCCTCGACCTCCGGATCACCCCTAAATAGCTTTGAATCTTATGATTAACAGTATATTAATTAATTATTGTAAGTATTACGTATGTAAATATGCATGTAAATGCACGATAAGTATTCACGTATAATACTTAATATATACAAGACATAAAAACACGAGCATTAAACGAACACACTCGATAGTAATTTAAGTAACAAAAAATAAACGAATTGGTTTATGTGTGTGTGTGTTAGCCAGCGTCCAAACAAGAAAAAAAGGGGGCCCAAGGCCCAAACCTAATATTAATCCGTATGTACACAAATAAGGATTTCATAAAAACATAAAAACACAGATATTAACAAAAACCCTAAACACTTTTTCTTTTCCTTCTTCTATCCTGGCCGCGGCGAACAACAAGAAACCACAAGGACGATTTGTTTTTTTATCTTTGTTTTAACAACGGTATTGTGTTCGTGTTCATTTCTTTTTAATCACGTGTTTGGTATCCTCTAATCTTTTCTTTTTATTTGTTTATGTTATGATCTTTAAAAGAAAATTAAGAAAACATGTAATTAGTATAGTTTAATCAAGAATTAAACAAAACATGGGTTGGGGTTGGCTTTTGTCCCGATTGAAGCCAACCGAGACCACATAGGGTCTCGGTGTTGTTGTTGGTCCAGTAGTCGCAACCCCATATAGGGTCGGCGTGGGGTTAGTACCAACAACCGCAACATTAGGTTGGCGGTAGTGTTTGTTTGCTGCCAGTCGCAAGACCAAGAACCCCAAACAGTGGGGAACTTGGCCCGACAATGGGAACCGAGACCAAGTTAGTCTCAGTAGGAAGGTTGATCGCAGCGAGGGGAACCTCGGCGCAAGCCGTGGGTTGGTTTGGTTCGGGCGTCAGCATCAAACCGAGAGCCCTTGGCTCTCGGTGTGGGGTTGTTTGGCTCGGACGAGGCACGGCAGCAAGAGGCCGCAGCCTTCGGGCTGTGGTACTCGGTTGTTGGGTCTCGGGTTTTGGGCTCGGGTACTTGATATTTTTACAAGAACACGTATTTAACCATTTATGTAAGATACTTTATGTTATGTTTTTATTAATTAATTTTATTAATTAATTTCTGGTTTAATTAAAACAAGACTTAGGTTATAATTTTATTTAAATCATGTTGATACAAAAGTTGGATAATCCTTGCTAGACCTGAATTAGGCTAAATTCGGGTAGGCTGGGCTCCAGATCTTGCACCCAGTGAATAGTCTTGTTGAGATCCTGCACACTAAAGCAACACGCGTTAGGCTTACCGTGGGAATGTATCCCACGATTAGACTCCGGCGTGAGAGTAAGTAATCAGTTAGGGTTAAGAATCGTATGTGTGGTTAGAGTATGGATAATGTAATACCTTTGTGGAACCCTTGGGGGTTCGTTATATAGGCAGGGAAACCCTAATGGGCTCACCGTTTACTTCGGCCCCAAGTATAGTATAATCACCATAATTAGCTTGATTGTTATCTTCTAATTATGGTTACTGTATATATCTTATACTTTAGGATAAATCCCAACCTTAATAAGATGGTGATTCTGTCTAACCCTGTCCCGGCTGCACCGGGCCGTGGGCCGCACACACTTTATGCGGCCACTGTTCATTCAAGCCCGTAAGCTTAACTGACCCATCCAACCCATTCGTGATGGGCCGGATGCGGGTAGTACCCATGGGCCGGGTCCTTGACCATTTTGGGGATTATACGTCATCATGTCCCCCCAATCTAGTTGTTACAGCCGTAGGCGGAATATCTAGACTAACAAGATGCTCCCCGGACGTACCAAGGAAAGAACAACTTGAAATGTTGAATTTTGAAAACCACGTTTCGGCCACACGTGGCAACCTTGTTAGGAAGTTATTCCTATAATACCCCAGCCGCACGTGACGACCGAGACAAATTAAATGAAACATTGAATATGGTCTTATGTAGGACCGCATATCCCGACACAATGGACTGTTCATCTGTTATTTTGACTGATAAAGTGCAAACAGTCAGTACCTCGAGCAACGCAATCTCCTGAGTTAGAAGTGACCCGTGGGTCCCACCTGACTGTTCACTTGCCACTCACTTCCCAACCCCACGATTTAGGTTAGTGGAAGACACGTGTCATGAATCTAATGAACTATCACCAACGAGGCAACCCTATAAATAGGTTGCACATACGGCTGTGTGTGACACACAGTCTTTTTCTAATTTCTGCCATTAACGCTTTCTTCCTTACCACCACCATCTTTCGCACGGATCCTCCCTCACACAGGTTAGAATACCACGCCTTCATCTTTCTTTAATTAATTATGGATCATGGGAACAACCCTACCATCGGATCCGTGCTAAATGTAATGACGGAAGAAAAACTAGCGGATTATTGCTCTGATTTATTTATTCCTCTCTCCCTGGTGTCGGGGACCTTATAATTGAGGCACCCCTGGGAAAGATTGGCCTATACACTCGTCTTTTTTATGCGGCCAATTCCCGTATTCCTTTCACCAAATTCCTTGTATATCTACTAGGTTACTATGATGTACATATCTCCCAGTTACACTGTATAGGCGCATGTAAGATTAGCCAGTTCGAAATCCTATGCCGTGCACGAAGCATTCCCCCAACCGTAGAGTTATTTAGGATGTTTTGTACCCCCAACTTAGTGAATGGATGGCTTTCCTTTAAGAAATGATCCCCAACCAGCCCCACGGCTCACAATAAAGCCATGGACTCGCTGAAAAACTGGTACGACCATTACTTTTTTATTGACGCAGTAGTTTGGCCGACTGAGTTTGCTTTTAAGCATAGATTACTCCCTGACTTTCCTCCCCGGGCCGGTACATACAACGCCCAGCACGCCCAAGAAATAGATAGGAATAGGACAGGGTTTCATAGGAATCTACCTGAGTCATTCATTTGCCTTCTAGAGATTAGCCGCAACTACTTTGGCCCGTCCAACAGATACCCTGTATTCTGGAGAGGCCGTGGCGAAGGTAGGTATAGTATTCGCACCTTTAAATATATGCAAATCCTTTGTCCGTAAACTAACGTACTCCTTTGCTTTGCAGAAATGAATTTCTTTGGAGTTCTACGCCAGGGAGATCCTAAGACCATACTGGAAGGAGCTCGCCCTATAAGAGAAAACAAGCTACCCCTTCTCGAGCATACCCGAAATGTGACAATCGCCCTAGCGGCGGTACCGGACCCCCAATCTGATGAAGAGGACACAACAATTGTGAAGTCCCCCGAAGACTTTGACAATGAAGACGGGGACAATCTGATGCTGGAGAATGAAGATGGGCCCTCCTCCCCGCCTAAGACTGCCACCCATGCCCATGAGGAGGAGCAGGGTGATAACATAGAGAGAACTACATCCAGCCTCCGCCAAATGCTGGGCGATGATGAGGAGGAGGTGCAGCAAGTAGAGGAAGAGGAGGATGAAGAACCTCAACCCATCCCCAAGCGCACCCGTAGAAAGAATAAGCGGGTAAGGAAAGCTACCGAGGCCGTGATAGGGGAACACAATGCACCCTCAAAGAGACTGCGTGAGGACCACCTCCTCTATCAATCTGGGCAAAGCACAAACCAAGCTTCAGGAACGGCGCAGGGTGCTCCCATAGTTCAGGACGTCCAGTTGTAGAGCCGGTCACACAGGTGCCTCCCACTACGTCAGAGCTCGAGAAAACCAACATGTAAGTCCTTCGCACATGCTTGTCGTTACATATCTTTTTTCCAAGCAAAAGGTACGTCCTTCCGCAATAATATTAATATGTATGTCAATATTTGTTGCAGGGATGACCAGGCTGGTGCCGCACCTATCCAAGGGACGGGGAAAGGGAAAGAGCCTGCCCTACACGCAGCAACGACAAAATCTGGCCCGACCTTTGAGGAAGGTACCCCCACGGCTTCACAAGATATTCCGGTATCTGGCTCCCCCATACACTTTAACCCCGAGTGGAAGACAATCACAACTTCTAGGATGAAGGACGCGGAAGAATGCCGGGACTACCTGAACCACTTTATTCCACCCGGCCTAGTAAAGGACATAAACTCATTAAGTCATCCAGACTTAGTAGATGAATACAACTGGGCCTTGGTACATCAGGTGGCTATGGGCACTTCCATGCGGGTAAGATTTGAGGCTGCACTGGATCATGTTGAATCTCTAAAGAGGAAGAACGGCCGGAGGGAGAAAATGATTGAAGACAATGAATCCCAGATTGCAGCCCTCCAGTCCCAACTCGTCACCGCTGAAGCCACCATCAAAGAACAAGCCGCACATGAAAATGCCCACCACAAACGTGTTATCGAGTTTGAAGCCCAACTTGAGACTGCAACAGCTAAGCTTTGTATTCGTATAGTATCACACCCACGTCCACATTATGCATTATTCTAACCTTAAGGTATCACATGCAGGTGGCCGTGGCAGAAGCCTTGGCGAAGACCTCTACTGACCAAGTATCCACCCTCTTGAAGGAGCTTGAACACGCGCATGCATTGGTCCAAGGCGAGGAGATGCTGAAAGAAGAGCTTGCCAAAGAAAGGACCGCGCTGGAACAGTTGATAGAGGCTTCCACGCAAAAGGATATAGAGCTGAATTCCCTTTACTCAGACCGTGATGAAGTGTTGTACCCCCAACTACTAGCAGCCATTGTCGGCCGCAGGTGGATGATGGGTCATGGGGCGCGCCTAGCCGTTACGAAAGTGTTGGAGGCCCCTCAATTCGTGCAGCAATTCGCAGATCTCTTATCAGATGGCATCGACCACGGTCGTCATGAGGGTATGGTTATGGCCGCAGAGCTGATAAGTAAGAAGCAAAATTTTACTTAGCATGCCTACTTTAACCCTAGGGCCTCAGGGAAGATGATTGCATCCATGGCTGCTATGCGGGATCTAGAGTACCCATTCTTGGATGAGCTCGAATCTACGAAGGATGCGTCGAACAAGGAAATCATGGAGAAGCTAAGCCTAGGTGCATTCTCGCAAGGCGAAGGACACTCCCGGACTCACTTCACACCCTCCCCCAGCCAACTTACTCTTCCTATTTATGAGGACGTCACCAGGATCATTGTTGGTGAGCAACCATTAAGTGAAGTGTTGGAAGTGAACACGGCTCGGGCTCTGAACAAGAAAGACCATGGCGAAGCTTTATCTATATTATCTGAAGAGCAGAGGGAGATAGGGAAGTTTCTACCCCCAATGTAGGGCGTCCCTTTATTGATATAATTTCTAAACAATTTGGTTTGTAACAAACATTCGTCCGTGGATGTCCACGGCACTTTTATCTTTTGTAACATTATCTGAACACTTAGAATATCATGTTTTATGAGTCCGTGGTACTCACGGCAATTTTGATTTTTGGAAACTTACTTATATTCTTTAGATATTATATATTTGTTTCGCATGACATGTCACGTCGTACCTAGAATAAAACTAAGTCTATATTTTACTAGACGTGCAACATGTGTCTTTACCATGCCTGGCACTAGGTAAGTGCGGCATGTTGAAACTTATTACAACATCTTGTAAATAAGGTGTCTAGTAAGGATACATGATCCACGTCACTGAGGTTTCATCCCTCTTATGCGACAAGTTGAATTATTAGGTTTACTTAATCCTCTTACCCCTCCTGGGAGTGAATAGTACATGTACGGTTTGAATGAATGCATATGAATAAGATATGGCATATTATAATAATAATGAAGAAATCTAATAAGACATAAGACAATAGTTTGCACAAGAACGGGTCGTGGAGCTAGCTAGGCACCACGGTATTTTATTAGAATGTTTACGATTTTTTGACAGAATTAAAATCCTAAGACAAATAGAAGCTACAACATGAAAACAAAAAATGCATGGATCTTCATTGAAGCCAACCATAGCGAAGTGTCCATGCGGAGGCCGTAGCCTTTCAAAGATTACATTTTTTAAGGTTGCAGATATTCCATGTACGTTCCAGGTCACGGCCATCCATGTCACGTAACTTGTACGTACCTAGTCCCAAAGCTTCTATAACCTCATACGGCCCTTCCCACTTGGGACCCAGCTTTCATGTATTCTCCGCACGACTTGCCTCGTTAGCACGATAAACAAAATCCCCTGGTCGAAAGGAAACACCTTTTACCTTGGCATCGTAGTAAGCCTTCATCCGTGACTTGGACTTGGCCTCATTGATAGCCGCTATCTCACTTTTTTCCTCTAACCGGTCCAGATTAATCCGGAGTTTCTCATCGTCCGTGACGACATTAACTTCCGCCGTGCGGATGGTTGGCATCCCAATTTCATCTAGGATAACAGCCTCAGACCCATAGGCCAGCGCGAATGGAGTGTCCCCATTGGCTGTCTTGATCATAGTCCTATGCGCCCAGAGAAGATGCGGCAGTTCATCTACCCACTTAGCGCTTCGTTCATCCAGGCGTGCTTTAATACCTTCACCCAGACTTCTGTTTGCTCGCTCCACAAGGCCATTAGTCTGTGGGTGTTCAACTAATGCGAAACGCCATGTGATGTTCAACGCCGCACACTAATCCTTGAATGGATTATCTACGAACTGTTTTCCGTTATCCGAGATAATCTCGCCTGGCAAACCAAAACGGCACACAATATTTTCCCAAACAAACTTTTTTACCTGCTTGCCCGTAATCGGTTTCACCGCCTTAGCTTCTATCCAGCGCGTAAAGTAGTCCATTGCGACAATCAAGAACTTAACACCTCCTGCCGCCACATGAAAAGGCCCTGGATATCAATCCCCCACTTATAGAAAGGCCATAGGGATGTGATGGGTGTTAGTTCCTGCTACGGATGCCGTGGTACTGGTTTGTGCACTTGGCAATCACTGCACTTGCGAATCATGTCTCGTGCATCCTGATGCATAGTCGGCCAATAGTACCCTGTGCGTAAAGCTCGTGCTACTACAGATCTGAGGCCTGCATGCCGCATGACCCTTCATGTATTTCACTAATCACGTAGCTAACCTGACGCGGCCCGACGCATCGTAACCACGGCTGTAGAAAGGGACGACTGTACAGGATACCTTCTCGAAGTTCGAAGTGCTGCGACTTCCTTTTTATACGATGTGCCGCCTTATCGTCGTCTGGAAGGGTTTCATCAGTTAGATAACTTATGATCGGAGTCATCCATGTAGGTCCCTCTTCTTCAACTACGGCTGCGACTTCCCCTCCTGTAATGGATTTTTCCTTGAGTATTTCCACCAATACTTGCTTGGATAGATGGGCGAAGCTTGTAGACGCAATTTTTCTAAGAGCATCCGCCTTCTTGTTTTCACCTCTTGGTACCTGTTTGATATAAAACTTCCCAAAAGTGGCTATGAGTGACTTGACCTTCTCCAAGTATTGGATCATGTTGTCCTCCTTGGCTATGTAACCTCCTAGATGTGATTCGCGACAAGCCGTGAGTCCACGTAGACCTCAAGGTTGCAGACTCCCATCCTAGCGGCAATTTTTAAACCCGTAATCAATGCTTTGTATTCCACCTCATTGTTCGTGGCTGTGAACTCAAAACGCAAGGCGTAGGTGAATTCCATTCCCTCCGGATTCGTGAGAATAAGGCCGGCTCCTGATCCGTCCATGCCCGAGGATCCGTCAATAAACAAAACCCATGGTTCCTCTGGAATTTCCTCCTTTTGTACCACTAGTCCGTCCTCCTCTGGCTTCTCAATTAGGAAGTCTGCCAATATTTGGCCCTTGACCGTTGTCCTTGGTCTATAGGAGATGTTATGTTCTCCTAATAGAACGCTCCACTTCTGTAGCCTCCCGGCCACATCTGGCTTAGAGATGATTTGTTTTATTGGTTGATCAGTGATTACCACAATTGGGTGCACCTGGAAGTACCGGCGTAACCTTTTCGCGGCGTATACCAACGATAAAACCAACTTCTCCATAGATGAATAGTTCAGCTCCGGTCCTTGAAATGCTCTGCTTATAAAGTAGACTGGAGTCTGGATGGAATCTCAGTCGGTCATAAGGACTGCACTTATTGCTCCGTACGTAGCGGATAGGTACATGATATGAGCTCTTCCCTCGGTCGGGGTGCGACTAGCATAGGAAGAGCCGCGAGATGCTGTTTAAGCTGCCCAAAGGCTTCCTCTGCTTCTTTTGTCCAGCAGAAGTCTCCTTTCTTCAAGCACTTCTTGAGTGTTTTGAATAGAGGTAGTGATTTCTCCACAGACTTCGATAAGAACCTATTTAGCCCGGCCAGCTTTTCATTTAGCAATTGTACCTCCTTGAGTGTCCGAGGCGATGGTAAGTGTATCACCGTGTCCGTCTTCTCTTTACAAGGCTTGATGTCGTTTGGATTAATCATATACCCAAGTAACATCCCTTCGGTTTCCCCAAACGTGCACTTTTTTTGGTTTAGTTTCATGTTGATTTTCCTCAACGTGTCAAACGTCTCTTGTATATCAAGGAGAAGTGCTTCCTCCGTATGACTCTTAATGACCAGATCGTCAACATAGACATCAAGGTTGCCGCCTATCTGGGAGTCGAAGGCTTTATCAACAATTCGCTGATATGTAGCTCTGGCGTTCTTTAGTCCAAACGACATTTTTGTGTAACAATACACGCCTAACTGGTATGGAACGCCGTCTTCTCCTCATCTTCCTCCGCCATCTGGATCTGATGGTATCCTTTGTACGCATCTAAAAAACACTTGAAAGGGTATCGGCATAAGGATTCTACCTTCCAATCAATTTCTGGTAGTCTTGCGGACAGGCTTTGTTCAAGTCTGTGAAATCCACGCACATGCGCCAACTCCCGTCATGCTTCTTGACCATGACTGGGTTAGATAACCACTCGTGGTAGTATACCTCACGCATAATTCATGCGTCTACTAATTTCCTTACCTCATCTAATATAACATGGTTGCGTTCCGGCGCTTGACCATGCTTCTTTTGTTTAACAGGAGGATATCCCTGGCGGATTTGGAGTTTATGTTATGCTATCGAACGCAGCACACCTGTCATATGCTTGGGCTCCCATGTGAATATATCAAGGTTTGCTTTTAGGAGGGAGCACATGGACCTCTTCTCGTTATCCGATAGCGTTCCCCCTATGGCCACCTCTTGCTTCGGGTAGTCGGGGTTGATTACCACCTTCCAATTAGGGGGTGGTGATCCTTCCTTGATGGAAACAGGCTGGACTGGTGTTGTCACTGCGTGGCATTCAAATGCCGGCACGATTGAGTTGTAAATTGTAACAATTCCACCCTCTACTGGGAATTTAATCATACCATGAGCCATGGATGGGATGGCCCGTATGGCTAAGACCCCTGGTCTTCCGATAATACCATTATACGGGGAATGTGAACGTATCACCATAAAGTACATCCACACCGTGGTGGAATGTTCTTTATCCCCAATGGTCACAAGTAGGCGCAGCTGTCCTATTGGCCAGATAGTATCTCCACTGAAGCCAATGAGCGGCGACGTGGCCGGCACTAACTGGCTCTTTATCTCAGGTCGTAGCTGTACGAAACAGTGCTCGTAGAGAACTTTTGTCGATGATCCCTCGTCCACATACATACGACGAACGTTGTGTATTCCAATACTTACCTCAATCGTGATAGGTGCATCGGCTACGTTGCTTGCCGTAATGGGAGGGAATGAGATTTCTCTGCCGCGTGAAAACTTTTGACTAATTTTTGGCTTTGTACGGTGCTGCCAAGATTGGATCATATATATAGTCGAAGGCTTGTCCTTTTGGGGATCCTTCTTATCGTGCTTTTTGTTATCCTTCCCACCTTCCAATCATTGACCAAATGTTTGAGTTTGCCTGATTTGATCAGTGACTCAATGTGCTTTTTAAGCTGGATGCATTCTTCCGTGTCGTGGACCTTGTCGTTGTGGAATTCGCAGAAGCGATTTCCTTGACGGCGGTCCACCAGAGTCGTCATTGGGGGAGGCCTTGGGAAGTTTGCCCCTTCTGTCAACAAGATGTCCCGGTAAGTCATCTTAAGAGGGGTGAATTTGTCATCTGACTGCCCTCCTTTATTCTTACTCTTGTAGTCCGAGCCCCTCCCATTTCCTTGGTTGCTTTGGCCCCCTGATTGCCTCTTGGGTTGGTCGTTCGATCGATAGCTGTGGTTTCCCTTTGTAGGATATGTCGCGGCTACCACGGTTTCTCCTTCTACAAATTTTCTGACCCTTTCCATGAGGTCGTCATACTTCTCCGGTCGCTTGTCATTGAGGCGCCTAATTAATTCCTTATCCGTTATGGCATGCATGTAATCAAAAAATTTCAAGAGCTCTGGCATCGTTTTTGTGCGCATGCACTCGTCATTGAAACGTTCCGTGAAGTCCTCCGTAGATTCTCCAGGCCGTTGCTTGACGGTTGCTAATGAGATTGGATCCCTATTATACTTCTTTCGCTGAGTATAATTGTTTTTGAACGCAGTGCGCAGCTCACTGAAGCTATCAATGCTTCGGGGGAAGCCCCTCAAACCAATCACGGGCATTGCCAATTAAGGTTGAATTGAACATATGGCACCATATAGGCATGGGCCATCGTTCGATCTTTGCCTGCGTGTCAAATATCTTTAGGTGATCATCTGGATCAACAGACCCATTATAGGTTCTGACGCATGTCGGCGTATGGTGCTTCTTGTCCTCGGAGTAATTCCGTATGCGGAGGGTGAAGGGATCTTCCCTAGGATCACACCAATGGCGGGAGAGATCTTCCCCTTCCACCTCACGATAGTAAGGGTCATCGTAGTATCCCTCATCATCCGATGGTGGTGGAGGAGTATATCTAGGCCGGCGACGCTTGGGGGATGTTCATCTGAATCCGACCCCAAAGGGCCGGGAGGAGGGGGCGGTGCCCCACTTCTCGGCTGAGGACCACCTTTATGAGAAGAGCTAGGAGCCTTCTTCCCACTATTCACCCTATCCCACACGTTGGTGCGGCGATTGTTCCTGGCTAACTCCAACACCGGTCGTTCGGCAGAGCCGTCGGACCTATCTCCTTCCTCACGAGATTGTAGTAATTCCTGCATAACGCGATCCCCTATGCGTTCGAACACGTTCCGAGGTTGAGGGTTTTCCTCAAAGAGGTTTCGTTCCTGCGGACGAGCCCTCCTCTTCTTTTGAGTATGAGGAGAAGTGCCGGACGCGGACCTACCAAAGTTGAGCCTAGATTGGAGGTTCCTACCTAGGTTTAAACTTGACGCGATACCCGGGACGATCTTCTCAAAGTTCTGCGTGAGAACACGAGCAAGGTCTTCGTCACTAAGTGGTTCCACTTCTACTTCTTCCTCGATTGATGGCCTGCGTGGCTCCTTGTTAGGGGCATTAGGCGCAATCCCTGGATGAGGGTTGTCCATAGTCATCGTTGGTGGTGGGGTACTGGCAGACGTGCCTGTCCTACCCAAAGACTGAAAAACGTTTCTGTTATTGGGTCCACCTGTCTGGCTGCCAGGGGACTGGGTGGGGATGAGTATCCCATCCCCCGTGGACTTCCGATTCGTAGGATTCGTGTTCCTGGGGTTCCCTTGGGGATGTCCCTTCATCATTGAAAGAGATCGAGATGAAATTTGTTCTAGACCCAAATTAGGCTTAATTCGGGTAGGTTGGGCTCCGGCTCTTGCCCCAAGTGAATAGTCTTGCTGAGATCCTGCACACTAAAGCAACACGCGTTAGGCTTACCGTGGGAATGTATCCCACGATTAGACTCCGGTGTGAGAGTAAGTAATCGGTTAGGGTTAAGAATCGGATGTGTGTTTAGAGTATGGAGAATGTAATACCTTTGTGGAACCCTTGGGGGTTCCTTATATAGGCAGTGAAACCCTAATTGGCTCACCGTTTACTTCGGCCCCAAGTATAGGATAATCACCATAATTAGCTTGATTGTTATCTTCTAATTATGGTTAGTGTATATCTTATACTTTTGGGTAAATCCCAACCTTAATAAGATTGTGATTCTGTCTAACCCAGTCCCGGCTGCACCGGGCCGTGGGCCGCACACTTTATGCGGCCACTGTTCATTCAAGCCCGTAAGCTTAACTGACCCATCCAACCCATTCTTGATGGGCCGGATGCGGGTATTACCCATGGGCCGGGTCCCTGACCCTGTTGGGGACTATACGTCATCAAATAAAATCATGTTATGTTTTGTTTGTACATTTTATTTAAATAAACTTATGTTAAAAATATTTAATAATTTAATTATTCATGTATAATAATTTAATTAATTAAACTTAGGTTAATTTATTAATATCTTTTAAGGTAAAGTTTAATTCACATAAAACATGTAATATTATTAATTAATAATAACTTATGATAACATGGAATAACATTATTAATTAATAACAATAAGTTAAGCATAAGTATTATTATTAATCTTTACAATATAATTAAACATGACATAATATAAGCTTATTAACCTATATGTTATATCATTTAATTATTTAATAAACATACGATTAATTTTGGAAATATATTAATTACGAAAACATGTTAATTATGAAATTATACTAATTATGGCAACATGATAAATATGAAAACACACTAAATATGGTAACATGCTATTTATAGAAACATGCTAAATATGGAAACTTTCTATTTTTGGAAACTTACTAATTATGGAAACTTTCTATTTTTTTAGAAACGTACTATTTAAGAAAACTTACTATTTTGGAAAGTTAATATATATATATATGGAAACCTGCTATTTTTGGAAAGTTACTATATATAGAAACCTGCTATTTTTAGAAAGTTACTCATTATGTTATAACAAGTACTTTAACACATAAAACATGAAATACATGAATCTAAAACACATGAAACTATAAGAAACACATGATTTAATCATGAAATAATAAGACAAGACAAGAACAAGTATAATAAGTATGAACACGTCAAGTAAACTAAATAACAAGTATGTATAAGTAAAACCGACACTTATTCGTGTATCTTTATTATGTAGCCAATGTGAAGTCGGAGTGATCTTTCGCGTTCGTTTTCGTCTTCATTCACTAGACATAAGGTACGGATATTCCCTCCTTCAGTAAGGACTCTCTTCCTATATTAGGATTCCTCGTTTGCAGCCATCTATTTTCCCTAGTAGTTTACGGGTCTTAAAAACATCAGTATATGTTATGATTATTTTAGATTGCCTGAGCTATATACATGCATGCTAGTTTCACCTAGTCATGGGGGTTACATAACAATAGCACTGGAGGCACCAGTGTTATGACTCTTCTGCGGTAAGAGTGATTGCTCACAACGTCCCTTTACGTTATTTGGCCTTTGTTATTGTTATCATGTGGGGCGAATCGGTGCATCCTAGGACAATTAGTAAGATTTCATGGTAATTACGGTGTGTGCCTTGCATCCGTTACAGGAGTTGATGTCACACCCCACCATGGCGGAATATGGGGCGCGACGTATGAATATCATCACAACAATAGCGTGTCTATAGAGTTAACTAAATGAAATAGAAATGTCATAAAAATGTGACACAATGTCATGACAATATCTCAAACAATGCAGGCGTCTAGGTAAGTAGGTAACAGGCCTACCTCTTACCAAAGACATTCAAATAACACACATCAAGCATACAGGTATCAAACAATTTACTAAATCAAAAGACAAAATAAAATCTAAGATGAAAGGGATTCCTCCTAATGCAATCCTAGGATCCTCGATACTTTAGCCACTTCTAACCTCATCCTTCTCTACTACCTCACCTGGAAATGACACTAAAATCTGTCAACATAAAGTTGGTGAGAACATAGGTTTAAGTTATCTAGAACATCATAAGAAACCTTGACATTCTCTGTAAATAAGTTTAAGAAAAACAATTTATAGTAATGGACCATAATGTGATAATCATGTTACATGCATCCACAACAAAAATCAATCCAAGTACCAATCACATCTATCATTCACAAAGCACACTATAACAATCAAGAAGTATCCCGTCACACACACAAGAACGCACACCACACTATCCGGATCTTTCCCACACCACATGTGGAAGATGAACTATATCCCCGTCGAGATATCTTGCCTCCGAAGAGACGATGCACAAGTACTCAGGATAGATCGTGCCCCCGAACCAAGAACTCAGGACGGATCGTGCCCCACGAACCAAGAACTCATAACCAAGAACTCAGGACAGATCGTGCCCCACGCTCCACACACATCATAACTGGTCCCATAGACGCCCATATATCTATGTACCCAGTCATAACACAATCAAGATTCACATATCATAACACATATCAAAGCACATATGAGAACACATAAGCACGCAAGTCACACAATAACACATTTATGTCCACACATTTATAAAAATTTTGTACCAAAACATTTTAAGAATACCACAAGTGTCATCTCCATCCCATACTAGAAGAAAACATTTAAAAAAATCAGTGAAAATGGGACTATGAACTCACCTGATAGCACAGCAAGGTAACACTCCTACAAACCTATAAAATCATACACGACACCCTTAGATCAGGTCTTAACACCCAAGTTAAGTAACAACCAAGGATATGAATCTAATTCCCCAATCCCCACTATCTAGTTCTTCCACTACAAGCTATTCTATACGTAAAAATCTAGTTTTTCTCCGGTACGGTTTACTAGTCACTAAACGATCACATGAAGTGAACTTAACACCACACTTGGCTCCTACCCTAATGGAGTTATGTTTTTATATGATCTAAGAACTCCAAAAACCAATTTTACTTCCAACTTACACATTTAACCCTTCCGTTTAGTCTCTACGCCAAAAGTCGTTTTCACCAAAACTGATTTTCTGTACATGCTAAATGTTCGACACCAAAAGCCCGACCTACACACCATAACTTTTATTGAAAACCTCCAGTACTTTCATATATATTATAAAGAGTTCCAAAATAAAAAATCTTTGGATATCTCATTCGTTTGGTTAGGTTTTGACTGAAATTCCCGAAATCCAAATTTATTCCTGAACAACACTATTTTTGTAAAAATTGTTTGACGACCTTCCCGAACTCCATTTTCGACCAACCTTACATTTTTGAAAAGTAGACTCTCTGAGCTTAATTTTAAAAAAACGAAACTCGACCAAAGGTGCTACCTACTGCCCGGAACAGTCGACACAAGACAGCCCTAAAAATCAGACTGTTTTACGCCTTTATGCACTAACCTTCTAAACATCATTAATTACCCCTAAATTTTAAACAAGAACCCTAAAATCATTAATAGATCTTAATTACTATTTTTTCCCAGAAAATTAATGAAACCCTAATCATCTCAATGATGGTTAATTAACATTGTAAACATGATTAATTAATAAAACATGAATTAAATTAAAGTTAAATTGATCACTTACCTTAAATCAAGAAAAATTTGATGAAACCCTAAAAAAAACTTGATGAACCGATTGATTATAAATCTCCAGAGATTTTTATGATTTTTATTATTACTAAAAGGCTTTATATAGTTTAGTTACACAATCCTAGCCCAATACGAAAACCTTGTTTCCTTTTTTTTTTCCTTTTTCTTTTTCCACCGTCCTTTTTAATTTTTTTACCAAAAATAATATTTTTTTTTCTTTATTTATTTATTTTGTTTTTTATTATATTATTCCTTATTTATATTTATTTTTTATATATTTTATTAATCCCTTAATTAATTTATTTACACCTAAACCTTTTAACTAGTCAAAATTTACGCGTATACCGTAAAAGACACAAAAATATACAGTTTTATAAAAACTCTTGTAATTTGAAATAAACTTTATATTTAAGTCCTAAATGACTTAAAACCATCCCGAAAAATATTCCCGTGACTAAATACCTCACCCGAGACCTCAAAATGCTAAACCCTAAATCGTAAAAATACGATTTACTATAATACATATACGTACACAAAAAATGCGGTGTGTGCCTTGCATCCGTTACAGGAGTTGATGTCACACCCCACCACGGCGGAATATGGGGCGCGACGTATGAATATCATCACAACAATAGCGTGTCTATATAGTTAACTAAATGAAATAGAAATGTATAAAAAGGTGACACAATGTCATGACAATATCTCAAACGATGCAGGCGTCTAGGTAAGTAGGTAACAGGCCTACCTCTTACCAAAGACATTCAAATAACACACATCAAGCATACAGGTATCAAACAATTTACTAAATCAAAAGACAAAATAAAATCTAAGAGGAAAGGGATTCCTCCTAATGCAATCCTAGCATCCTCTATACTTTAGCCACTTCTAACCTCATCCTTCTCTACTACCTCACCTGAAAATGACACTAAAATCTGTCAACATAAAGTTGGTGAGAACATAGGTTTAAGTTATCTAGAACATCATAAGAAACCTTGACATTCGCTGTAAATAAGTTTAAGAAAAACAATTTATAGTAATGGACCATAATGTGATAATCATATTACATACATCCACAACAAAAATCAATCCAAGTACCAATCACATCTACAATTCACAAAGCACAATATAACAATCAAGAAGTATCCCGTCACACATCAAGAACGCACACCACACTATCTGGATCTTTCCCACACCACATGTGGAAGATGAACTATATCCCCGTCGAGATATCTTGCCTCCGAAGAGACGATGTAGAAGTACTCAGGACGGATCGTGCCTCCGAACCAAGAACTCAGGACGGATCGTGCCCCACGAACCAAGAACTCAGAACCAAGAACTCAGGACGGATCGTGCCCCACGCTCAACACACATCACAACTGGTCCCATAGACGCCCATACATCTATGTACCAATCCCAATCATAACACAATCAAGATTCACATATCATAACACATATCAAAGCACATATGAGAACACATAAGCACGCAAGTCACACAATAGCACATTTATGTCCACACATTTATAAAAAATTAGTACCAAAACATTTTAAGAATACCAGTGTCATCTCCATCCCATACTAGAAGAAAACATTTAAAAAAATCAGTGAAAATGGGACTATGAACTCACCTGATAGCACAACAAGGTAGCACTCCTGCAAACCTATAAAATCATACACGACACCCTTAGCTCAGGTCTTAACACCCAAGTTAAGTAACGACCAAGGAGATGAATCTAATTCCCCAATCCCCACTATCTAGTTCTTCCACTACAAGCTATTCTATACGTAAAAATCCAGTTTTTCTCCGGTACGGTTTACTAGTCACTAAACGATCACATGAAGTGAACTTAACACCACACTTGGCTCCTACCCTACTGGATTTATGTTTTTATATGATCTAAGAACTCCAAAAACCAATTTTACTTCCAACTTACACATTTAACCCTTCCGTTTAGTCTCTACGCCAAAAGTCGTTTTCACCAAAACTGATTTTCTGTACATGCTAAATGTTCGACACCAAAAGCCTGACCTACACACCATAACTTTTATTGAAAACCTCCAGTACTTTCATATATATTATAAAGAGTTCCTAAACAAAAAATCTTTGGATATCTCATTCGTTTGGTTAGCTTTTGACTCAAATTCCCGAAATCCAAGTTTATTCTTGAACAGCGCACTGTTTTTGTAAAAATTGTTTGATGACCTTCCCGAACTCCATTTTCGACCAACCTTACATTTTTGAAAAGTAGACTCTCTGAAATCAATTTTTTAAAAAAAACTCGACCGAAGGTGCTACGTACTGCCCGGAACAGTCGACACAAGACAGCCCTAAAAATCAGACTGTTTTACGCCTTTATGCACTAACCTTCTAAACATCATTAATTACCCCTAAATTATTA
This sequence comes from Glebionis coronaria, assembly GCA_025667525.1. Lineage (NCBI taxonomy): Eukaryota > Viridiplantae > Streptophyta > Magnoliopsida > Asterales > Asteraceae > Glebionis > Glebionis coronaria. The sequence continues at coordinate 399,792 of JANFOE010000512.1, read as the reverse complement.
AACAAGAACCCTAAAATCATTAATAGATCTTAATTACTATTTTTTCCCAGAAAATTAATGAAACCCTAATCATCTCAATGATGGTTAATTAAAATTGTAAACATGATTAATTAATAAAACATGAATTAAATTAAAGTTAAATTGATCAATTACATTAAATCAAGAAAAATTCGATCAACAACTAAAAAAACTTGATGAACCGATTGATTATAAATCTCCAGAGATTTTTATGATTTTTATTATTACTAAAAGGATTTATATAGTTTAGTTACACAATCCTAGCCCAATACAAAAACCTTGTTTCCTTTTTTTTCCCTTTTTCTTTTTCCACCGTCCTTTTTAATTTTTTACCAAAAATAATATTTTTTTTTTCTTTATTTATTTCTTTGGTTTTTATTATATTATTCCTTATTTATATTTATTTTTTATTTATTTTATTAATCCCTTCGTTAATTTATTTACACCTAAACCTTTTAACTAGTCAAAATTTACGCGTATACCGTAAAAGACACAAAAATATACAGTTTTATAAAAACTCTTGGAATTTGAAATAAACTTTATATCTAAGTCCTAAATGACTTAAAACCATCCTGAAAAATATTCCCGTGACTAAATACCTCACCCGAGACCTCAAAATGCTAAACCCTAAATCGTAAAAATACGATTTACTATAATACATATACGTACACATAAAATACTAAAATAGCATCATATTCTATCATACTTATATCCAAGTGAACAAATGAGCACGAACTATTCCCATCGTATCATCGTATAACGTACCACGCACTACATGTACGATGTCTAACATCAAATCAAATGCTCAAATATAAACATATAGCACATAAACGCACACTAAACACATAATCACCATCAAACAGTCAATAGTGACAAATCCAAAATCTAGGGTTGTCAGAGTTGATCCCTCCACTCATTTGATATATTACTTAGAGACAGCCCCTCTAATTGTATGATGAGGTCACCCCTTTAAGTATTCATGCACGTTTATATTACATGACCTGTATGGGCTCCGGGCATATTTAAAATACATATTATCAGAATAAACTAAACATAAGTCTTTTCAGAAATATAAACCAGTCTTATGAACTTTAACTTGGTTTTCCAAGACATACACCTATTCCGTTGTTATTCATTTCATTCCATTACTTCCTTATGTTTATGTTTTACATTCATTGTTATATATCCGCACACTGAGCGTATTGCTCAGCCGTATTTTCTTTCCATGTCCCAATACGGCAGGTACTAAAGGGTAAAGCTAGGAACCAAGAGTACGCGCATGAAATGAGGCGCCAGTCTTCTTTCCTTGTTTAATGCATTTACATACTTTTGCTTTGTTGGACATTGTTTAGTCATTTCCTTTACATTCTATACTTATGAGTCGTGTGTGTGGAGCTTATGTGGGAACCGGTGTTTGTTTCCGGTTTCCTTTTATGGTTATTTAATGTTTAGACATTTACCTTGCATGATTTAATAACACGTCATAATTATTACGTAACGGTCCATTTATCCAAATAGGATGTTACACAATTCTTCCTCATGAGTCTACGAGAGTTGATTATTTCAGTGAGATAAATATATGTGATTCCAATATCTCTGACTGGGCCTTACTAAGTACCAATGAGAACAAATATGAAGAGTAGACTAATAAACGTTGCACCTTGCATATTGCCTTCAGTTTGTGACAATGTATCCAAATATGACATGGCCACGTAAATCGATGACACATGTATCCACACGGTATATATTTGTCATTTCTTTTTCGCCCTGTGGAATTCTGGAATGAGTAAACCCTTATAAGGTACAATCAAATGCAGTGCGTGATACTCAAACATGAATTCAGAAGCATTCAAGGCCGACGGAGTTCAAGTTTGTTGTGTATCACCTCTCAGTTTATGAAATCAACTACTTCTTTTTTCTATGGATATTTATACTAACTATAAAGGAGGGATGCTGATTGTTGAAAGTTGAAATATTTCAACACAGCTTCTCCTATAAGTTTCATAACACACGTATGGAAACTATGGAAATTGTTATGTTGACTTACTAATTTATATAAGTAAATGATGCACCAAATAAAATGTTAGAGTTGGAAATAAATTTAAACCAATGCAATCAAATAAATGTGTGACCTATTTTTAGGATGATATTACCCTATTTTTAGAAATTAATTAGACACAAGGCTTTCATTTAACAAGAATGAAAGTGTTTTTGGATGTATTTTGGCTGTCATATGCATATCCTAGGGGAATAACACACACAGAGACACATAATTTCTCTCTAAACCTAACACACACATAACCACCATTATAATCTTTATCACCCCTCCATCTAACGAATCCGCTCCCATCTGCCGAATCCGTCATCATATCTTGATGGTTAAGTGGTTTCAGGTAGTTGTGGTTGGTGGTAATAGTTGATGGTTTTGGTGGTTTCTTTTAACTACAATGTCAATTGTTCATCACGTCCCCATCTTCATGAGATAAACCATCTTGGTGTTAAGAAGTTGTCTCTCCTTGTAGTTGACACTCTAAGATTTAGCTATTTAGTTGATTCTAGAGGTGTTAAAGTGTTGTATATTCGTGTTGTACTCTGGCATTGGTTATCTTGTTAATGGTAATCAGGTATTACGTACTTAATTAACTCTTTGCATTTTAAGATTTGAAACAATTTAATCTGAAGAGTGTTGTTATTGTTAAGAAAATAGAATAAATTAGGGTTTAAGGTTTTTTACGTTAATTAATCGGTTACTTTGCAGTTTTATGGATATGTCATATATGTATTGTTGTGTGAAAATTATTGTATGTTTTTATAATGTGCCTTTATATTTTTTAATTTAGGTTGTGCATAAGCAAGAAAATGAAGCTGGATTCAGGCATATTTAAGACTAGCTTGGAATTGGAGACCTGATGTATACTCCTATTGGTATACTAAAATCATGATACTTATTTTTTATTCGTTCATATTTTTGTATTGTTCATATTTTTGTGTTGATTATTTTGTTTGCTTTTCTTTGCAATGTGAATTGCGTGTTTCAGGTAATAGGAACATCGAGAAGCTTGCATCAGGTTTAGTGAAGCCGACTAGAAGATTGAGAAGCTTGAATAATTATTCTTGCTTGTATTTTTTAGAATTTAAAATCCAACGGGTATGAGAATGACGGCCTCATAACCAAGCACTCCAAAGGATGACTATAAACATATTTGTGAAGGGCTTAACACGACCCCTTTTGGCCGTGAATATGTCTATTTCAAAAGTCATCGAGGACGATTATGAGAAAATGTCAAGGTAAGTGTCACATATAATAAAGTTACATATTGCCACCTTCTTGGGACAAGGTATGCTATAATACAAACCTATTGTCACTATGCATATCACCTGTGAAATAGGTCAAAATCGAGGACAATTATAAGTAGCGTGTTAACACAGTTGTACAAAAAAAGGCTACAAAGCAACAGACTTAACTCTAAGATTAGACCGGTGCTTGTGTCATGAACTTCTGTTTTTGTGGTAACCACTTGCAGGTAACTACACATGTATATTAGCTTTACAAATGGTTATCACCCTTTCCTCTTTACATCATGTGCATATGTCTATGACTTACTTTCTTTTGTTTTTTTCTTACTTTTTCCTTTTCTTCGTACACACATACTTATTTTCTACTATTTAAAGTCTTTACCAAATACAGAGTACTTGATACTTTGTAGGCATAGTGGTTATTCAAAATCCCTAGAATCATTTTATGTAACCGCCTCAATGCAGGGGACACGGATAGTTACATTTCCGATATCGTATTTTCAATGGGACTAAAATAACCAAAGGATAAACATTGGTAAGCGAACTCTTACTAGCTGCACTTTTCTGATTATATTCTAGATAGCATGAACTTTCTGATTTCAGGTGTCGGAAGCACACCTTTCCATAATGCAATGTATGGTGGAAATCCACATCGTTCCAAGAAGATGACATTGCCTATTGTTGAACAATGTATTCATAGGCGCTACCATTGAGTCCAAGAGGGTTTGACACTCTTGAAGAGCTTCTTGCAGTCATAACATCGGCTCAACTCGACATTCATAATAAGCGAGTAATATATATGATGCATCCTTAGTTTAAATTTCTAAACCACTGAAAATTGTAGCAAAGATTTTGATACGTTTAAAAAATTGCATGTTAGTTTGCTTAATGTCAATGGACACTGCCACTCATTGTTGTCGTTTATCCACAAAGTTGTGGAAGAACGGTTCATTGAACCAACAGCTAAGGTTTTTGTCCGAAAAATAGAGGTATGAACCCAAACAAAATCTTAGTTTTTTTTACTTTTAGATAAATTAATCACTTCCATTATTATTGTGTGTCCGTGCATAAATTGTTAGTAGATTTAGGCGTCGGACTAGGTGTCTTAGCGGGTCGGTTATCGGGTCATATTGGGTCGGGTTTTGATTTTTTAAATCTCACACACAACTGGACACGATAAAAATCGTGTTATTGGGTTCGGGTGGTATTCAAGTCGGGTTATGTCAGGTCGGTGGTTCGGGTTATCGTGTTATATTATAAAGAGCTTCCAAAGATATCCTCTATAAAAACACAACATTTCATAACTATATTTCTTTCTGTACTTCTAAAAATATCAGTACGAGTACACACTTGCCTTTAGGTTATATAGATTTGTTTCATAAACTTATATTGTAACTAAGTTAAAGTCACTAGGCGTGAAACAAAACAAATACTTTGAAGTTATTTAGATTGTTTTTTTTGTACTGTTGTTTACTCTAATATGTGTATAACTGAAATATAGTTACTGGACCATCTTTTGTTATTCTAATAAGTGTGTTTCACTAACGTATAACATAGTAATAAGCTTAATGTTTATGATATATGCACAATTAGTTAAAACCACATTAGTTATTTCTTACTTAGTTATTTAAACCTCATGGTTAAAGTTAATCTACTTTTAATGTCACACATGATCAACTATTAACATGGCATTCAACTAACCATTTTAGATTACGAATATAGGAGAGCACTAAATAAATTTAATAGTGTCAATTTTTGGGTCTTATCGGGTTGACCCGATAACTCGATTAAATTTTTTTTTCTAACCTAACCCGATCTGATAATAATGAAGGGTTATCGGGTTCGAGACAGACTAACCCGGTTTAACCTGATTTAACCCGACCCAACAAGGGTTATCTGGTTCCGGTTGGGTCAACTCAATCCTACTGATATCCATACGCTATCATATAAAAATTTAGTAGTCGGTAATTGTAAAAAATGTTATCCCATTTTACCATAAACGGATTTTAAGCCCGTTATTAAGTGAATATTTTTAACATGGTACCCTCAAACACCAAGCAGCCGCAAAAGGTACAGAAAGTTTAAGGATGTTTCATATTGTTTTTGCTCCACCTCAAGAATAAATTTGTTTGGAGTTCAAGAGTAACTAATGTTATTTGCTTTAGATATTGTCGTAATAAAAAACACTAAAAACCCTAAAAAACATCAATGGCTGCAAAAAAATCCCTTCTTCTCATAACCTATTTTTCTTTTTCCTTTAATCCGAATACCTTATAATGATGTTGTTTTCTCGAATAATCACAAGTTATTCTTGAGTTAACAAAGTCTTTATTTGGTTGATGGATTTTAGGTAAATTAAATTGGTTTTATTTTAGTTTTTTTACCGTCAGTCTTGTGCGATTGTGTTTTTTCCTTCGTCGGTGGTAAATTGTCATCTTTTGGTCGGTGCTTCATTAAAGGTTCCATCTGATTAGATGCACAATTAATTGTCTCTTCTACGCAATTAATGTCATTGGTTGGTGGTATCTTATTTTAAGTTTGGATCACGTGTACTGGGCATATTCGTTTGTTTGGTTAAAATTGTGTTTCGCATTAATTGTGTTTAGGGTTACACTTTGTTAGGGTTTCGGTTGTTAGGGCTACGCATTCTTGTGGTCGGCAGACATTTGTTTCATATAAAGTGTGTCGGCTGACATTCATTATCACTTTCGTTTATTATAGCTATATTCAAAGGCGATCAAATATAGCACTTTCGTATTAATTAGGTTACTGTTCGTAATTTATTTCTTAGGGTGTCGTCACATTCGTCACATTCGACTTGGATGGATGCGGGTAAGGTGTCTACTCTTGAGGTAACGTTAGAGGAGATATCTAATTTGTTTTCTATTCCTTTGAATACTGTGCGTGACATTGAAGTGTTTGCTAATGGTGTGAAGGCAAACAAATTTCCTAAATGGTCTACTTTACCTAAGGAGACCACTATGCTTTATTATAAAGCTTTGTGTGAACCCCATAAGAATTTAACTAGCAGCACTTCTTCACTCAGTTCAGGTGGTTCGAGTGTGCACTCTGCACAAATGGCTAAGGAAACAGACCTTGAAGCTAAGGCTGCTACCATTAATGGTATGCAATTGTGTAATCTACATGCGGTTTTGAAATTATTTGGTGTAACGATTCGCACGTTTGCTGACGCGGGTGAATTTATGCATGAATTAAGAATGAAGAAACATCCGTTGTGGGAATTGATCTCACCTGATCGTGCTAAAGAAATTCTGATGTTACTTTGCAGATTTGAAGGTGATATGGTTACGTCTACTAATGGAGGTATTAATGTAGTCTCTTCTTCGTTTAATGAAAATGTCTATGAAGGGGTTAATATCACTATTCCTAGGAAGGTTGTTGAAACAGTAAATGCTCGCTACCATAACACTTTATATGGTTACTTTCTTGGTAAAAGGATTGCATTCCCTGTGGTTGAGTATTTTGCTAAGAATAACTGGGCAAAACATGGTCTTAAGCGTATCATGATGAATGAGAAAGGTTTCTTCTTTTTTCAATTTGGATCTAGTGAGGGTCTTAATGCGGTTCTGGAAGGTGGTCCGTGGATGGTTCGTAATTCACCAATTTTTCTTAAGAAATGGACTATGAAAACGAATCTTCTAAAGGAGGAACTAACTCGTATTCCGGTATGGGTTAAGTTTCATGATGTCCCGCTACAGGTATTTGAAGAGGAAGGTATTAGTTTAATTGCTTCGTTTCTTGGTAAGCTTATTATGATGGATAATTATACTGATAATATGTTCAAAGAGTCTTGGGGTCGTTGTAGTTTTGCTCGTTGTCTTATTGAGATGAATGCTGATTCGGAGTTTATAGATAACGTTACTATTGGTGTCCCTGATCTTGAAGGCTCGGGTTGTACTAAGGAGTTAATTCGAGTTGAATACGAATGGAAACCGCCTAGATGTCATACTTGTAATATTTTTGGTCATTCCGTTGATTCTTTTCCGAAAATTGTTAAACCTATAACGCTTGAAAAAGTGACAACTCATGTTGATAATGATGGGTTCCAACAAGTGCAAAGCAAGAGGAAGAAGTACAAAGGTAATTTAGGGAATCAAGTTCCGAGAGGTGTTCCATTGAGCAAGGGTTTCCAAGCAGGTAAGACGGTTGTTTTTCGCCCAAAAACTCACTTGGATACTACAAGTGCGAGTGTTGATAATAGTAGTAAGTTGAATACTAAATCTGGTCAGTTACAGCAGTCTAGCAATCTTAATGGTCCGAACAAGGCTAAAGCTCAAATGAGCAGTGTTTCTACATCTAATAAATTTTCATCTTTGTCCATGCCTGGTATTGACGAAGGGGCTCAAGTAAGCGAGGAAGATAATGAGGAGGAGGAGGGAGTCGAGGTCGTCTTTGATGAATCGGTGAATCTTCTCAATAATCATATTGGGGCAATCACTCTTACTGGCTGATCACATGTTGATATTTTATTATTTTCCTCGTAACTTTATGTTATCGTCTTGGTTTTTGTCTAGTTTATATATTTCCAGTATTCTAGACTAGTTAATGTTTATGGCCTGTCGTAAACATTTTGTTTAACAAGCTGCCTGTAGCTTGCGGTTAATGTGGTATTTCAGCCACATTCCTTGTACTTCAACGCTTTTTTTGGTTCTATTTACCGGGGTCATTGCTACCCTTTTACCAAAAAAAAATGTTATTTGCTTTGTCCATGATCAATTTGACTATTGAAGTAATGAAACACATAAAAGCTTTACGTATTTGGCATTTGAAAAGGGAGGGATGCTTAAGAACTGCGCACCAAACACATATTCAAGATATTGGGTCGCATCCTGATGTTGGGTTTCTTGACTTATGCATCTTTTTCGTACTACTGTCATGTTTACGTAATAACCTTTTAGTTAGTGTTTATTTCAGTTAAAATGATGTTAAGTTCAGTTGTTCAATTTTATGAACTTTGTGTATTTTTGTCGAGGGAACTTTAGATTCTTTTTGTTATGCGCGATATTTGGCTATGAGATACAATGCTTCAATCGCTTATTATTAAAATCAGAATTGACTAATTACCGCATTATCATGCCTCATTAACTATCTGCTTGTCGTTAAGCATTTCCGCTGCTATGCGTGGGTACTCGTCTAGTTGTAATAAAATGATGGATCTTTACTTGTATCTAATTGCACTAAGCGAATAACAAATTGGAAAAAGATCCCCATAGACCTTTAATTTAGCATAGGCTCAACCAAATAATCACAACCATCCATTTTTATCATTTAACAAAAAAACTCATTTTTTAAATATTAAATATCTCACAAACCGTTCATCGTTACGTAAAACAAAACATATCATCGCGACGAGAATTAAAGCATCTATCTATCGAGGGGCACATGTATATACTTTCGACGAACTTTTTTTCGACTTTTTTTCTTAAGTCACGTCTGGAGAGAATCATATATGATTCGTTACGAAACATATATGATTCTCAGAAAATCATATATGATTCATATCACGAATCATATATGATTTTCTAAAAATCATATATGATTCATGACGAATCATATATTATTTGTGACGAATCATATATGATTCTCTCTAGACGTGACTTAAGAAAAAAAAGTCGAAAAAAAAGTTCGTCGAAAGTATATACATGTGCCCCTCGATACATAGATGATTTAATTCTCGTCACAATTGTGTATTTTATTTCGTTTGACGATTTACCGTTTGTGAGATATTTGGTGGGAAGTAGGTTTTTTAAAAAATGGGTGATTATGATTAGTTAGATAAGTCTATGCTAATTTAAGTGTCTATATAGATCTTAACTCATAACAAATTAAACAGCATATTTTGTTATTAATTTCGCAGTTACAAAAATGTTACGTACTCTTGTAAATATTTGTTGGCATTTACTAAAAACCTATGTTGCACGGAAACGCCCCTCGGGTGTCGTGCCCGTCCTGGAAACGTTTCGGAAACGAGAAATGGCTAGAAACGCCCGGAAACGGAGCCGAAACGTTTCCCCAAAAAGAGAAACGTTTCATGAAGATCGGAAACGTCGAGGCTCTAGCAGAAACACGAATGGACATGTTTCTTGGGTCTTTAACACGTATCGAGGCTAGTTTTTGGGCCATGAAACGTTTTTTGGTCCATTTATGTTGTATATACATGTGGTATGTCGACTGTCGACATATCTTCTAACAAACCTCTAAAAATTGACTATCAGTATTTGTTTAATATTAAGTATATGTTATGTTTATTTTTTCTTGTTTTATCATTTAAAAATTCATGTTTATTTAATTTGTTAATAAATAATATAAAATACAATATTGTTTCCAACCGTACCCGTTTTATGGATTTTGAGACATTGGCGTTTTTAAGTATCCGTCCCCGTTCCTGTTTCCATTTCCATATCCGTCTCCATGCAACATAGCTATAAACAAATAATACATGTAATGGCATGCCTAGCGTCTAGCGAGTACAATAGTCGCTAGAAATATGTAAGCATTTTTAAGTATGCACCAGACAAAAAAATAATAAGAATTAGCACTCATAACTCATAAGCATTGAGATCAAGTAACTGCAATTTATACACGTAACACGTACACGATTGAAATTGATCACACTCAAGATGTGTTTGGTTTATATTTGTGTATGATAATATGAATAAAAAGGTGTAAGAATACTCGTAAAATCATTCCTTATGTTAGAGGTGTCTTTCTTCTTCCACTTTCAACTACTACTTTACATCTCTTTGTTTTTCAATATAGTTTTCAAATTATTCTTCTTCTTCTCATCTTCACTACCATTAATTTTCAAGACTCCTTATTAAACAAGAGAAAAACTATTAATTTCTATTTTACAACTTCTTAAAGCTTTCATATTAAGGGTTTTTATATTACAACCTTTCGATTTCTATTGCAAAATAACATCTTTAGCGATTGAGCTACTTTTTTATAAGCGAAAGTAATATACGGATTGCCATCAAATATAAAACTTTTTTACATCTTGATGGTTTTTTTACTATGGATAGATGATGAAGATAAAGTCAATTTCTTTACAAATATATATCAAACCAATGTTTTATTTTTGGAACCAAACATTGATATTGGTAACTATAGATTCTATTATATCCATTGTTATACCGTCTCATACTGAGTCCAATACGGTTATGATTCATGTCAACAAACCAAACGCCTCCTTAATTCATTTATTGCAGTTTAGTGATGGAATCAGGAAGTCGATCTTTGTTACTAGCTAACTGCATGACTAGAAATTTTAATGGTGATCATCAACAAAACCTAAATTGTGATTACAACTTACACGTTTGTCAGTAAATTTGGTCTAAAACAAATGAAAGCTGCCATTCATTCATTTGGATGAAATAAACGATGAGTTAGTGAACATTGTCCTTAATTAGTGAGTAATAAATAACTTCTGGACGTCAAATAGTATACCACAAATGTCATTGTTTTTTGTTGGTACATTGCTACAAATCTCATCATCATTTGTTTTTGAACATGAGCTGTAACCTGTTTATAAACCGTTCCAGACACAATCCAACACAAACTTTTGCTTATGTTTGTTTACTTTACAAGACTCAGGGACGAATCTTGAACAAATTAATTTGGAGGGATGAAACCGTTCAAATAAAACATATATGATTGCGTTTAGTTCCACAAAATGTTTTATACAAAATAAGAAAACAAAAATCGCGTTCAAATCAACACTTTTTTAAAAAAAGATCTAAAAAAGCACAAAATTCTTATTTTGCTCTTTTATATACAAAACAAGGAAACAAGTTTTATTTTTTTTCATATTTTCCCTTAAACACATTAGATTTATTTTCTCTGGTATTTTTTTAATAACACTCGACCAAGCCCTAACACCCTTCTCACCATCATAAGGAAAATGGTTATTTTTTTTACTTTTTACGTTTTCGTTGGTATTTTTGGTTTACGTAAGTATTTTTTGTTGTTTACGTTTCCGCTAATATTTTATGTTTTCGTCACTTAGTTTACGTTTTTCGTTCGATTTTTTACGTTCTCGTCGGTATTTTTATGTTTTCGTCAATATTTTAAGTTTTCTTCTGTATTTTTACGTTTTCCTTAGTATTTTAACGTTTACGTCCAACTTTTTTACGTTTTCGTCAGTATTTTTATGTTCATCCAGTTTTTTTACGTTTTTGTTACTTGCTGTCAGCATTTTACGTTTTAGTCAATATTTTTAAGCTTTTATAAGTATTTTAACATTTTCGATTTTCTTTACGTTTTCGTTAGTGTGCTTACGTTTTTGTAAGTTGTTTTTATGTTTTCAACAGTGTTTTATGTTTTTGTCAGTTTTCTTACGTTTTTGTTCGATTTTTACGTTTTCAACCGTGTTTTATGTTTTTGTTTTTGTTAGTATTTTTATGTTTTTGTCTGTTTTTTTACGTTTCTTTAGTTTTTACTACGAAAACGCACAAAACCGTACAAAAAGGTAAAAAAACTAACAAAACATAAAATTACTGTCGTAGACATAAAAGTTATAGCGAAAACGTAAAAATGTTGAGCAAAACGTAAAAATACTGACGAAAGCGTGCAAACTCACAAAAGCTACAGTAATTCTTTTAATCGCATTTCTTTATTCTGTTGACGGAAAAGCTTATCATTATTTTAATCCTCTGGGTTTATCAAAAACAAACCACGTTGTTATATACGTGTCATCATCAGATAAAGATAAACATGTGTTATCTAAAAACACTCCAACCAACAAAAGCTAACCAGGTAGAAAAAACACAACCCAAATCAAAACCAACATGAATACTGACCAAAACGTAAGAATACTATTAAAAACATAAAAAAGTCAAACAAAAACATAGAAAAACTGACAAAAATATAATAAACCAAACGAAAAACGTAAAAAACGAACAAAAACCTAAAAATATTAACGAAAACGTGAAAAAAAACTGACAAAAGATAAAAATAATGACATTTTACATGTTGGTGGATGTTAAATTTTACTTTTTAAACTTTTTACTTTCTTGTTTTGTTGTTGATGTTAAATTTTATTTTTAAAATTTTTTATTTTCTCGTATTAATTGTTTTATTATTCATTTGGTTAGTTTATGATACGTGTTTTTATTTTTTTGAATGTCTTTATAATATTAAAAAATGTATAAAGAATGGAGATAGAAAACAACAACACTTGAATATGTTTTCTATTTTTCTAAAATGGAAAACTCAAACAAATGTTTCCTTAACTAAACGTGTTTTCTAAATTTTCAACTGTCTTTTGGAGATGAAAACCCCTTTTTCTTTTTCTAAAAAAAAAAAATAGAAAATGAAGGAAAATATTTTCCAGCTAAACACACCCATATTATCTAACGTACAAAACATCAATTAGAGCTTCATATTTTTTTATGTCGTATTGTAGTAAATCTTCTAACTTGGGAGACGCCAAAATACAAATGAATATATAAATATCTTAAACTTTCATAAATATGGCAAAAACTTATACTAACGAGACAAAGTTAGGGGACCTACCATCCTTCGTCCATTAACATTTTAAGCTTGTTTAATAAAAGGTTTAAGGTATTAAATAGTCATATACTTTTTTAAATATATTCATATGGTACGTGTATCTAAGAAATTATCAAGGTAGTACCTCAACTTTTACGTTACCTATTAATATGGTACATGCAAACTTTTTTCTACCTGATAACCTGTATTGTGCAACATTCCCTGTCCAACCCCTACTATCCTTCGTCCATGGACCGAACAATAACAACATATTAAGCTCATTTAGTTAAAGGGTTTAAAATATTAAATAGTCATGTATTATTTTAAATATATCTTCATGGTGGTACGTATACTCAAAAAAATATCTAGATAGTACCTCAACTTTGACTATACCTATTAATATTGTACATTACTTTCTTCAACCTATTAACCTATAGTGATTTTTCAACGTTAGTCCTTTAACAAACGGGTGTTTTAAAATATTTGCAATATTAGTTCATTTTAAATCTTTTTCTAAAAAAAGAAATTTTTGAATAACCATATTTTCTAATTTTAAAGAAACAAATTTCGAAAAAAACAAATGACCATTTTCTTTTAAACAAAAAGCATATAAATTAAATAATATTCAAAATTAAAAAGATTTTTCTTTACATAGATATTTTTTCAAAAATAAGTATTATTCATTTTTTCCAAAAAAGAAATTTCGAATTCTTGTTCTTTAAAAAGTTTAAATTTAGAAAATATTATAATGTTTTTCTCAAAAAAAACTTATTCAAAAAAAAGGGAATTTTTCGAAGTCTTTTTTTGGGAAAAGTTATTTTTGAAAAGAAAAACATATTTTCAAAAAAAAAAGATTTTGAAATAAAAAACATAATTTCAAGAAGTAAATTTAGGAAAAAATTACTACTTGTATAAATTTAAATAATTTGAAAAATATATATGCACATTTTTCTTTATAAAGATTTATTTCAAAAACATTTATTTTTCAAAAAAGGTTTCAAATTTTTTTTCTCCAAACAATTGAAAATTAACAAAATTTAAAATGTTTTTCTACAAAAAAATAAACTTTCGAAAACATTTTTGTATAAAAAACTTATTTTCAATTTTTTTTTTTTTGAAATAGGACTAAAAATGTCACGTATGTTAGCGAATTTCACATATTTAACCGGTTATAAGTAAAAATGTGACCATGCCAACACGAAAAGTTATTGTACATGTACTATTTGGATAACTTTTTGGGTACACGTATCATATGAATATATTTGAAAAAGTAGATGGCTATCTAATGTCTTAAACTCTTAGTTAAATTAACAATACAGACAAATTTCGCATTCATTCGATAGCGTTTGTGATGCATCTAACATTCTAGGAGGTTAAATTATTATGACTGTAGGTTTCTTAATTTTAAGTATTTTTGGTTGTGTATGATTTATATCCCTACAATCCTGGTTACTAGATGCGGAATACATGATCTACGAAGCTATGTATCGACAGAAACGAAAACCACACAAGGTACGAATCCTAAATCGATTGATTAGTTTTTTATTGAAAGAATGACGAATTAGTTCTTTCTCCCTCACCTCCTTTTATAGAGATGAGGGAGAACCGTCTATTACAAAGTCATACGAGTCGGGCTGGGCTTGGAACAACCAACCGACCTTTATTCATAGCTATTAGGAAACTTGACTCTAATTCCTTAGACACGACATAGGCGAAATTAAAGACTGAACATAACAATTTCCACCTTACACTTTATATAGCCTATCCCAACACTCAGCAACTTCAAGCAGTGTTGTAACTTGCATCCAGGTACCACCTTCATCAAGACATCCACAACAATGTGTTCAGTACCCACCTTTATAACTTCAACCGTCTTTGCTTCAAGACTTGTCTGATAAATTGATAACGCACATTGATGTTCTTAGTCCTTTTTTGAAAAACATGAATCCATAAGTGAATCGCGTCCTGATTATCACAATTAACTGCAACAGTGTTGAGCTTCATGCCCAACTCTTCCAAGAGTCCCCTTAGCCAAATAGCTTCCTTCACAGCCTTCGTAAGAGCCATATACTCCGCCTATGTATTTGAAAGAGCCACCACGTGTTGTAGCATTTCTTTCCAGCTTACAATACATCCCTGTAATAAAAATACGTAACGAATGAGAGACATGCCTTTATCCAGATCTTTAGCGTAGTCTCAATCAACAAAACCTGTTACGTCTACATGGTTGTCACAATTTCTCCCATACACCAAACCCACGTTTACAGTGCCCTTCAAATATTTCATAATCCACTTCACTTCTTCCTAACGAAGTTTACCCGAATTTGCCAAATATCTGCGAACTACGCTTACTGCATACGCTATGTCTGACCTCGTGCACACCATCAAGTACATTAAGCTCCCAACCGTATTTGAATATGGCAACCTACTCATCCTTCCAACCTCACAATCCCTAACCGGGAAATCCTTCAACGATAGCTTGAAGTGCCCACCCAATAGAATCTGAACCGATTTCCCATTGTGTTAATGCAAAGTAGTGCCTAAAAACATTATTAGTTTTAAATAATCTTTCTTAGTTTTGATCACGACAAATTAAAAAGACATTTATCGTCAAATACAATCATAAGACGAATTATCTAACAAACACTATCATCGAGGTAATAATCATTTATGTATTGCACTAACATATCTTAATCAAGATTAGTGATCATAAAAGTGATTAGTCCTAACCTTACATTTTGTCAAATGTGACAAAAGATTTTTTAATAAACTTTCTTTTTAAGAAAATGTTTTATTAAAATGCAAAATGTAAATTTGAATATGACATATTCCAAATGTCATATGAATATCCTTTGAAGGTAAAAACTTACCTCATACTTTACTTCCCAACTAAAAGACAAAAGGGAGCGAAGTCTACTACCACGGATCCTTAAATGCCTATGCAATTTAATAAGTGTGTAAACACTTATCCTTTTACCACTAATTATAATAAAAACAATACCAAAACGTATATTTTAGGTCGTAAAAGTCGGAATTATGCGTGGTTTGTGTTTTTATTGTGTTTTAGGACAAAAATATGAAAAAGAAAGAAAACACGGGCTTTCACGGGCTTTTATCGAAGAAAAGGACAAAAGACGGAGTCAAAAGATCAAAAGTGCAAGAAGAACGGAAGTCAAAGGCCTATTTTGAAGATTTATTGAAGGAAAAGACTAAAGACGGAAGTTTGACGAAGTCGAAGAACCAAGTCAACTAAATGAAGAAATTAGAAGACGAGTTCATGTTATCATTCGACTAATCCCGAGACAAATTCGAGAAAGACGAGTCATTTAAAAAGACGAGAAGACAAAAGGAAGAAAGAAGGAAGCATCCTACCAACTCCCTTATCCTATAAATACCCTCCTAATGCTTCATTAAGAGGGTGTTAGTTAGTTTTTTTGAGTCATTTTTGTTTTCAAATCTTTAGAGAGAACTAGGTGATTCTACTTTCTCTCTCTAGATTTCTTTCATCTTTTCTTTCAAGTTTTAAGCTTTTCATTTAATCTTGTAATTGAATCCTTAATCTACAAGTTCTAGTTCAAGCTTTTCATCATTTATCTTATTCTACCTTTCTTGTTTTTGATTTTGATCTTGATTCGGATTAAGTATGCATCTTGTTTAATCTTAATGCTTATTTGATCAAAAAGTTTATCTTTTTGTTCATATCAAAGTTCTTATACGATTTAAGCTTTTAGCTTATTATGCTTTTTGGCTTATTTCGTGTTTAGCTTAATTTTTTTAAGTGTCTTTAAAAATTTGATCTTTTTAAAGTTCTTTTATAAAATCTTGCCTATTTAAGTGTTTGAAAGTTTTTAAATTTTTGCTTGTTTAGATTTGGTTAAGTTTTGGTAGTTGCTTATTTCGAAAAGTGCTTGTTTGGTGAGTGCTTATTTACATTTTGCGTACCATCATAACTGGCTTAAGGGTTTTCATTTGTTCCGATCGAGTAAGTGTGATTGCATAAGCCTAGGGGTTCTACTTGCGATCCATTACTGCGATCAAGAGTACGATCGTCCACTACGATCACATTCTACGATCCATACTGCGATCCACTTGTTGCGATCCAGGGTGCGATCGAAGACTACGATCCAGGGTGCGATTGGCTGTCATGATCCAAGACCACGATCGCTTGTTGCAATCTGGACTGCGATCACTCAGCCACGATCCGTGTTGCCATCGTGAGTACGATATGGACTGCGATCCAAGACCACGATCGTGAGTACGATCTGGGATTACGATCTGTGCCACGATCCATTTACAAGTTTTGGATTTTATTTCTTGTTTTATTTTAATTTTTAAATTTAACTTTTCCCTCCATTTAACTTAGTGTTAAGTTTAACCTTGTTTTGTCTTAGTTTAATATTAGAATTTTCAAATTTGCTTTTATTCGAGTTTTAAGTTTTTGTCAAGTTTAATTTTAAGATGTCTTTTCTCATTTTAAAATTAATTTTAATTTAGTTTTTAATTACTTCTATTACCTTGTCATTTCATTTGATCTTAATTTTGTTATCTTGTCATTTAATTTAAAATAGATAATCAAAAGCTTCCCCTTTTAGTGACCAAAACCGATAAGTCCATCTTAAACCGTGATCAATTCGAATTGAATCGAGTACGAACAACACTACTTGAACACACACACACATAAAATCTCTAAATCAAATGGCGCTGCTGCCGGCTCTTTTCGTAAAGATTAACGGTTTTTAGTGAGAAAAATTGGAATTTTGGATCCGTTCTTTTGGGAACGTTATTTTCTAGCATAAAAAAAATTCAAAAATCCTAAAAAAATATAAAATTTTCAAAAAAAATAAAATAATAAAAAATAAAAAAGATAAAACACCAAAAAAATATTGTATTCCATTTTCGTGTATGCGTGCTCGATCTTCGTCTTATTCTGAGCCTGAGACTCGTAGAGACTTAGATATGGCCGGTGTGCATAATAATAACAACCCACCTCACCCCAATTTGAATAATAACAACAATAACAACCATGTTCCTCAACCCTACCTTCGCACGATGGAGAAGCTTTGTCAACCAACTATGAACGGACGTGGAGGACCGATTGCGCCGATGCAAATCACGTCTCCAGAATTTTCGTTGAAGCATCACATGATCCAACAAGTTCAAAACGCTTGTCCATTTCGCGGATTACCGGATGATGATGCCAACAAACACCTCGATAAATTCATTACCGTCACTCAAAGCATGAAATTGCCCGGTGTTTCCATGGATTTTCTTCACCTTCACCTTTTTCCGCACACTTTATCCCACCATGCCGAAAAATGGTTTGATCGTCTTCCCAAAAACTCAATTCATGCATGGGATGAAATGACTCAAAAAATTTTGTCGCGCTACTTTCCACCATCCATGGTCACTAATCTTCGCAATCAAATCAGTGGTTTCACTCAAGAACCTGATGAGTCGCTTTTCGATGCTTGTGAACGTTATAATGTCTTGATCGATCGTTGTCCTAATCATAATACGCTCCCCGTCACTTTGATTGATACTTTCTACAATGGTTTAACTTTTTGTGATCGTGATACGATTAATGCTGCCGCCGGTGGTACATTCGTGAAGAGAAGACCTGAGGAGTGTAGAGAGCTTATAGAGAACATGACCACTCACCACAAAAATTGGGATTCATCCGCATCTTCAAGAAATAACCCGAGGGCCAATGTTTCTTCTACTTCATCAAACCCCGAGATAACCGAACTTACCCGCTAAATAGCCGAGATGAACAAAAAAATCTTAACCATGGCTACGAACAAATTTCAACAAGTTGAAGCTGTCACACCTTCTTGTGAGATTTGCGGGGGTTCTCATTCATACACCGATTGTCCTTCTACTCATGACAATCCGGAAAATGTGTATGCGGCTAACGGTAACTTTTCCACGGGAGGCTATCAAGCTCGTCCTCAAGGTGACCGCAATTTGCTAAGTTATCGTTCAAACAACTTCCTTTCACCACCCGGTTTTCCTCCTCAAAACCAAAACAACTTCACTCGCAAAAATCAAAACTAACCTCGAGCTCATAATCAATATCAAACCCAAAGAAACTCATATACACCTCAAGGAAATAATCAAGTTTATCAACAAACCACTTATCAACCACCCGCTTACCAAGTTCCCCATTCCAACCAACCCACGACATACAATCAAGAGGTTGAAACGTACATGAGGACTAATGACGCGCTGGTGAAGAATCTTCAGAGTCAAATTATCAACTTGAAAGGTGACATGGCGAACAAGGGAATGATCTTCGAGCCGAGCTTAGGAATGACATGTGAAACTCTTTAAGCAGTCAAACGAATGACTGGATATGATGGCTAGTTTCTTCCCAAGTAGTCAACCCTCTGGTTCGGGTTCTCTTCTGAGTAACACCGTTTCTAATCAAAGAGGGGAGATGAAAGCAATCACCACCCGAAGTGGAAAAGGTTTAAAGGAACCCGGGATTCCTAAACCTACACCGGTGATTGTGACAAAGGATAACGAGCCCCCTTCACCAATTCCTCCACTTTCTATTTCTACCCCTCCACCACCCAAGGATGTGAGTGAGAATTCCATTCCAAAGCCTTCATCTCAACCCGACATACCTTATCCTTCAAGGTTGAGGAAAGAGAAGTTGAAAAATAAGGATGATATTCAAGTTTCAAACTTTCTTAAAATGTTTAAACAATTGAATTTCAACATCTCCTTTGTTGAGGCTCTCGCTCACATGCCTAAATATGCCAAAATGTTCAAAGATCTTCTAAGTGATAAGGAAAAACTCCTTGATATTGCTCAAACCCAACTTAATGAGAATTGCTCTGCGGTTCTCTTAAGTAAATTACCAACCAAACTTGGTGATCCGGGTCGCTTTCTCATTCCTTGCAACTTTCCCGGGGTAGAGAATTGTATGGCCCTAGCCGATCTAGGTGCTAGTATCAACTTAATGCCATTAAGCGTTTGGAAACAATTATCTCTACCTGAGCTAGTCCCCACACGAATGATATTGGAGTTAGCTAACCGTACGGTTGCTTATCCGGTGGGGATAGCCGAAGATGTCTTCGTCAGTGTCGACAAATTCACCTTTCTGGCGGATTTTGTTGTCGTTGACTACGAGATGGACCCCCGTGTTCCATTAATCGTTGGACGTCCATTCTTGAGGAGCGGTCACACTCTTATTGATGTAGCCGCGGGCGAATTAATCATGAGAGTTGGGGACGACAAAATCGTCTTCAACATGGGTAAACTTTCTAAGCAACCTTATGAACACGAGAGCGTTAATTTCATTGACGTACTTGATTAGGCTTGTGAAGAACACTTCAAAGACGCTTGTAAAAGTTGTTTTTCTTCTCTACCCATTGTTGAGACCGTTGCCTCTATTGCTCCCTCACTTACTCCATTTGTAGAAAGTGATTTCCTTTTGAAAGAATTTGAAGCAACTTTAGGGGATGTGGACTTAAAATATGACGATTCTCCCATCGATTGGGAAGAAGAAATTCGTACCATTGAGAAAATTCTCAATGAGGACCATATTTCTCCACCTTCTCCTATGGAAATCATAAACGGTGATCCGAATTTGACTACGCCTTCCATCGACAATCCTCCGGATTTAGAGCTTAAGGATTTACCGTCTCATCTCGAATACGTTTTCCTTGAAGACAATAAGAAGTTACCCGTCATCATTGCAAATGATTTAAAAGAGGATGAAAAATCTCGACTTCTCGATGTGCTCAAAAATCATAAGAAAGCAATTGCTTGGATAATTTCCGACATCCGCGGAATTGATCCTAACTTTTGTACTCATAAAATTCTCATGGAACATAACTTTAAACCCACAATCCAAATCCAAAGAAGGGTTAATCCAAAAATTCATGACGTCATCAAGAAAGAAGTTATCAAACTTCTAGATGCCGAAATGATTTACCCTATTTCGGATTCGCCATGGGTTAGTCCCGTCCATTGTGTGCCTAAGAAAGGCGGAATAACCATTGTTCCAAATGAAAACAACGAGTTGATTCCTACTCGACTTGTTACGGGTTGGCGAGTTTGCATAGACTATCGCAAGCTCAATGATTCCACTCGTAAGGATCATTTTCCTCTTCCTTTCATGGATCAAATGCTTGAGCGTTTAGTGGGAAATGACTACTATTGCTTCTTAGACGATTTCTCCAGGTATTTTCAAATTCCCATTGATTCAAAAGACCAAGAGAAAACCACATTCACTTATCCTTATGGAACATTTGCTTACAAAAGAATGCCTTTCGGCTTATGCAAGGGACTTTCTAAAGGTGTATGATGGCTATATTCCATGACATGGTTGAAGAAACTATGGAAGTCTTTATGGATGATTTCTCGGTCTATGGTGACTCTTTCTCTACTTGCCTTGCCAATTTAGAATGTATGCTCAAACGGTGTGAAGACAATCGTCTTGTTCTAAATTAGGAAAAATTCCATTTCATGGTAAAAGAAGGCATTACTCTTGGTCATAAACTTTCTAAAGCCGGTATTGAAGTCGACCGTGCTAAAGTCGATGTGATTGCTAAATTACCTCCTCCTTCAACCGTGAAGGGTGTGAGAAGTTTTCTTGGTCATTCGGGCTTCTATCGTCGATTCATTCAAGATTTTTCTAAGATCGCTCGCCCGATGACCCACCTCTTGGAAAAAGATACTCCTTTTATCTTTTCTAAAGGGTGTATCGAATCTTTCAATCTTCTTATGGATAAATTAACTAAGGCACCGGTCTTAATTACTCCTAATTGGGAGTTACCTTTTGAATTGATGTGTGATGCTAGCGACTTTGCTATTGGAGCGGTTATGGGACAAAGAATCAACAAACACTTCCAACCAATCCATTATGCTAGCAAGACAATGACGGGGGCTCAATTGCATTATACCACTACCAAAAAAGAGCTTTTAGCTATAGTGTATGCTTTTGAAAATTCCGCCCCTATCTTGTCCTTTTCACTACCATTGTGTACACCAATCATTCCGCATTGAAGTACTTGTTAACAAAACACGATTCCAAACCAAGACTTCTTCGTTGGGTTTTACTCCTTCAAGAATTCAAAATTGAAATTTGTGATAAAAAGGGAGTGGAAAACCTAGCCGCGGATCATCTTAGTAGACTCGAGGATCCTTATCAAGGGGAGCTCCCAAATCAAGAGATTAATAAATCTTTTCCCCTTGAGGCCTTGATGTCTATTAACTCCAATGTTGATGAGACCCCATGGTTTGCGGACTTTGCAAACTACTTGGCGGGTGGAATTCTCATCGACGGGTTATCGTCCCAGCAAAAGAAAAAATTCTTCAAGGATGTGAAAACTTACTATTGGGACGACCCTTATCTCTTCAAACAATGTGTTGACTTGATCCTTCGTCGGTGTGTTGACGGACCCACAACTTTACAAATCTTGGAAGCTTGCCAAAAAGGACCCACCGGTAGTCACTTTGGTCCCAATTACACCGCGAAGAAATTTTCAATTCTGGATTTTATTGGCCCACCATTATCGTGATGCACACAAAATGGTTAAGCATTGTGATGCTTGCCAACGACAAGGCAAGATCACACATAAAGATGAGATGCCTCAAAATTTCATCCAAGAGTGTGAAATCTTTGACGTATGGGGCATCGACTTTATGGGGCCATTTCCATCATCCAAAGGGAACAAGTACATCCTCGTAGCCGTTGACTACGTATCAAAATGGGTTGAAGCAAAGGCTTTACCTATGAACGATGCGAGGGTGGTTGTGAACTTTTTGAAACAACTATTTGCTCGATTCGGTGTTCCTCGTGCTATCACTAGTGATCGCGGGACTCATTTTTGCAATGATCAATTTTCTCGAGTCATGGCTAAGTATGGTGTCAATCACCGACTTTCCACCACGTATCATCCACAAACAAATGGTCAAGCCGAGATTTCAAACCGTGGACTTAAGAGAATCTTAGAGCGAACTGTGGGAGAGCATCATGCCTCATGGGCCGATAAGTTAGATGATGATTTTTGGGCTTTTCGTACCGCATATAAGACACCTATTGGTTGCACTCCATATCGTCTTGTGTACGAAAAGGCATGCCACCTCCCCATTGAGTTGGAGCACAAGGCTTATTGGGCCTTGAGATGGGCTAAGTTTGATATCAACAAAGCCGGTGATCTTAGGAATATCCAACTCAATGAACTTAATGAACTAAGGAATGAAGCTTATGAGAATTCATTGATCTACAAGGAGAAAACCAAGCTCATTCATGATTCTAGGATTAAGAACCGAGAGTTTCACATAGGTGATCAAGTTTTACTCTTTAACTCTCGGTTGGAAATCTTTTCGGGCAAGCTTAAGAGCCGTTGGTCTGGTCCATTCACCGTTGCCAAAGTCTTCCCTTATGGCACCATTGAGTTATCGCAACCAAACGGGCCAAACTTCAAAGTGAATGGCCAGCGTGTTAAGTTGCACTTTGTTGAGGACATATCTCACGAGATGATTCCATCCCTCGCCACGTTTCCCTTGAATTAGTTCTGGGTCGAGTCAGGCTCGTGAATCGGTTAACAAAAATAAGCGCTTCTCGGGAGGCAACCCGTTGATCTACCCTTTACCCGTTTTCATAATAAGTGTAGGGGGAGCTACATAGATGTTTGTTGTCTTGTTTCATATGATGTGTAGGGATTAAATCTTCAAAGAGCACTTTTGATGACATTTGACGACCCGTGATCCCGTGTATCCGTCTTCCCGGTTCTATCCTAAACTCTTGTGATTCACTATTTCATATCTTATATGTTGACATTGAAATCACCTTAGTTGTCTCTTCCTTAGCAAGATTTAAACAACGTGCACAATGTCCTAAGTGTAGGGGAGTTTATTCCCACATGCTTAAACATTGAGGACAATGTTTATATCAAGTGTAGGGGGGACTTCTATCGAAGTTAAGTGGGCGTTTCCATGAATTTGTCCTCATTTTAACCGGAATATCTAATATTTCGACATTTTTCAAAATTTTTGATCTATTTTGGCCAAGTAGTATTTTTCATTTATTCTCTTTTATGTTCCTTCCTTTTGTTATCGCATCATATATATATATATATATATATATATATATATATATATATATATATATATATATATATATATATATATATATATATATATATATATATATATATATATATATATATATATATATATATATATTACATTTCAAAAATAAAGTCAAAAGAGAAAAATAAAGTTAAATAAAATGGTCTTAATGAGTTTAGATGTCTTTGATATATTAGGCTCGTCATGAATCTTTTGACTCAACCCGAGTTTACTTATCAAAGTTTACTCTAGCTAGTATCCTTAACGTGTTTAAGTCAAGTTTTGCTAGGCTTTTTGTTAACATCATAAGATTCAAGCTAACAAGAGGTGATCCGGAGGTCGGGGAGGATAAAAGAAATGTTTAGACATTTTTAGAGAGAGAAAGTAAAGCTTGAAATGTAGTGTGTGTATTTAGAGAGAGAAAGGGAAATACACAAGTAAGAAGTATCCTCACCCCTCCATGGAAGTATAGAGGGGTATATATAGGCCAAGCAAGAGGTTACTTTGACAACATGTCAATAGTAGTCCCTCCTTGTTTTGCCTATCTGAATAAAATGTAATTCCGTAAATGGCTCTCACATTTTAAGGCTAACACTTTTATATAGGGAACTTTAAAACGCGAAAGTCTTAACTCTTACGGGTTAAGAACATGAACTTTTCGCAAGTTCCTATAATTGATCCTAGAAAGTTGTTTATCAAGGGAACTTTAAAATTGATTTGTAAACTTGAAAAATTCTAAGAAGATGCAAGATCCTATAGATGACTAGAAAACCCAAAACTTTGATTTAATTGGCTAAGCATCCACGAGTCTCATTCTTTGCGATTTTAAATTGTGGAGAACGAGAGATGATAGAGTCAATTATAAGTTTGGTATTCTTTCATGAGTTTATGTGAGTTAATTATGAGCTTTTTCTCCCATCGCTTGTTAATAATATAATTGCAATAAGTAAGGTCGTACGATTTGAAAAGTTACTTAGCTTATAGCACAAGATCGTTTAAAAGTTGCTTGGTATTAATTAGAGTTCATAGCCAAGGCATAACTTATTGAAGCGGGATGCGAAGATTGACGAGTCCGAAAAGGCCCTAACAAGGCATGAGGGCTACATTTTGTTGCTAAAGATCCAATGTGACGTGAAGAATCATTTATCAAAAATCAATATGAAGGATCAAGACACACGACGAAAAGCAAATACTCCCCTAAAGATCATGGAGAAATCTATCCGAAAAGACCCTAGCAATGTATGAGGATAAATAGATCCAAGTCCTAAAAGGAGGCAGTTCGTTGTATATCAAAATCCAAAATAAAGATTGAAGAAAAATGAAGAAGTCGTGGTCTAAGTATGAAGAATCTCTCAAAAACTTCAAGTGAAGAAATTCCTATATGAAGAGAAGACCATTATTTCAAGAACGTCTCTCAAGATTCGAAGTATGAAGTCGCTGCCAAATATCGGCCCGAGAAAGGTCTCAAATCGTGAAGCAAGTTATGCCAAGATATGAACTTTAAGAGGTCCTGAGAAGCAGTTTTAAAAGATTTTGTCCTTTAGCTAACTATTGATTAAATCATCCTACTTTATTTTCAGCCTAATAAATTATTGAAATAAGTCAACAATGCATCCGCGTGATCATTCAAGACAATAATAATATATAAGAGATTCACCTAGGAATAAGGGAGTCTAAGTGAATAATTGGGCCACATGAGTGAGTGTTAGCTTACTAACTTATAATAACAATGATCTCGTTTTTAAGCTTGGTTTAGGGAACGTGAAACTTGAGGGTGATAAACATTCATGACGACCAAAGCCCTAATGTAAGTCTTCGATCTCTTTACTTGTTTTTCCTTCTTTCATTTTGCATTTTTCTAATCTTTTTTGTTTCCTTAGTGTTTAGTATTTAATAAAGGCCAAGGTAGGTTATTTATGATGGAAAATATAAACTATGCTTTGAAATTAATGCATTGCATGGGGGCATTGCAATGGTCAAGTGTAGGGGATTTAATAAGTGTGTAAACACTTATCCTTTTACCACTAATTATAGTAAAAACAAGACCAAACGTATATTTTAGGTCGTAGAAGTCGGAATTATGCGTGGTTTGTGTTTTTATTGTGTTTTAGGACAAAAATATGAAAAAGGAAGAAAACACGGGCTTTCACGGGCTTTTATCGAAGAAAAAGACGAAGTCAAAAGATCAAAAGTGCAAGAAGAACGGAAGTCAAAGGCCTATTTTGAAGAATTATCGAAGAAAAAGACTAGAGACGGAAGTTTGACGAAGTCGAAGAACCAAGTCAACTAAATGAAGAAATTAGAAGACGAGTTCATATTATCATTCGACTAATCCCGAGACAAAGTCGAGAAAGACAAGTCATTTAAAAAGACGAGAAGACAAAAGGGAGAAAGAAGGAAGCATCCTACCAACTCCTTTCTCCTATAAATACCCTCCCAATGCTTCATTAGGAGGGTGTTAGTTAGTTTTTTAGAGTCATTTTAGTTTTCATATCTTTAGAGAGAAGTAGGTTATTCTACTTTCTCTCTCTAGATTTCTTTCATCTTTTCTTTCAAGTTTTAAGCTTTTCATTTAATCTTGTAATTGAATCCTTAATTTACAAGTTCTAGTTCAAGCTTTTCATCATTTATCTTATTCTACCTTTCTTGTTTTTGATTTTGATCTTGATTCGGATTAAGTATGCATCTTGTTTAATCTTATTGCTTATTTGATTAAAAAGTTTATCTTTTTGTTCATATCAAAGTTCTTATACGATTTAAACTTTTAGCTTATTATGCTTTTTGGCTTATTTCGTGTTTAGCTTAATTCTTTTTAAGTGTCTTCAAAAATTTAATCTTTTTAAAGTTGTTTTATAAAATCTTGCCTATTTAAGTGTTTGAAAGTTTTTAAATTTGCGCTTGTTTAGATTTAGTTAAGTTTTGGTAGTTGCTTATTTCGAAAAGTGCTTATTTGGTGAGTGCTTATTTACGTTTTGCGTACCATCGTAACTTGCTTAAGGGTTTTCATTTGTTCCGATCGAGTAAGTGTGATCGCATAAGCCTAGGGCTTCTACTTGCGATCCATTACTGCGATCAAGAGTACGATCGTCCACTAGATCACATTCTACGATCCATACTGCGATCCATTTGTTGCGATCCAGGGTGCGATCGAAGATTGCGATCCACGGTGCGATTCGCTGTCACGATCCAAGACCACGATCGCTTGTTGCGATCTGGACTGCGATCACCTCAGTCACGATCCGTGTCGCGACCGTGAGTACGATCTGGACTGCGATCCAAGACCACGATCGTGAGTACGATCTGGGATTACGATCTGGGCCACGATCCATTTACAACTTTTGGATTTTATTTCTTGTTTTTTTTTAAGTTTTAAATTTAACTTTTCCCTTCATTTAACTTAGTGTTATTTTTAACCATGTTTTGTCTTAGTTTAATATTAGAATTTTCAAATTTGCTTTTATTTGAGTTTTAACTTTTTGTCAAGTTTAATTTTAAATTGTCTTTTCTCATTTTAAAATTACTTTTAATTTAGTTATTAATTACTTCTATTACCTTTTCATTTCATTTAATCTTAATTTTGCTATCTTGTCCTTTAATTTAAAATAGATAATCAAAAGCTCCCCTTTTTAGTGACCAAAACCGATAAGTCCATCTTAAACCGTGATCAATTCGAACTGAATCGAGTACGAACAACACTACTTGAACACACACACATAAAATCTCTAAATCAAATTGAACACGTGATTATTCAAGTTTTTAGTGCTAATATCCCTTCATTTTTGGCATAATAAATAGCAAAACGTGTATTTTGAGTGCATTTATGGTTTATATGTGTTACTGATTATTGTAGGTACGAATATTAAAGAAAAGGGGCAAAAACGTAGAAAAAAACCAAAAACGAGCACGAGAAATGAAAAGAGAACGAAAAATCGAGTACGAACAACACTACTTGAACACACCCCTCAGTATCATTCTTCTGGTGCATTCATATACTTGTTGTCATTTTATTAATTAGCTGTCAGTCTATATTTTTTTTGCTACTCAATTACATTTCTATTAGACTAATGTACTTGTTTCCTTTTTGTTTTTTTTTTCTTTCTTTCGTTGAGTGAAGACACTAAACAACACCTCATTATGAATGGTAATTACCAAGTCTATTTATTTTAAATGAATAAATATTGTTTATGTCGTTTGGTGAATTTGCTTAGTTCTAATTGCTACAAATATGAATGACACTTTTCACTTTTATAACATTTTCGAACTCATTTTTATTAGTATCTATAAAATCGTTTTTTTAAATAAAATAAAATAGTTTTTATATAATTTTAAAATGCTTTTTAGCTTTATTGTCGTTAACTGTTTTATGTCTTTTGATTTCGGCGAATCGGTCCATCACTTTTGGCGATAAGTTTTACGGGTCTTTCAGCTAGATTAAAATTTAAAGTTTAAAATTTGATTTGTTTTATCGTGGTAGTTAGTTGATAAAATTGACAACTTTATCGACTTATTAGTTTGATAATAACTTTGAAATTTTATAAACTTTAGATCTAATTTAGCTATTTGATCGGGTGATTAATTTTTCGTCTCCGGTTCGTCAATACGGGTTCAATTCTCATAACTCTTTTCTTATTGTCATTTCATTAGCTTATATATGATTGTCATTGTCGCCTTTTTAATGTTTAGCTTTAATATCGTGATTTGAGTAGTTTTTATTATAGCTGTTTAGTGGCATCTTTATCGTCATTATTATTTTTTTTAGATATATCTAGCTTTATAATTGTAGTTTAATTTTCATTCTTATCGCTTTTATATATTTTAATAGTTTTTTTGGTAAAAGGGTAGCAATGACCCCGGTAAATAGAACCAAAAAAGCGTTGAAGTACAAGGAATGTGGCTGAAATACCACATTAACCGCAAGCTACAGGCAGCTTGTTAAACAAATGTTTACGACATGCCATAAACATTAACTAGTCTAGAATACTGGAAATATATAAACTAGACAAAAACCAAGACGATAACATAAAGTTACGAGGAAAATAATAAAATATCAACATGAGATCGGCCAGTAGGAGTGCTTGCCCCAATATGAGTATTGAGAAGATTCACCGATTCATCAAAGACGACCTCGACTCCCTCCTCCTCCTCATTATCTTCCTCGCTTACTTGAGCCCCTTCGTCAATACCAGGCATGGACAAAGATGAAAATTTATTAGATGTAGAAACACTGCTCATTTGAGCTTTAGCCTTGTTCGGACCATTAAGATTGCTGGACTGCTGCAACTGACCAGATTTAGTATGCAACTTACTACTATTATCAGCACTCGTACTTGTAGTATCCAAGTGAGTTTTTGGGCGAAAAACAACCGTCTTACCTGCTTGGAAACCCTTGCTCAATGGAACACCTCTCGGAACTTGATTCCCTAAATTACCTTTGTACTTCTTCCTCTTGCTTTGCACTTGTTGGAACCCATCTTTATCAACATGAGTTGTCACTTTTTCAACCGTTATAGATTTAACATTTTTCGGACAAGAATCACCGGAATGACCAAAAATATTACAAGTATGACATCTAGGCGGTTTCCATTCGTATTCAACTCGAATTAACTCCTTAGTACAACCAGAGCCTTCAAGATCAGGGACACCAATAGTAACGTTATCTATAAACTCCGAATCAGCATTCATCTCAATAAGACAACGAGCAAAACTACAACGACCCCAAGACTCTTTGCACATATTATCAGTATAATTATCCATCATAATAAGCTTACCAAGAAACGAAACAATTAAACTAATACCTTCCTCTTCAAATACATGTAGCGGGACATCATGAAACTTAACCCATACCGGAATACGAGTTAGTTCCTCCTTTAGAAGATTCGTTTTCATAGTCCATTTCTTAAGAAAAATTGTTGAATTACGAAACATCCACGGACCACCTTCCAGAACCGCAATAAGACCCTCACTAGATCCAAATTGAAAAAAGAAAAAACCTTTCTCATTCATCATGATACGCTTAAGACCATGTTTTGCCCAGTTATTCTTAGCAAAATACTCAACCACAGGGAATGCAATCCTTTTACCAAGAAAGTAACCATATAAAGTGTTATGGTAGCGAGCATTTACTGTTTCAACAACCTTCCTAGGAATAGAGATATTAACCCCTTCATAGACATTTTCAGAATTAAACGAAGAAGAGACTGCATTAATACCTCCATTAGTAGACGTAACCATATCACCTTCAAATCTGCAAAGTAATATCAGAATTTCTTTAGCACGATCAGGTGAGATCAATAACAGATGTTTCTTCATTCTTAATTCATGCATAAATTCACTCGCGTCACCAACCGTGCGAATCGTTACACCAAATAATTTCAAAACCGCATGTAGATTACACGATTGCAAACCATTAATGGTAGCAGCCTTAGCTTCAAGGTCTATTTCCTTAGCCATTTGTGCAGAGTGCACACTCGAACCACCTGAACTGAGTGAAGAAGTGCTGCTAGTTAAATTCTTATGGCGTTCACACAAAGCTTTATAATAAAGCATAGTGGTCTCCTTAGGTAAAGTAGACCATTTAGGAAATTTGTTTGCCTTCACACCATTTGCAAACACTTCAATGTCACGCACAGTATTCAAAGGAATAGAAAACAAATTAGATATCTCCTCTAGCGTTACTAAAACCTCAAGAGTAGACACCTTAACCACATCCATCCAACCTGTAAAGAATGGCTTATCACTTTCATTGCTAGAATCCATGTTCAATCAAACACAACCCTAACCACGAAAGAGAACCCCTAAACAAACAGTAACTTTTTTTTTTATTTGATCGTAAAAACACTAAACCCAGATTCAACAAAACGACACCCAAACAAAACTTGCGAAACAGTAATATTGTTTAAGGTCAGCCGCCCAGATTAAAGGTCAGCCGCCAATAACCTGGTCCCACCAAGTAATAATGCTGCAAAGAACAATTAAATGCGCTTAACGTTTAGGTCAGCCGACCAAACAGTAGCAACGATTTAATGCTGCAATTAATAAATAATTTAAGGTCAGCCGACCAAACAGTAGCAATTGATCGATTCTTAGATCAGCCGACCAATTACTAAACACTTTAAGGTCAGCCGACAATATAGAGAGCATAAAAGTCAGCCGACGATAGAGACAAGGACAATAATTAAGACAAACCCTAAAAAAACCCTAAGAAAAAAACAAGTATCCCAGCGATAAACAAAGAGCAAAAAACACTGCCGACAAGAAGGTTAAACAACAAAACAACGAACAACCGTCCAATCAATTGACCAATGATGGCATGATTAAACGAATTGTAAAAGTTGAATTGTCGAGAAAAATCCTGCCGCCATAGATGTTTTTTAGGGTTTTTTATATATTTTAATAGTTTGTTATTACTATTAGTAGTTTTAAATATAAAAATCAAGATCTCTTTTATTCGAGCATCAAACTTTAGACATAAACGCGCATTTCTATTCACACTTCGCTGGAACTACGATAACCTTTCGGGTGTACGAAAACGATCCAATCAAATGGCGTCGCTGCCGGCTCTGTGTGTAGTGATATTGGCGTTGTGTTTTTAGTTGGTGACTTGAAGATCCTTTCGTTTTGAAAGTTTATTTTCGTATTTGTATACATATATAATAAAAAAATTTAAAAATACAAAAAAATATATAAAATTTGTAAAAACCAAAAATATTTTCTTATTTTATTTACTTTTCTTTATTACTATATATATCATTAAAAAAATCCAAATATATTTTCTATCGACTTTATTTTTCTTTTAGCTATATATTATATATGATATATAGTTTTATATAGTATATTATACTATACTATTTTCTTTTTATTATTTATTATTATTTTAATTAAAAAAAGTTTCAAATATATTCCTCTTTATCCTCTATTGTGTTTAATTCTTTTTCTCAACCCCTCTTATTTTTAGTTCTTCATGGATTCGCATGTCGATTGTGTAGGGTGTGGGAGACCATCGCCTGGTAGTCAATCATGTTATTGGTGTTCATGCGAGCGGTGCGGTATGGATATCACTAATTATGAATTTGGACATTGTTCATTTTGCAATTCGATCAATTCATACTTCACCTTTAATGACACTATCTCACCCTCTTCCATATATGACTATCCGTATCCGCAAAATGCACCGGGTTTTTCTCAATACCCGTGTTGTAACAATTGTGGGGGCCCTCATGACATTTTTTCTTGTCAACCGATGAATTATTATGAGCCTGATCCGTGCTATAATTCCGGTTTTCATAATTTTGAGCCCCCACAATACACCCTCGATCATAACCTTCTTTGAATCCGAATGACGTAACACAAGCACTTCTTTTGAAACTTCATGACGATGTAATTCGACTAAAAGAAACTTGGGAGGAGGAAAAGCGATAGCGACAAGAGCAAGTATCTAATCTTAGTGCTTATACCTCTACGCCTCGTGTGATTCCTTATTGTTATGATGATGACGAGGATAATATTTACGATCTCAATCCATCATGTGAGACTAGCACTCCTATTCTTGATTCTTCCACTACGGAGACCGATGCCTCTCTCATCATGGGGGATGAGGGTCTTATCACCATTCCTTGTGATGAGATTCTTAATCCAATCCAAAGCTAGCCTACGGTTGCTTCCGATAGTGATAGTGAGTGTGAATCTCTTTCTAGTGATGATTCATTACCTCCCACCGACATCTTGGGAGATGATTCTTTAGCTTTCTCTAATCCTCTTTTTGATCTCGATGATGATTTTACTTCTAGTGATGACGAGTCACTATCCGATGAAGATGTTCTGAAGGAAAATTTCAAGATTTATTCGAACCCTTTATTTGATTTTGATGACGCCTACATCTCTAGTGAAGTGAATCCTCTCTTTGAAGAGGGGATTGAGGACATTGATAGCTCTGACTTGCTTGCTATTGATGAGCATTCTTTGTTAGTCGTGCCACCTCCCATCGTAGAGGAGGTGGAGAGATATGACCCTACCTTTCGTTTGATTCGGTCTGGAGAGGTCACGCGGGTGGTAGATATTTCTTCTGATATTTCTCATATTATGTTGCCACCCCGTCCTACCACGTGCACACCCAAGAGGGTGATGTATCGCTTTTACTCTCCTTATTTCATACTGGGAAATGAGGATGAGTGTTTTGATCCTGGAGGAGACGTTGATGTTGGTATTACTTGTGATGTTTCACCGGTTACCCCATCGACTCTTGCTTTGAGTTTCTATCAAGTTTCCTCGGGTGACACTTTGATATCTTTTTCTCCCACCCTCCCGCCCTTGGCGAAGACGAGTATTCTTAAGGATCACCTTTATACCTATTTCTCGTATGTTATAAGAATCCTTCTACTTTTCTTCACTTATACTGTGGATTCTTCTTCTTTATTCTCATCCGGTAATGAGGATAAGATTTTTGACCCTGACATATCTGTTTTGAGCCAGTGGTGATTCTCTTGCTCCCCCATGGACCATTTAATTCGGGGTCGAGTCAGGCTCGTGACTTGGTTAACAAAAACAAACGCTTCTCGGGAGGCAACCCGATGATCTATCCTTTTTATCTATTTTCTAACATAAGTGTAGGGGCGTGCTTCTCTCCATGTGTGCTTGTTGGTATTTGTTTATGTGTACAGGGTTCCCTTGGATCGAGAAGACTTTCAGAGGGTTGATGTTGTTGTTTTCCATCATCTTCTTCATTCAGTCTTCGATCAATCTTCATGTCTATATCAGGGGAGTACTCAATTCTGATCATTATCTACATTTATATGATGTTGTTCCCCTTCTTACACTTGGAATTCTAGCATTAGCCTTTTGTGTTCTTAAGTGTAGGGGTTGCACCTTATCACTTTTAAACATTGAGGCCAATGTTCGGTTCTAAGTGTAGGGGGGTTGATATGAGTGCAAATACTCATATCAATTATATCTTAAAACAATGAATAAAAGCATAAAATGTTCAAATATTGCCTTGTATATGCTTGTTTTGTTGTTTGATGTGTGTAGGTACCAAGTTCACGAAAACCGGCGAAATCGACACGAGTTTGAAGAAAAAGATCGAGGAAGCAAAAAACAAGCTCGTTTTTAGCGGATTTAACTTTATGAAGGTTTTTTGAGCTTGTGGGTCCCACTTTTGGATTAATGGGATAATAAGCCCATTAGTAAAACAAGTTAATTAAACTTGTCAAACCAAACCCAATTCATTTCAACATGGAAGATTCATTTGGACTCCAAGGCCCATTTCAGTGTGTAACTTGTGAGACGATTTGGGCCTTCGCCACTTTAAATAAACGATTGAAGAACTCACAATCAGTCAACTATCATATTTTACTCACACGCGTTTTGTTTCACACACTTACTTCGATACAACCAATGCACCCTTATCTTTCTCCCTCACCCATTATAACCAGAACTCACTATTCACGCTAAAACCCTGATCACAAAAAGTAACAAATTAATTGGGGGTTTTATATCACTCGTGTGATTCACACGAAGGGAAAATAAATCCCCAAGTTTATAGGAAGGAAGAGGGTGGAAGGCATCTTCGACGTGGCATCATGTAACTGGCTACGACAGCGCATCTCTCCCATTCCTCCAATAAAAATATGCCATATCAGCCCTGAACTAGCACAACTAGCACAAGGGATTGCCACGTTGGCAATCCGTGTGCTAGTGTGCGAATATCAGCCATCAGATCAAGATGAGAAGAAAGAGAATAAAGAAGATACCCTTTCAATGGTCAAGATGAAAGTTCCTTCTCAACAACCTCACGAAGAAGGTTGGGGTTAGCCTATAAAAACCCTCCCATATTTCTGTATTTTTTATCCCTTTTTCTTTCTTGATGTTGTTATGTCAAAATAGATTTAGGTTTATGTAATTTTCTTTCAATGGTATTGTAGTATTTTGGCTTGAATTAATAAAAAGTTGTTCATTTTGCATCTCTTGTTCTTACTCTTATTTTAAATTACTGTTAAAATCAGTTTTGATATATCCTCGTCTTTTATCGCATTTGAATTTTGGTGGAATGAATATTACTATTAATTTAAATCTAAGCTGATTATAATGATAAAAATATTATTTGATTAAGCTTCTATGATAGCTTTTATTAAATAATATAAGAGAGATTGGGGAAATGATCTAACCTACTGTTAGATTTAAAAAATATTGAGGATCGAATCATTTTGGTGTTATTGGTTCGTTTGCTTGGTTCGATTAATGGAGGTGTGATGGTGTTTGTCGATGGTGGTGCTGATCCGTTTTTTTAGCCAGCTCAGTGTTGCGCTACTGCTCAATGGGTTCTTCAAAAGGTTTTAATTCTTCTACAATTTTATGTTATTTAGTTTAAAGCTATTTAGTTCAATGAATCTGCTTATATAATTTTACTGCTTAGTTTGATTATTTATGTTATTAGTTAAAGATGTTACAGATAAGTCTGCTGATGTGAGAGTTTTTTTTGTTGGAGCCTGTTTGCTTTTATTTGAATATCTATGTATTGTAGTTATAACTGCTCACGTGTGTCTAGATGATATGATTTCAAGTGTTGAATCAGAAAGAATTATATGAGTATTGATCTGCTTGAATTTAGTGATTGCACTCTTGCTTGTGGATTAGTTTTTAATTGAATCTAGTTTTCAGCTTTGCTGATTTTAAAAAAAAATTCAGGTTATTGAATTTGTAATATAGGCGTTTGGGAGGCGTTGATAATATTCGACTGAAATTGTATCTGTTGCTTTTCGTGCTCATATCCGAATTTGTCTGTTTGATTTTGTGAATTGTTTAGATAGTCTGCTGAAAATTATGAGTAATACTGTATCTGCTTTTGGTTAGAATAAGTTTCTTTTAACTGTTTAGATTATCTTAATTTGCTTGTCTGAGTCTTTTTGTTAAATGTTATCTGATTTTTTTTACTCTCTGATTGCTGATTTGAAGTTCCGTTTAGCTGAGTTAAAATGATTTGCTGATTTGTAACTTTTACTTGCGGTTTTAAAGCTCATTTGACTGCTTAATATATATTGTTAAGTTTCTAATGCAATCAGTTTAAACTGTTCTGATTTTCTCAAAGCTGATTCCTATCAGTTCCCAGAAATAGCATTTCCATCACAAAAGTCACCTTCTGTGACTGATCTTAACATATTAAATTGTCAAAAAATTAATCACAAAAATATGTCTCCAAAGAGATTCGAACCCATGACCTCCTGGTCATGGGCCAAGCGCCTTAACCATTTGAGCTAACTGCTCTTTTGTGTTTTTCTTCTGTCAATTTACTTAATATAGTATTGTTCATTAGAGCTGTCAGTTTTTAAAGTGTATTTAACCTTAATTTAAATTTCATTTAAATTTAAATAGTTTTATTTTTAAATTACTTTTATAAAGTTTCAGTTTTAATAATTTAAATAAAAACAAAATAAAAAAAATATTTTATTTTAGAAATTTAATTAGTTTTTAAATAATTAGATTTTAATAAAGTTAGTTTTTAAATAAATTAAATCTCATTTTATTTAAATAGCTTTAAAATTTTTTAAGTAGTAATTTTTAGATTATTCGGGTTTACGATTCATGCACTTTAGGATTTAAATTAAAAATTTGTAGGATTAATTTTAGTTTAAAAACCAAAACCAATTCGAATCAATTGTCCAAATCGAAACAAAACGTCTCAAATTCATAAGATCTTCGTGTACAACGAACTTGGTTCACCAACGTGTTTAATTGAATCCGTCTTTGGTAATTCTAGTCTATTACTTTTTCCTAAAGGTAATTTTCTAATTTACCCTATAACGTATCTAATTATCACATATACAATCACGATCACATCAAAAATTTTGGCGCCGCTGCCGGGGATCTTGTGTACGATTCGTTTTGTGGAGATTTGTTGATCGTTGATTTGAAGACCCTTTCCGTCCTCGGAAAGTTTTGTTATTTTTCTATTATTATAGTAAGTATCGTTTTTCTCGTTTTTTTTTGGGTAAAGGGGCATTCCCCGGTAAAATATATTAATCCCAAAAACAATGAAGTACAATGGAATGTGACTGAGTGTCACATTAACCTCAAGCCAAGCTTGAACTACTATCTAATCATATGACAACTCATATGAAAATCCTAGCGTACAAAAGCAATAACACCAATAGGAAAGAACCACTTAACAAACAACATTAAGAAATAAAAATAGAATCGGGCAGCTTCCAAAGTTGAGCGAACATAAGCGCATCCACCGAACGCTTAAACTTACAAGAAAGAAGCTTAAGCCGCACCTCGTTCCAAATGGATTGAAATAGCTCGGGCACTTGCCTCTTGACCTTGGTGAATAACCGAACATTGCGTTCTTGCCAAATGAAGTAGGCACACGCAGCCATGATCAGCTTAGAAACAATACTTTTAAATAACTTCCGCTTGGCAAATGGCTGAACAAATGAAGTAATATGACTAAAGACTGGATCAATAGAATCCATCCCAGCAAATTTCTTCAATCGGTTCCAAATCTGTCGAGAGAATGGACATTCAAAAAAAAGGTGATCATGGGAATCCGGGACCAATTCACACAACGAACAGACTTGAACCATATCCTGATTAACTTCTGAAACGCGAATTCTGTCTTGCGTCTTCAATCTTCGCCAAAAAATTAGCCATAAATTAGTAGCATGTTTGGGAATACAAGCAGGAAACCAAACAATGTCACTCCATGGGACAATCTGACTCTTGTACCAAATTGTATTCCAGACCAAAGTAACCGAAAACTCCAAGCATTTACCATCTACATCACGCCAAACAACTTTATCCGGGACATCAGACAACGTAGGCATATTTAACGCAGCAATAGAAGGATACTTCGCAATAATAGAATGCGGCCAGTTCCACTCATCATTCTGATATAAATCACGAATGCATGAATTAGTATTCAAACCTGCAGCATGGATGTCGCGGGTAGAGACCATGTTAGACAACGGGCATTCCACGTGCCAATTGTCCGCCCAAAGAAACGTAGACGTACCATTGCCTATATTATTCCAAACAAAATTACGAATTAGGGGGCGAAGCTGAAGAACCTTGCGCCATCCCCAAGACATGTTACCACGAGACGGAATGTCCCAAAAGCTTCTGCCTTTGAGCTTATAAGCTTGAATCCAGCGGACCCACAGCGAATTCTTCCCAGCCAACAGCTTCCATATATGCGAAATCATTAACGCTTGATTAAACACTTCAAGCCTACGGATGCCAAGACCACCTTCATTCTTAGGTAAACAAACAGTTTCCCAAGCAATTTTAGATTTCCTTTTCCGCATATCTTGGCTCCATAAAAACAATCGCATCATCTGTTCTAAATCATGAAGGACACGAGTAGGGAGAATAAACACGGACGCCCAATAAATATGCAAAGCACTAATCACCGATTTGATAAGTTGCAAATGACCAGCAAACGAAAGCGCTTTATGCTTCCATTTCAAGAGACGATCCTCAATTTTCTCTTTCAACTCCTTACAATCATTAAAAACAAGCCTTGTAGAAATTAAAGGAACTCCAAGGTATTTGACCGGGAATCTTCCTTCAGCGATAGGAAGAATATCAAGAATAGCAAGCTTAACATTGTTAAGAACATTACAGAAGTAAGCGGTGCTCTTAGGGATACTCGGAGTTAATCCTGACGCTATTTTAAATTCCTCCAAAGAGTTTTTAATGACGGTCACAGAATGCACATCACCATGCGCAAAGAGGAAAAGGTCATCCGCAAAGCAAATGTTAATCAAATCAAGCTTAGAACAATACCGATGATAAATAAAGGAAGAACTCAACATCACCTTTCGCTTAAGCATGAGCGTCAGAATCTCCATAACCATAGTAAATAAATAAGGCGACAACGGGTCACCTTGACGAAGACCAGGCTGCCCTTTAAAGAACCCATGAAGCTCACCATTTATACATATCGAGTATGACGCCGTAGAAACACACTCCATGATCCAATGAACCACACGAGAATGAAATCCAAAACCCACCAGAATTATTCGTAAAAAGTTCCAATCAACCGTATCATAGGCCTTTTGAATGTCGACTTTAAACGCACACCTAGGAATGCCACGGTCCAAATGATAGTTATGCATTAATTCTTGAGTGAGGAGTATATTATCAGAAATACTTCTTTCGGGAACAAATGCAGATTGATTAGGACTAATGATTGTCTTCAAACTCTCCTTAATGCGATTAGCAATGATCTTGCTAATGCATTTAAAAAGAACATTACAACATGAAATCGGCCGATAGTCATTGATACGAGCAGGATTTCGAACTTTAGGAATAAGCGTAATGATGGTGTGATTTAGCTCTTTGAGGAGATTACCATTAGTGAAGAATTCCGAAATCGCTTTAGTAACATCATCCGCAATAATATCCCAAGCTTCTTTAAAAAACGCCGCTGTATACCCATCCGGACCCGGAGCCTTATCATTGCCCATAGAAAAAATCGCCTCCTTTACTTCTTGTCTAGTGACCATACGAGACATATGGAGAGCATCTTCATCCGAAACAGATGATACAAATAAATTGCTAGTATCAAAAGTAATAGGACCACCTGCAAGACCAAGAAACTGTTCATAGTGCATGACAAAAGCCTGAGGAACATTAGCATTTTCAAAAACGACACCCTCATTATTAGCAACAACATCAATACGGTTTCTGATAATTTGATTTTTAACCGCTTTGTGAAAATACGCCAAATTCGAATCACCATCACGAAGCCAATCCGTTTTGGCCTTTTGGCGAAGGAACTGTTCTTGTAAGAGAAGAGCATTATTATAAGCTTCAAAAGCCACTACTTCATTCTCCCTAAACTTACTGTTAGAGGGATCCTCGTCCAAAACAGTTTGAGCATGGTCTAACTCCTCCCGCAGCTTGATAACATTCGCGTGAATATTACCTTTATCAAACAGAATCTTTCGAAAAGGCTTCTTAAGATACTTTAGTTTAGTAACAATCTTAAACATATCAAAACCACTGACCTGACGCGACCACTGCTCCATAACAACATTTCTCGTTTTTTGTGATTACTATATTGTATTACGTAGAACAATAAATTTACCTACTTTCCAAATAAGACCTTAATTGGGATTTCATCACCTAACTATAGTATTCGAATTCAAAACGAAAAAAAGGCAAAATAGATAAATACTAATAAGAAGTTTGAAATTGATTTATACAAACTATAAGGTGGGTATAAGGCGACGTGCTATAAAAGGCCATCTAAGGAAAAAGGTTTTTAAGTGCTTTGTACCACCTCGTTTCCCCGCTTGCTTGTGCGTATATTGAGAGGGACGACCTATTATTGGTTTGCCAACTCAAGTAGTAATAAATCTTATTTTTGTAGTTTACTTATTGAACCTCGAGACGTTTAGGTTTTCACCTATCGTTTCAAAGTCGTCCGAGGGTAATTTACTTCCATAGTAGTTATCCTTATTCCTTGTTTTTTATCGATCATTTTTGATTGAGCAATACCGAATAAAAATACCAAAAATAATCTTCTTCTTGTCTAATTTCTTTTTTTCAACCCTCTAAATTCTCGTCATTGTAGTGTATGCAATTACGTTCTTCTAGACTTTCGATTGATTACAATAGGCTTGAAAATATTCGTCGTAGAAATAGAAATCGTCAACAACAAATAGTGGAACCCGAGCTTCCACCTATTGTTGTAGAGATGGCCGATAACCGAACAATGGAGGAATTGCTCCGTACACCCACCGAAGGGTATGGGGAAGCAATCGTTGTGCCGGCTATTTTGGCGGATCATTATGAGATAAAGACGGGTCTTTTATCGCTCATTCGTGCTGACCAATTTCGTGGCAATGAGACCGATAACCCGCACTCTCACATTCGGAATTTTCTTCGAATTACCTCGACTCTTAAGTTTAGAGAAGTGCTGACTGACGCGATTAAGCTCATGCTTTTTCCGTACTCGCTCGAGGGTAATGCTAAGATTTGGTATGAGAAAGAACCACCGGGTTCGATTTTGACATGGGATGATTTAGTGTCTAAGTTCATGAATTATTTCTTTCCACCATCCAAAACAACACACTTTAAGAACGAGATCACTAGATTTGAACAAAAAGTGCATGAATCATTTGGGGTTGCTTGGGAAAGGTTTAAAGATTTGTTGAGACAATGTCCACATCACGGTTTCTCGGAATTGCATCAAATAAATACTTTTTATAATGGGCTTAATATGATTGAACAAGATTCTTTAAATCCCGCCACGAGTGGTAATATTTTAAGAAAAACTCCGAGAGACGCGTGGTGTATAATTGAGAATAAGTCTAGAGCACAATATTCACGAAACACACCGAGTGTTTCCAACAACAATCAAGGTCGAATCAAGGTCGTAATTTGAATTGGCAAAATCGAGGTCGTAATTTGAATTGGCAAAATCGAGACAATAATCAAAACTCGAATTTTTCAAACAACAACAATCAAGGAAACAATTTTTCAAGTGGAAATCAAAGCAATTTTCAAAGAAGTAATCAAAACCAAGGGAACTTTAATTCAAATCAAAATAGTTCGTCAAACGATTTTTAAAATTACATGAAAACGAATGAAGCTAATATGAGACTATTAGAGGGAGAAATTGGTACTTTGAAAATGACCTTTCTAATACTTTGAAACTTCAAAACACGAAGATTGAACAAGGACAAATTGATATTAAAAAGATGTTTTCGGCTATTATGAACAAAGCCTCGGGTGCTTCGTCAAGTTCGTTACCTAGTGACACCGTTGCAAATCCAAAGGAACAATGTAAAGCCGCCTCTTCTCGTGGAAAAAGTCGTGTGATTACCCCTACCCTTGATGGATTTCGTGTTGTTCCTTCTTCTCAACCCTCGACTTCTAAGACGTATTATTGTTCTAAATTCGATGGGGTGAACGTGGCGACCAAGGAAAAGAGTGCACACCCTCGTGTACCTCAAATTCCATCCACGGTTCAAAAAGAGAGCTTTATCGACCTTACGGAAGTAACCCTTGAAGAAACATGTGCTTCGATGCTTCTTAAAAAACCTAAAAGGCAAATGCCGAGAAAGGAAGAGGATTCGGGCCAATTTCTACTACCTTGTGATTTTTCCGAGATTGAGGGATGTTTAGCCCTTGCCGATTTAGGTTCTAGCATCAATCTCATGCCT
This sequence comes from Glebionis coronaria, assembly GCA_025667525.1. Lineage (NCBI taxonomy): Eukaryota > Viridiplantae > Streptophyta > Magnoliopsida > Asterales > Asteraceae > Glebionis > Glebionis coronaria. The sequence goes on along the minus strand of JANFOE010000512.1, from coordinate 357,718 downwards.
CATTCTCTTTGGAAATTGATGAGATTGCCTAGTCTTACCCCCACGAACATGACAATCGATATAGCAAATTGTACGCCACTAATACCAATTGGAATAGCCGAGGATGTCTATGTTAAAGTTGGAAAGTTTGTTTTACCCGCGGATTTCGTCATATCCGATTACGAGTGTGACCCTAAATGTCTCATTATTTTTGGTCGACCATTTTTATCGACGGCTCGAACCGTATCGACGTCCACGAGGGGAAATTAACTATGAGATATGGGGACGGACAAATGGACTTTTTCATGAGTAAATCTCAAGTGTCTAATGATCATGAAAAAACCGAGGTTTCAAAACCTAATGTTTCAAACTCTAATGATTTCAAAATGTTAACTTTAGCGGAAACTATGAGGCTTAATGCATGTTTTGAAAGAATTAAGAAAAACGGTTTTAAAGATGATGATTTTAATGATAAAGAATACGTGTACCTAATTCAAAATTGTATGCGTAAATTTATGGATGAAAAATCACGTTGGGATGTATTTAGTGAAACACGTGAACGACCAATTCTGAAGGGCGACGTTAGTGCCATCACGACAATGACTAAAATGGACTCATCTTCCCCACCTTCGAAGGACCACGTCTTTGAGGCTTCAACTTCTAACTCCATCGAAGTGCCTCCTTTTCCTAGCCCAACACCCGTTGAGGCTAAAGGTTTCATCGACATCGATCCTCTCATCATAGAAAAGTCACCTAAACATAGTCATTCGACTTGTAAGACCATGGTTGTGAGTGCTCACATCGACTCTTTCTTTGATGATGACGATGGCGATTGTGCCTAGATTGATCACGTACTTCGAAATCCACATGCCCTTTTTGAGGATTCTCCTATAAAGACCTCTTCACATGTGAGGTATGATGATTACGGGTTTGATCCCGAGATTGAGGAAATCATTGAACGAGAGCTAGCTCTTTTGCCTCCACTTCCACCTACGAGTGAGGTCGATCTTTACAAAATCTAGGTTGAACTAAATGAGTTAGAACTTCTTATATTCGATGACGAACCAACTCATGTGACCCAAAATCCATTTCTCGAGGAGTTACCTAATCAACACTCCTCAAATGAGAATTACGTTTACCACATTCGTGAGGATTTAACTTATCAACAATCCCCACAAAAGAATGATGGTTTCGTGCTTGATCGTGATCTTTTCGAGAGAGTTTCTTAAATACTCAAGGAGGGGAATGACAAACCTTGGTTTGACAAGCCTATCTTTGATAAAGAAATCGATGAGATCGACGTTCATGAGGATGGCGAGTATGTAGACCCCGAGGGGGCGGTGTTCTTTATTGATAAACTTTTTGAGAACTTATACAATCCACCACCTCTCCCACCAATGACTTAAATGTGAGGATTTTTAGCGTGACTAATTTTGAATTTGACACGCCAAATGTTTTCGACATTATTCAATCGAGTTTTCATAAAGAGTTTTTGAACGATGAAAAAGGAAAGGATTTTAAATTTGATTTAAAGATTTTTCTACAAGTTTAACCCCATCATCACCGTGTTTTATGAGTGCTACCACCTCGTCTACTCCTTTTGGCGACGGTTGGTGTGGATCTAGTGTGGGGGAAGCCCCTTATGTTCCCTCACATTTCTCCACCGAGGACGAGATTTACGATCCCAGAATTGCTTGTAAAGGGAAATCTTGGTCTTCAATCGATGCAATAAATGGAAAATCTTTTCGTTTGCTTGGTGTGAGTCTACCTCGAGTCGCTCATTATGTTGACTTACCCATTTCCCCACCTTTCTACTTCTCATCTCTTTTCTTTTACCCCTTTGGGGTTTTAGCACGTGTCGAAGTGACGTTGGTTCGTTTATCCCATGAAAACTAGGACGCCATCTTTGATCCCGGTATTTTGCATCATGAAAGGACGTAGTCCTTTATACCAGTTGCTTTTGGGCATTGTTTATCATGTAAGCCCCACCAAAAATGACCATACCATGATTATCCCTAAATGATCACATTTATGGGGATTCGAGTCGAGCTTTTGACTCGGTTGACAAAAACAAGGTGCCTCGTGGGAGTTTCTCATGCTTATCCTTGTAAATATTTTTGCTTTCTAATAGTGTAACGAGGGGACTTCCAACCTTTGTTCCGTGGTTGTTTGTGAGTGTGATTTATTAGGTTCATCGTCATCATTGAAGCCTCTCATGTTCATTTTACGGATCACTTGAGCTTCTATCGTTGCCTTTGGAGAATCCGATATCCGATGATATCCTTTTATGTTCTAACATTTATCTTATTAGCATAATTCATAAACGGCTTTTAGGTTATTCGTTTTACCCTTTCCATGCTTGATATTAAGCATTCGACTTCGTCTCTAGTATGGGGGTGTTTTCACCCCTAGACTCGAAACATTGAGGACAATGTTTAGTTTTAGTATGGGGGTGAGTAGATACTTCACCTTGCTTATGTCATCACGCTATCCAATATTCATCTTTTTGTTATCATTTTGTTGCAAAATAAGGCTAAAGTTGGCCAAATTTTAAAATTTTTCTTCTTTTTCATAAGTGTTTAAGACACGAATGTAGGTTTTCCGATGGTGAGAATAAGAGTAATTTTTGAGTCGACCGTGCGTGTTAAGCACTTAGCTTCGATTCCTTAACTTTTTAGGCTAAGTCTCTTAAATTAGGACGAGAAATGATAGAGTTATTCATAAGTCATATAATCTTTCACGATCTCATGTGTAGTAATTATTAGCTTATTCTCCCCACGCTTTTATAATAATAAATTGTTAATAAATATTGATTTAGCGGTTTAGTCAATATTGTTGGTTTCTAATTTTTTTTAGTAGCTTCCATGTAATTAAATTGGGAAAACATTGAGGATTCGCCAGCATCACGGTTTTGAAGGATTGGCACCCGAATAATCAAAGGCTTCACCCAATAATAAGATTTCAAGTGCTCACCTAAATTAAGCAAAATATTGAAGCTCACAAGGCCGAAAAATCTATACCCAAATTGAAAGTGAATCAAGCCTTAATCTTTGAAGCTTTAAAGATCCAAAATTCTCTTTAGCGTGAGGATATACGTCAAGTCATAATAAAACCGCCGATGATGGCGGATAATAAAAGATAAGGGCAAGACCAAAGTCATAATAAAAGCTTCATGGCGAAGTTGAATAAATGATGGAGGTAAACCATGATAATAAAACCACCGATGTTGGTGGATAATAAAAGTCATGGTAATAAGTCTCATGTTCAAAACAGTTCTAAAATCGTGTTTATCGATCCTTCTTGTTGACTTAGTTTTTTGACATCGTTGTCTATTAGGGTGAATTATTAATTTAATGATTTTGGTTACACCGTTAAGTCTCTATTTTTAAACGTAATCTCTATTCACGCATAAGTCAATGATGTATCCTCGTGATCATTAAGACAAAATAAAATATAAGAGATACCAATTAGGAATAAGGGAGTCTAGGTTCGTAATTAACACTCATGAAATATGATGATGTCGCTAACTTATAAGAACAATGATCTCGTTACACGCTTAGCATGGAATTGGGTGAAAATCGAGGACGACGAAATTATTTCTAACGAAGCATTCACGTGTTCTTGTTCTATGACCCAAAAAGTCACTTTATCGTGATGAAAATAATACATTATGTCTAAAACACGTGTAGTAGTTTATTTAATCTTACGTTTTCAATAAAATGTCATCATAAAATGAATTTTGGAAGTGCTACGATACTTAATTCTAGCATTGCGTGAGGGCACGGAAATGGTTTAGTATGGGGAAGTGCTGAGACTGCACTTATACATAGTCTCATCGTCCAAATCGTGCTTAAAATTCTTAGAATGTCATTAAAATACCCAAAAATATGCTTGTGTTTGTTCATTGTGTATTTTAGGTACGGATATCGATCAACAAAATATCACAAAAATAAGCAAAAACGAACACGGGAAACGAAGCCGCACAATGAACCGGACCCGAATCATGAATTCCCTTTGAAGTCCTTGAAGTTTGAAGATTTGACAAATTTGGTCCCTCAACTTTTGAAGAATGCCACTTTATACCCCTAAGAATCTTTAAAACACTAAAGGGGTCCCTAAAGTTTGAAGACTTTACATGTTCAACCCTTGAGATTTGAAGAAAGTCATAACAAGTCCTTCAAAGTTACAAAGGACTTGTGATGAAATGAACCAAGGATGGATGGTGCAAAATACCAAGGACCTTGAATGAAAACTATATAAAGGGATGATGTAACTAGGAGAGTCATTTCTGCTAAAAACCAAACCTATTTAACCAAATCCCATTAAATTTAATTTAACTACCCACTTAATATATCCTTACCCGGTCAAACCCCAGTGAAACCGCCACCTCACCATTTTTCCTCCACTAACACCCCTCCACTTCACCAACTCATCCCACGTCACCAGGGTTTTAAATAAAATTTTGTTTATTTTCAAACGCGGTAAAAACCATTACCCCCCCCCCCCATCACGATTAATCCCAACGGTTTAATCACCCTCATATCCCAAACCCTAAAATTTTTATAACCTGATCTAATTAAAGGGGTTTCAACCATAATCTCCAGATATGTATTTAACTACAGTCTGGTATTATCCCAACCATCAAACAACATCCATCTCACATGGTGGGTCCCGCGAAGACTTCCCATGCACCTTTGTTGGGACTTTTTTGGCAACTAAGGAATCTACAGCAGGTATCCAACGTTTCACAATTATTCCTTGTTCCCCAAATTAAAATGAAGGCTCAGGATCAAAGATTTACAACTGGCATATCAAACATACTCACATGGCATTGAATTTGACCAAAGACCAGACTTTGAAGGTTTGAAAATACAAGGGCAGAAGTGGAATTTCATAGATTAGGGTTTACACTTTTATGTTATTCTAGATTGTTCTTCCATTTTGTATAAATAGGGTGCATGTACCCTGTTATTAGCTTTGTTCCAGCACTTGTAATCCCTTTTCGAATTTAATAAATAGTTAAAGTTTAAACTTCTTAAATATTGCATTGCTGTGTTCAAGTGTTTTTTTATTAGTGTAAGAGATTTATCAAGGTTGCAAGTTTTACTTTTACTCTTATCAAAGTTAACTTTTGTTCAAACTTTTTTTTGGTAAATTAATTGATTTTGAGATCCAAGTGTTGAGATTATTTTGGTATAACTGATTGACAACCAGTCATAATAGAAGACTTGATTCTTGTTAAAATTATGTTTCCTCTTGTGTCATTTAAATTTTCTGTGCAAAGGGATTTTGAAAAACTCGATTTCGTTTTATCTGGTGTACTAACCATTACTGTAGCATAAGCTGCCACAAGCTTGATTGACAACCAAGCCTGTGACCAACTTCTACTACTTGGTTTGTTTTTGGTTGTCTGTGACGTACAGGTCCAAACATACCTCCTTCCGTTTTTTTTGGCATTTTCGAAGATATTGGGTCGCTTTTGGTTTTGTTGTAGAACTCTAGCAAAAGACTTCTTCTTAGGCTCCATAAATCCAATTTGAAGTGGAAAAGATGGCATTAGCCTAGGTACGGCTTGAACCCTTTTTCAACTTTTCTTTGCATTTGTGTGACTTATTTGAGTATGCTAGGATTTCTTGTTAATCTTGCATTTGTGTTGTTTAATTGCCTACATTAAGTTCTGTGGATGTTTTAAGCGTACTATGATAGCTGTAGGTTGATTTGGTACAGACTTGTATGCATTTAGTTTGAAAATTTTAGTTTAAGTACATTAGAAGTAGTATTTGGATGTAGGGAATTTGATATAAAGGAAACATAATACTAAGCCTTCTTCTGTCTAAACATCCTCCAGTGATTAGTTCATTTTTGGTTTTGACTTTGGTTTAACTCAGTTTTTAGTCAAGAGGAATTTCATGTTCTTTCTTTTTTTATAAACGCACCCAAACAGGCAGATGCCTCTGGTGGTTTCATTTGGAGGAGTTAAGCATTGAGATCTTGGAATGAGTTTAGACTAGTGTTAGTTTGGGGCTTTGTGCAGAACTTTCTTGAGTATAATTTAGCATATAGTCCAGGTTTGGCAACTAGATATCCGTGTTAAGCTTCATATTCAGTAAGTTAACGGGGTGTTTGGTTTTGATTATTAATCAGCCTGGGTGACAACATGGTGGCTTATAATCCGTCTAAATAGACTCTTATAGATAGTGTAGGGTTTATTTAGGTGTTCTCTTTGAGTATAGTAGTGTAATATATAGTTTGCAAGTTAAATAGTTTCGTAAAAATCAGGTATAAACAATCAGTAGGCCTCATAGGTGAATTTAGTGATTTTTAGAACACCAAACCTTGTCGTTTGCCAGATTACAGGTTATACTAGGGTCGTATGCTCTTTGTTTGAGGTTGGTTTTGCTAGGCTTTAAGTTTTGGCTGTTTTAAACTAATTAGACAACCATTTGAACCAGCAAGTTATCCATTAGACCCCATTGTCTATGAACAGAGACTGTAATTTCCTCGTTTTGTGTGATTATTTGCTTAAACAGTGTTGTTTTTGTGCTTCATCTGACTCCCCACACTTCCATGAGTGTGGGGGTGCCCATTGTTCCAAAAGAAACATACCACAAAGGCTCAAAAACCACTCAAACCTTCTTTCTTTTTTAAGTCTGTGCAAAGCAGTGGGAACAAAGTTCCCACTGACTGCCTTAGTGTTCCCACTGCTGAGACAAAGGACAAAAGTCCACCTAGGTGTCACTTTCAGTTTTTCTTTTTTTTTACTCTAGTGGACTAACTTTGTCCTTTTTCATTTATTTTAATTTTCCTGAGTTTCTTATTCATTTTAGTATTTTTAGAAAAGTTTAATTTCAATTTACTGTTCATTTACTATTTTTAGATTAAAATCAATTTTAATTAGTTTATTTAATTTTTGTTTTTGTCTTTTAGTGCAAAATTTCAACATTTTTTTGTTTTAAAAATTTTGTTAGATTCAAAAAAATATCTTAAGATTTTTAGTTTAAAAAGTTTTACTGTTCACTCTTTTTATATATATTTTTAGATTTAATTTTAGTTTAATTAGGATTTAATTAAAACTATTTTGTATTTTAGTGTAAAAAATTTACTTTTTCAACATTTTAGATTTTTCTACTGTTTAGTAATATAATTTAGGATTTTTCATAAACTCAAATTAATTTTAGCATTATTTTATTATTTTTAATCATTATTTTAGTTTAAAAATTGTTTTTAGCTTTAAAAAAAATAGAAAAATAGCCTTTTAAATTTAGTAAAAATACTTTTTAGTCTTTGCATGATATAAATGAGAAATTGGTTCAATTAGATAATATTTTGAGCTTTTTCTTAATTATATTTAATTTTAGGGCTTTAATTAGCATTTAAAATTAAATAATTAATTAATAAAAGGTTTTAAATTTTATTTATTGAACTTTTATTCTTATTAATATTATTTTAGACAAAGTTTTCATTTTAATTAATTTTTAGCTTAAATATTGAATTTCGTCGCGTTTTACGTAATTACGTCATCGTTTTACGTCAATTCGTCGTAGTGTAATCGTAGTCGTAGCTCGTCTTTAATTTTCTCTCTTCTAAACCAAAAACGACACTAATCTAAACTTTGATTTTACATATTGGCACTTAATTCACACACCTCCTTCGAGAACGAACTCGCACTTATTCGGTTTTACGGTTTTTAATTAAATCGTACTACTTAATACTTGCCACATACACGTTTTCCTAAAACATGTACGATTTTCCTACATCAGATGCCTTGACATTTATTTGTGGTATGTGATTCCATCCTTATACCATCTCAAACCTTCATTGCTTGGATACTTGACTCACTTCGGAGATGTAGAGTGAGTTAGTAGTAGCTTAAAGTATCAAGCATGATTTCCATGGTTTGCACCCATACGGTTAGTAGGCCCTTTATCATGTTTAATATGTGCTATTGAGCTCATCTTTAGGATGATTGATTAATACCTTGAGACACCTAACTACTCCTTAAGTTGTAGTTAGGATATTACACATTTGGAATTGAAATATTCCAAGGATGTTGTTATTATAAACCCTAGCATTAAAAATTGTCCGATCATGTGGGAGAGAAAGTGAATCTATACTTTGATTTTTGTTTGAAATAGAATTAAGACTACATTTGAAAATGATCTTAATCTATTTTTACAAATTTTGCTTGGTATGGCTCATTACCAAAGCCGTTTAGACTTTCGCCGGAAAGGCACGTCTTAAACCACTATAAATGACACAAGCTCTTCGTTACTACTACTTGAAGATTGTCACTCGTCTCTTGAGCATTGATCTTAGTCTTGATTCACTCCTCTTTGTTTCTCTATTCTTTGCTTCTCTGCTACGAGTAGTCGTTTCTCCATTTCGGTCTTTTTGGTTTCGATTCAACTCATAATCCTTCATTAAGGCATTATCACCTAGTATCGAAGTGGTCCAATGTTTTACAAAAGGCTTAAGATATATTTTAAGTATATTAGAAAAAGTTTGTTTTGAAAATTTCTTTGTTTTTCTTTGTTAAAAACCTGCCACTGCTAGCGGTTCTTTAATTGTCACGGTTCAAGCCACGGTTCCATATCGATAAGGAACCGCGGCCCCACCAGGTGACTAAAATAATCAGTTTTCATTAAAGAACACTATTTCAAAACAAGCCCTCCCTTTCTTTTCCATTGAGGCGTCGGGTTTCATCATTTCCACCATTGTTGAATCTTCAAAAGCTCCAATTTACTCAAGATTAATTGAATCCAAGTTGTGGGTATCACTCATCCTTCCTCCAACATCAATTAATTGTAAGTACATTCATTCAATTTCAACTATTTTGTTCTAGGGTTCTTATTCTCATAATTGGGGATTTTTAAAATCAATATTGAATTAAAACCTTGCTAGGAATGTGGGTTGACATAGTTATATTGCTATGCTTCCTTAGGTTCGAATTCATTGAGATTTCACTAAAACCCACTTGTTGAACAATCCGAATTTTGGCTAAATATTTTTGGTTAAATGATGGAATTGATATGAACCCATGAACAAAATTGGTAATTGCATTGTTAATGCTTACCTAAAAATGTTTTTTTTTGAAAAACCATTGTTCGAGTTCATGCTTGATCTTACATAGTTCATATGTTCTAGTCAATGATGAATTGAGTTCATTGTGAACATGGGAATGATAAGGATTAACCCTTTGTTTATCAAGAAATTGACTAAACACATTCTCATGAGTTTAACTTTTAGTCACTATGTAACATAAGAGTAATTGGAACAATATTTGTTTGATGATTAGGTACTTAATCATGCATTTGGAAATCATAAAGATCATGAGAAAACTAGAGAATACATGCCTACTCTTTCTTCCTTGTGTCAATCTCGTTCTCTCAAAAATACTTTTCGGTCTCTAGAATCTCGTAGGTTTCATGAAGGACGTATTGTCCCTTCTAATTTCCTTGGACTGACTTCATTCGATTCATGTTCAAATCCATTGGCTTTGACTGCTTGCTTGATATTTATGAGCTGATAGTTGTATTTTCACACTCGTTTAGGAAAACGAGGCAAAAGCGGTAAGTATTAAGTACGGCGATTTAGGAAAACCGTGCACTAATGACCCAAAGTGAGTTCGTTCTCAAGGAGGCTTGGTATGATTGTTAAGACTTGATTAAATTTGAGATTAATATTATTGAGAAGAAAGAAAAAAGAAAGAAAATGATGACGGTTACGACTATGATTAAACTACGACGAAAAGTAAGACGTAAAACGTAAAAACGTGACGAAATTTAAAAATTACCCAAAAAATTCCTAGAAAGTCACAATAAATCCCTAAAAATGCAATTAGAGATTACCAAAAATTAAAACTTATTTAAATCTCTTATTTAATTAATAATTAATTTTTTAATGCTAATTAAAGCCCTAAAAATCAATTTAGTTAATAAAAAGCCCAAAATAAGGTTTTTCAATTTGTAAACCTCTTAAATAACTTAATAAAACTAAAAAGTATTTTTGAAAAATTTAAAACTAATTAAAACTATTTAAAATGATTAAAAGTTAAAATTAAATATTAAAATAATAATAAAAGTTCAAAATTTCTAAAAAATTATAAAAACTTGCAAACTAATTTCTTTTAAATTAATAAACCAGAAATGAAAGTAAAATGACCTAAATACCCCTATTGGGCCTCCAAATGGACCAAAAGTGAAAACAGTTTGCTAAATGGGCTTTTTAGGCCCAATAAGAAAAATGTTAACCAAATGAGCCCAAAATTTCCAGATAAGCTTAAAATTCAATTTTAAAAACAAAACTCTAAAGGCCCAAAAGCTGAAAGAGTGCTTATCACAGCTTAATAGAATTCAGCTTATTCTTAATGGGCTTTTTGGCCCATTAAGCCATAAGCTAATTCCATAAGCTGAAATTTGACACACATCCTTATTTTGAGCTTATAAAGCAGTTTGTAAAAAGAAACAATGAAAAAGCTCAAGAAATAAGCCTGAAATAAGCCAACACTCTCTATAGAAAATGACAAAATAGTCGTTTTTGAGTTCTAGACCACTTCAAGAGCTAATTCAAGTTGCAAAAGGTTTGTAATGACCAAATTAAGCTTAATCAACAAAAAGATTTCAAATAAGCACACTCAATAAGCTGTAATAATCAATAAGTTGTTTAGAAAAACAAAAGTCAATTCGTTTTCTAGTCAAACTTAAAAGTCAAAGGCTACAAAGCTACAGATCAAGTAAATGGGTCAAATAAGTAAGACTGATTACAAAATCAAAGTTGTTGCACAATAGAATAAGCCGAAATAGCTTATTAAGAAGCTGACTGAAAAATAACACTAGTAGTGGGAAATGAGAGTTCCCACTGCTTGTGGACTGATTTTTGTCTTTAGTGAGAATTAATTGGTTTCTTTGGACAACAATGGAACCCCTACAACCAGTGGGTTATAGGGAGTCAAGAACAAGCAATAAATCAAACTTTCACCCAGCCAATTGATACAATTAATTCAAAAAGAATACAGACATGGAAATAAGCAGATCTGGTGATTAAAAAGCTGTTTGAGCAAGAATAAGCCAACCAAAGTCCACCAAAAGCATACAACAACTCAAGTAAACTTGTTTTAACACAAATAAACTTGTTTCATGCCATGGCTTCAAGATTAGAACTAGGTATGAGCTTATGTGAGTTACTGATGTGCAAAGATGAACACCCAAAACCCTATTGCTGAACTACTTGACCAAAAACTGAATTTCAAACCCATAGATCTATTACTCAGGTTGCATATATTTTGTTTTTTCCACTTGTTAACCCTAATATAATAGGCAATCTAGGTGTTCACAAGTTTTCAGTTCAAAACAGCCTAGAACAAACTAGATATAGCAAAGATTCAGTTTTGGTGTTTCAAAGTACAAGACAAGCAATTTTATACTCTAAACAAGCCAAATAACAAATACAAACACAATTAAGCCCTAAAACCTACTCAGTTCCACCAAAACATAAACCAAATAACAATCCCAAAAAGTCCTTTAAAATACTAAATCAAGATTTTACAAAGCCAAAAACGTTTTTAGTCCAAGAAAATCTTAAACAAGCATTCAAATAACAATAACATGAACTAAGAACAATAAATCATGCATCAACCAACACATATAGCATCAAACACCAAAAAAATCACTTAGCACAAGTATTTTTGACAGTTTGAACAAGGAAAGTACAAACCTGAGGAATGTACATCCACACTCCCGAATCTAAGATCCTATGTGTCTAGCAAAACAAGACACAAGCTTCCAATAACACCTGCTAAGATCAACAGAGTTAAGCACAAACAGATTATGTAAAAAAATGAAAATAAGCTGAATTCTTCCAATCTTGTACCCCACCCCTTGAATATTCCCAAGCCACAAGTCTCAACTCACCTTGATAAACATCTTATCAGGGTGATATGATCAGCTTATGACCCAAAAACTCCATGTCTTTGAACAAGGAAATGGAAAAATCAGATTTTGAAATTTTTTGAAACAAACTTGCATAAAACTTTAACCAAACTTTGAAACCTCAAATCACAACAAACTTAGAACATAAACAAACAAGTAAAGGTGGCACTTGGAATTCGTCAACAAACTTAAACTCTTTTTCATTCCATGAACAAAGACTTTACAAAGTTGTGACCAAAGAAAACCAAGAACAGAGTGAAAGGTAAAACCTTAATGCCTTTATATAGGCTACAAGTTATCTAGAATACTGAATAAAAAACTAGAAACCCTAGTTGATGAAGTCCCATTTTTTCCCTTTGAAGTTTGAATATTGTTTACCGAATTTGGACTTCTTGGCATCTTGTGAAGATGACAGTAGTGTAGAGGTGATCTTGGACGGCCAAATGAGCTTAGTATGCAAGCTAAGTTGTGGGGCATTGATTCCGTGACAAAACATTTTGTCTTCGTCCTCAAAAGTAGCAGGGGAGGTATCATGTGACCAATGTGATGAGGTGGCATAAAGTTTAACGGTTGGGTTTTGTTAATTATGATCTTAATCAAGATTTTGGAAGGGATTAAGGCTTAATTTCCAAGGATTAAGAAATACCCAAATGTGTTCTTGGAGTGAATAGTGGAGATTTTGTTTAAGTTTAGGGAAAGGCTAAGGTTTAAAAACATGTTTAGGTGCAAAGGGTTTAATATATTAAAACCGGATTAGTGGGATTGTGAGGTGGCATATTGGTGGGTTGTGATTGGTGGTTTTGGTGAGTGGGGTGATGTGTCATTACTGGATTGGACTAGGTAACTTAGGTTGTCTACCAAGATTAACCCCTCCTTTTCCATTTTGTTTGCATTTCAAGTTTAAACAACCTAAACCTGAATTCCTTTGTAAAGTAAGTTTTGGTTTTTATACTTTGGCCACAAAAACTTTCCAAAAGGTTATAAAGGACTTGGTTTGTAATTTGATGATATTTGAAGGGTTGTTTTTTGCATGTCTTCATACTTCAAGGTCTTCACTTGTATTCTTGTCTTCATGGAGGACTAAAAGTGACAAGTCTTCAATTTTGAGGGACCATTCTTGCCAATTCTTCAAAGTTGAGGGTCCTTTTTGTAATATTGACAAACTTTAAGGACCAAACTTGTAATTATGAATATAAAAGGGTTTAAAGTGTCAATTCTTCAATAATGAAGGACCCTTCTTGTACATTATTCAATTCTTCAAGGCCTTTTCTTGGAAAATCAACTCTAAGGTCCGGTTCATTGTGCGGCTTTTTTTCCCGTGTTCGTTTTTGCTTGTTTCTTGTGATCTTTTGTCATTTTCTCGATATCCGTACCTAAAATACACATTGAACAAACACAAGCATATATTTGGCACTTTTTATGATATTTTAACCATTTTAAGCCCGTTTTGGACGATGAGACTATGTATAAAAGCAGTCTCATCACTCCTCCATACTAAACCATTGCCGTGCCATCACGCAATGCTAGAATAAAATATCATAGCACCGCCAAAATTCATATTTATGGACTTTTATTGAATAATAAACTTACTACACTACTACTTGATACTACTTGTGTTTTAGACATAATGTTTCATTTTCATCGCAAAATGGGACGTTTAGGTTCATCGAACAAGAACACGTGAATGCTTCGTTTGAAATATTTTTGTCGTCCTCAATTTTCACCCAATTCCATGCCAAGCGTGTAACGAGATCATTGTCATTATAAGTTAGTAATGCTAACACTACTCATATGCCCTAATCACGTACTTAGACTCCCTTATTCCTAAGTGGTATCTCTTATATTTTATTTTTGTCTTGAATGTTCACGAGGATACATTTTTTACTTATGCGATGATAGAGATTAAGGTCCAAAAATAGAGTCATAACGGTGTAACCAAGACCATCGAATTAATAACCTCCCTTAATCGACAACGATGTCAAAAAATTAAGTCAACAAGAAGGATCGATAAACACGGTTTTATAACGGTTTTGAACATGAGACTTATTACCAAGACTTTTATACGCCCCCTAACGGATGGGCCTTATTATCATAGGTTTACCTCCATCTTTTATTCAACTCTGCCATGGAGCTTTTATTATGACTTCAGACTTGCCTTGCCTTTTATTTAACCTCGCCATGAGGTGTTTATTATGGCTAAAGACGTATATCCTCACTCTAAAGCGAATTTTGGATCTTTAAAGCTTCAAACATTAAGGCTTAATCACTTTCCATTTTGAATAGATTTTTCGGCCTTGTGAGCTTCGAATTTTTGCTTGATTTAGGTGAGCACTTGAAATCTTATTATTGGGTGAAGCTTTCGATTATTCGGGTTGCTAATACTTCAAAACCGTGACGCTGACGATACCTTAATGTTTTCCCAATTTAATTACATGGAAGCTACTAGAAAAGACTAGAAACCAACAATCAAGACTAAACCGCTAAGTCAATACATATTAGTAAAATATATATACAAGAGAAGGGAGAATAAGCAAACAATTAGAACAAATGTGTTTTTGAAAGAATACGAGTACTCTACGTTTAGCATAGTAACTTATAATTAACTCTATCATTTCTCGTCCTCATTTAAGAGACTTAGCCTAAAAATAGTTAAGGAATCAAAGCTAAGTGCTCAACACGCACGGTCGAGTAAAATATTACTCTTATTCTCGCCATCGAAAAATCTACATTTGTGTCTTCAAACACTTATGAAACATGAGAAAAAATTAAAATTTGGCCATTTTTAGCCTTATTTGTAACAAAACGTTAAATAAAAAGATAAACTTTGGAAAGCGTGAAGGTTTGGCAAGGCAAGTATGTATTCACCCCCCCCCATACTAAAGTTAAACATTGTCCTCAATGCTTCGAGTCTAAGGGTAAGATACCCCCATACTAGAGACGAAGTCGAATGCCAAATCTAGCATGGAAAGGGTGGAACCAATAAATCTATAGCCGTTTATGAAGTGTGCTAAAAGACCTACGGTTAGTACAATTAAGGATATATCATATGTATATCGAGAAATTCTTCAAACCAAACGATCGAGTGCTGACGTAAAACGAACATGAGAGGCTCCAATCGTGAAGATGATCATCTAAACACGACAATTCACAAACAACCACGAAACAAAGGTTGGAAGGGCACAAATCCCCTCACATAAGCTACAATAGAAAGCGATAATATGTACATGGATAAGCATGGGAACCCCCCCCCCCCCCCCCCACGAGGCACCTCGTTTTTTATTATCGAGTCATGAGATCGATTCGATCCCCTCAATACAAATTATCATTGGGGAAGGTGACTTAGTCGAGGTCGTTCAAAGAAGGAACTTCCCCACCAAAGTAGTGCTTCAACCTACGGCCATTCATCTTAAAGTTAGGACCATCATTTTGAGCTAGCTCGATGGTCCCATAAGGAAACACTTGGGTAATGGTGAATGGTCCGGACCAACGGGATTTCAGCTTAAATATTTTCAATCTTGAGTTAAAAAGCAACACTTGATCCCCAAT
Source organism: Glebionis coronaria (assembly GCA_025667525.1). Classification (NCBI taxonomy): domain Eukaryota; kingdom Viridiplantae; phylum Streptophyta; class Magnoliopsida; order Asterales; family Asteraceae; genus Glebionis; species Glebionis coronaria. The sequence continues at coordinate 342,266 of JANFOE010000512.1, read as the reverse complement.
GTTAAAAACCCGGTTTTTAATTTTTGAATCATGAAACTTTTTGGGTTTCTCTTTGTAAATCAATGAATTTTCATAAGCAATGTCTCTAAATTCATCCAATTCATTCAATTACATTTTCCGGTGTTTTCTGCGGCCTCAATGTTATCATTACAATGCTTTAGGGCTCAATAAGCATTGTTTTCGAGTTCAATGGGAAAGTGAAAATTCTTCCCACACATAAGCATGTAAGGAGTACACCCAATGGATGTCTTATGAGCGGTACGAAAGGCCCATAAAGCATCGTCTAACTTATCCGACCAAGATTCTCGGTTCTCTCCTATCGATCTCTCCAAGATCATCTTCAAAGCTCGGTTTGAAACCTCGACTTTCCTACTCGTTTGCGGGTGATAAGACGTAGAAAGCCAATGTGTAACCCATATTTCTTTAGAACCCTTTCGAATTGGTCATTACAAAAATTGGTTCCACGATCGCTTATGATAGCACGAGGGGTTCCAAACCGAGAGAATAGTTGCTTCAAAAACTTGACTACCACACGAGCATCGTTCGTGGGCAAATCCTTAGCTTCCACCCACTTGGATAGGTAGTCAACGACGACAAGGATGTACTTATTACCACGAGATGATTGGAACGACCCCATAAAATCAATGCCCCACACGTCAAAGATCTCACACACTTGGATGATATTTTGTGGCATTTCATCGTTTTGTGAGGCTTTTCCTTGACGTTGGCATGATTCACACGACTTGACAAGTGCGTGCGCATCTCGGTAAATAGTAGGCCAAAAGAAGCCGACATCAAAGACCTTCTTCGCCGTGAGATTAGCACCATGGTGACCACCCGTGGGTCCCTCGTGACAAGCTCTAAGGATATTAGTAGCTTCGGTGCCAAACACACAACGTCGAATAATTTGATCCACACAAGTCCGAAATAGGTAAGGGTCGTTCCAAAAGTAGAACTGGACGTCACAAAAGAATTTTCGTTTTTGTTGCGTCGTCATACCCTTAATGATGAAGTTGCCCGCATGGTAATTTGCGATGTCCGCAAACCATGGGGTGGAAAAATCTTTCTTGGAATTCACTACACCAAGTGTCTCGAGAGGAAATGTTTCGGTGATTTCCTTGTTCTCGTATACACTTTTCCAATCGAGAGAGGTGATCGGCCACAAGATTCTCGGTTCCTTTTTTGTCAAGTATTGTGACATCAAATTCTTGTAGGAGGAGAATCCAACGAAGCAATCTCGGCTTAGCATCTTGTTTAACCAAGAGGTATTTGATTCCCGAATGATCTGTATACACTATGCTTTTGGTCAAGACGAGGTAAGGTCGGAATTTCTCAAATGCATACACTACGGCAAGAAATTCCTTTTCCGTTGTGGTATACATAAGTTGAGCCTCGGTCATCGTCTTGCTAGCATAGTGAATAGGAAAGAAGTGCTTTTCCTGACGTTGCCCTAAAACGGCCCCAATAGCGTAATCACTTGCATCACACATTAGCTCAAAGGGGAGGTTCCAATTGGGAGCAACAAGAATGGGAGCTTCGGTAAGTTTCCTCTTAAGGATTTCAAAGGCTCGTACACAATCTTCGTTAAAGACAAAAGGAGCATCTTTTTCGAGTAGGTGTGTAATGGGTCGAGATATCTTTGAAAAATACTTGATGAATCGACGATAAAAGCCCGCGTGGCCTAGGAAACTCCTAACCCCTTAACGGTTTTCGGATGAGGTAATTTGGCGATGACGTCTATCTTAGCTTTGTCTACCTCAATCCCCGCTTTCGAGACCTTGTGCCCTAAGACGATTCCTTCTTTAACCATAAAATGACATTTTTTCCCAATTGAGCACAAGGTTGGTTTCCTCACAACGCTTCAACATTTGTTTCAAATTTCCTAAACACGAATTGAACGAATTACAAAACACGGAAAAGTCATCCATAAAGACTTCCATAGTCTTCTCGATCATGTCATGAAAAATAGCCATTATACACCGTTGAAAAGTTCCCGGTGTATTGCAAAGTCCGAATGACATTCTACGATAGGCAAACGTTCCATATGGACACGTAAACGTAGTTTTTTCTTGATCACGAGGATCGATGGGGATCTGAAAGTAACCGAAAAAACCATCTAAAAAAGCAATGGAAATCGTTTCCCGCAAGTCGCTCCAACATTTGATCCATGAAGGGCAAGGGAGAATGGTCTTTACGAGTGGCGTCATTTAACTTACGATATTCAATACACACCCTCCAACCGGTCACGAGTCAAATTAGAATTAACTCGTTGTCATCGTTTGGCACAACGATCATTCCTCCCTTTTTAGGGACACAGTGAATGGGACTCACCCAAGGGTTATCGGAAATAGGGTAAATCATTCTCGCGTCAAGGAGTTTAAGGACTTCCTTTTTGATGACGTCGCGAATTTTGAGGTTCACTCTCCTTTGACATTGGATTCGGGCTTGTAGTCTTTCTTCATTAAAATTTTGTGGGTACAAAATTTTCGGTCTATACCCTTAATGTCGGATAATTTCCACGCAATTGCCCCTTTGTGAGCCTTCAATACACTGATAAGTGTGGTTTTTTCATCATCCGAAAGATCCTTCACAATAATAACCGGAAACTTATCGTCTCCTTCCAAGAATATGTATTCAAGATGAGGAGGAAGATCTTTCAACTCAAGGATTGGTGGTTCCTCGATTGAAGATTTGGGTTCGATACTCATAACCTCCACCGGCGTAGGAAATGGGAAATCTTTAAGAAAATCCTTGATAATCGAAAAGTCCTCATCATTGTCGAGGTCTTCGTTAGAAGTTCGAGGTACATCAAACTCTTCCAAAGTAAAACCACCTCCTTCAAATGGAGTGAAGGACGGTGTCGAGTTATCAAGAATAGGATCGAGCATAGTGGGATCGCCATTATTTTCTTCATCACCAAAACTTAACATTCTTGTGAAAATTCCTCGCAAACGACATCGATCATATCAATATAGTTTAAAAGTCGCGACAGAATAAACATGAGAAAGTTGAGAGTTTTGAGTCGCGTTTATAACAAGTTCCTCGTCGTTGAAGCGTAAGGTGATTTTCCTTGCATGCACATCAATAAGCGCTCTCGGCGTATCTAAAAATGAACGACCTAAAATAAGAGGAACTTGAGGATCGGTGGGAATATCGGCTACGATAAAGTCTACCGGATAATAGAACTTTCCCACTTTCACAAAACGTCTTCGGCCAACCCACATGCGGGAATCGTGGAATGATCGACCATCTTGATAGACATTCTTGAAGGAGTAAGATTAGGAAGATTGAGCGACTTGAATACGTCAAGAGGCATAAAATTGATACTAGCACCAAGATCGGCCAAGGCGTAGCATTCTTCCATATATTGAATACCAACCGAAATTAAGAATTTACCGGGATCACTGACTTTTTGAGCTATGCGGTTAAGATAAACCGATGAACAACTAGACAATTTTTGCAATTTCTCCTTGTTGTTTAACATACTCTTAAAGTTGGCGGCAAAACGAGGCATCATGATTAAAGCGTCGGCAAAACTTATGTTAAAATGCAAGCACGAAACATCTTAATAAAACGCTCAAATTGGTAATTGTCACGCTCTTGCAATTTTTCCATACGAAGTCTCGATGGGTAAGGTAAGGGTGGTGTTGGGTGGGGCATAGGCATAGCCTTTGGAATCTCAGGTTCCAAAGTTGGTAAAGGGACAACCGTAGGTGTGGTTTGAGCGGTACTTTGTGGGATTGTAATGTGCTCCTTTTCAACCACCACCTCGGGTTCTTCCTCAATTTCCTCCACCGTAGGAGTAATTGGTTGAGGAGTCAGTTCCTTAATGGTCTTACCACTACGAGTGGTAATCACTTTCATCTATCCCTTTAGGTTTGACACGGTGTTACTAGGAAGACCACCCGAAGAAGACGGTTTACACATTATAACCTCAAACATGCTTGATATTCCATCCTCAAACTTAGATTGCCTTTTACCCGCCTTAAGCATCTCTTGTTTAATTTCATGTTGGCCTTGTTCCATTTTTTGTTGATTTTGTTGTAACCTTTGCACCTCCATTTTGTTTGTATGATTCTTAAGTTCATTTGCAAGCTTGTTTTTTAACTCATTTTTCAAATTATTCTTAAACTCGGATCTTAGGCTAATTATCTCCCTTTGCATATTATCAAATTTTGCATCATTAGCCGTTTCATAATCAACAAATTCATTTGGAAGATCTTTCAAGTTTTGCAAACCTTTGTTGTTGTTTTGAAAATCACGGTTTTGATTTTTGTTTTGCACTTTATTACTAGTCCCTTGATTCCCATAGTTGTTACCCTTATAGTTGTTCCTTTGATTTCCTTGGTAACCACCTTGATTGTTTCGATAATTGTTAGCATTTTGATTTGGTGGAAAACCCGGTGGAGTCAATTGATTAGTGCTTGACCGTTTTGGTTATAAGTTCCCGTGGCCGCATAGGCACTCGAAGTGTTACAACCGGCGGTAATGCACTCGGAGAAATCATGACCTCCACCACAATAAACACAAGAAAAACCGCTTTAGCCGTAGCGGGAGTGGGTTGTTCACCAACTTTAAACTCAATCAATAGTCCCTTAAGCTTATCAAATATCTTGTTCTCCAAATTAGCCTCTATTTGGCAAGCATCGATTGTATGTGACAATGAAGGCGAAAACGAAGCCTTGTGAAGATTCGATGTGATACAAGGGCTATAAACCTTGGACCTATTCTTAATGATCAACAATGCTTCCTCGACCGTTTTACAACAAAAAATTACCACCCGCGGCGGCATTAAGATAGTCTCGTTCATGATCGTTCAAGCCATTGTAAAACGTGTCGATTTGATGTAAGTCGGAAAAACCATGATGAGGACATTCATGCAACATTTCCTTAAACCTATCCCAAGCCGTTTAAAAACTCTCATTGTACTCTTGTGAAAACTTTGAAATCTCGTTTTTCAAGTGCATAGTCTTAGAGGGCGGGAAAAAATTGGTTCACGAACTTCGAAACGAGATCCTTCTACGTCAATATAGAATTGGGTGGATCTTTCTCGAACCAAATTTTAGTGGGCCCTGCTAAGGAATAAGGAAAAAGCATCATCTTAATCGAGTCGTTCGAGACATCCTTAAACTTGCAAGTTGTCGTAAGACGATTGAATTGGCGAATGTGGTTATGAGGGTTGTCCTTTTCGTCACCACGAAACTTGTTGTTTTGGATCATGGACAACAAACCCGTCTTAACCTCAAAATTATCCACAAGGATAGCGGGAATCACAATCGCTTCTCCATAACCCTCGGTGGGTGCTTGAAGCAACTCCATCATAGTACGATTAGCCATGGGTGCTTCTTGTTCTAGGATGGGTTCATCAATAGGAGATTCTTCACTAGAAGGGGTTCCTTCCTTTCGGTTTCTACATTTACATGCACGTCTTGCTTGGTTACGAGTTTGCATAAATGTCACGTACAAGGTGGGGATGAGCAAAGAAGATTCTTTTGGGTGTTTTAACTTTTTCCAATTTTTTTGGTGCTTTTTGATTGTTTTTTTTTTACTTTTTTGGATTTTTTGTGAATTACTAGACATAAATCTACAATTCTCTTCTCAAATCAAATCTCTCGATTAAAGGAGCCTCAAGGAATGAAAACGATCACGTTGAGTGAACGCCTTCGATGACTTTAGAACGTTGGTGGAACACCAAAACATTCAAGAGGGTTTAATCTTTGAAACTAAGCAAATATATATGATACGTAGATAATACTTTGGTCGGCAAACCCTTGATTAGCCCTTTTTCTCTTAATACGCACAAGCAAGCGGGGGAAACGAGGCGGCGCTAGGCACTTAAGAGCCTTTTTCCTTAGGTCGTGAAATACAACCGCCTTATACCCACCTTATAGTTTGTGTTAATTAAAATTAAGCTTCTCGAAAGTAATTATCTATTTTGGATTTTTTCTTTGTTTGAGATTCGAATACAATAATTGAGTGATGAAATCCCAATTAAGGCTGCGTTTTCACGCTTTTGGAGTACTTGTGAATTTATTGTGATATGTATACACTACTGTAATAATATTTCACAAAAAACAAAAACCGTTTATACGTATGATTAGAGTGCTAATCACACAAATACTTTATTATGGATAATATCAAAACAAAATTTGTTCAAACTTAACACAACACGTCTCCCCGGCAGCAGCGCCAAAATGATAGTTGTATTTTCACACTCGTTTAGGAAAACGAGGCAAAAGAGGTAAGTATTAAGTACGACGATTTAGGAAAACCGTGCACTAATGACCCAAAGTGAGTTCGTTCTCAAGGAAGCTTGGTGAGTGTGTTAAGACTTGATTAAGTTTGAGATTAATACTATTGAGAAGAAAGAAAAGTGAAAGAAAATGATGACGGTTATCACTATGATTAAACTACGACGAAAAGAAAGATGTAAAACGTAAAAACGTGACGAAATTTAAAAATTACCCTAAAAATTCCTAGAAAATCACAATAAACCCTTAAAAATGCAATTAGAGTTTACCAAAAATCAAAACTTATTTAAACCATTTATTTAGTTAATAATTAATTTTTTAATAAAAAGCCCAAAATAAGATTTTTCAATTTGTAACCTCTAAAATAACTTAATTAAACTAAAAAGTATTTTTGAAAAATTTAAAACTAATTAAAACTATTTAAATAGGTTAAAAATTAAAATTAAATATTAAAATAATAATAAAAATTCAAAATTTATAAAAAAATTCTAAAAACATTAACTTAATAAAACCAAAAATGAAACTAAAATGACCTAAATACCCATATTGGGCCTCCAAATGGGCCAAAAGTGAAAACAATTTGCTAAATGGGCTTTTTAGGCCCAATAAAAAAAATGTTAACCAAATGAGCCCAAAATTTCCAGATTAGCTTAAAATTCACTTTTAAAAACAAAACTCTAAAGGCCAAGAAGCTGAGAGAGTGCTTATCACAGCCTAATAAAATTCAACTTATTCTTAATGGGCTTTTTGGCCCATTAAGCCATAAGCTAATTCCATAAGCTGAAATTTGACACACATCCTTATTTTGAGCTTATAAAGCAGTTTGTAAAAAGAAACAATGAAAAAGCTCAAGAAATAAGCCTGAAATAAGCCAAGACTCTATAGAAAACGAAAAAATAGTCGTTTTTGAGTTCTAGACCACTTCAAGAGCTGATTCAAGTTGAAAAAGGTTTGTAATGACCAAATTAAGCTTAATCAGCAAAAAGATTTCAAATAAGCACACTCAATAAGCTGGAATAATCAATACACTATTTTGAAAAACAAAAGTCAATTCGTTTTCTAGTCAAACTTAAAAGTCAAAGGTTACAAAGCTCCAGATCAAGTAAATGGGTCAAATAAGTGAGACTGATTACAAAATCAAAGTTATTGCACAACAGAATAAGCCAAAATAGCTTATTAATAAGCTGACTGAAAAATAACACTAGCAGTGGCTAGGAGCAGTGGGAAAGGAGTTCCCACTGCTTGTGGACTGATTTTTGTCTTTAGTGAGAATTAATTGGTTTCTTTGGACAACAATGGAATCCCTACAACCAGTGGGTTGTAGGGAGTCAAGAACAAGCAATAAATCAAACTTTCACCCAGCCAATTGATACAGTTAATTCAAAAAGTATACAAACATGGAAATAAGCAGATCTGGTGATTAAAAAGCTGTTTGAGCAAGAATAAGCCAACCAAAGTCCACCAAAAGCATACAATAACTCAAATAAACCTGTTTTAACACAAATAAACTTGTTTCATGCCATGGCTTCAGGATTAGAACTAGTTATGAGCTTATGTGAGTTACTGATGTGCAAAGATGAACACCCAAAACTCTATTGCTGAACTACTTGACCAAAAACTGAATTCCAAACCCCTAGATCTATTACTCAGGTTGCATAAACTTTGTTTTTCCACTTGTTAACCCTAGTATAAAAGGCAATCTAGGTGTTCACAAGTATTCAGTTAAAACAGCCTAGAACAAACTAGATATAGCGAAGATTTAGTTTTGGTGTTTAAAAGTACAAGACAAGCAATTTTATACTCTAAAGCAGCCAAATAACAAATACAAACACAATCAAGCCCTAACACCTACTCAGTTCCACCAAAACATACACCAAACAGCAATCCCAAATAGTCCTTTTAAATACTAAATCAAGATTTTACAAAGCCAAAAACATTTTTAGTCCAAGAAAATCTTAAACAAGCATTCAAACTCCCGAATATAACAAAAAAAAAATCACTTAGCACAAGTATTTTTGACAGTTTGAACAAGGAAAGTACAAACCTAAGGAATATACATCCACACTCCCGAATCTAAGAGCTTATGTGTCTAGCAAAACAAGACACAAGCTTCCAATAACACATGCTAAGTCAACAGAGATAAGAACAAACAGATTATATAAAAAAATGAAAATAAGCTGAATTCTTCCAATCTTGTAACCCACCCCTTGAATATTCCCAAGCCACAAGTCTCACCTGACCTTGATAAACATCTTATCAGGGTGATATGATCAGCTTATGACCCAAAAACTCCAAGTGTCTGAACAAGGAAATTGAAAAATCAGATTTTGAAACTTTTAGAAACAAACATGCATAAAACAGTAACCAAACTTTGAAACCTCAAAACACAAAAAATTTAGAACATAAACAAACAAGTAAAGGTGGCACATGGAATTCGTCACCAAACAAACTCTTTTTCATTCCATGAACAAAGGCTTTACAAAGTTGTGACAAAATAAAACCAAGAACAGAGTGAAAGGTAAAACCCTAATGCCTTTATATAGGCTACAAGTTATCTAGAATACTGAATAAAAAACTAGAAAACCTAGTTGATGAAGTCCCATTTTTGCCCTTTGAAGTTTGAATATTTTAGACTGAATTTGGACTTCTTGGCGTCTTGTGAAGATGCCAGTGGTGTAGAGGTGATCTTGGACGTCCAAATGAGCTTAGTATGCAAGCTAAGTTGTGGGGCGTTGATTCCCTGACAAAACATTTTGTCTTCGTCCTTAAATGTAGCGCGGGAGGCATCATGTGACCAATGTGATGAGGTGGCATAAAGTTTAAGGGTTGGGTTTTGTTAATTATGACCTTAATCACGATTCTGGAAGGGATTAAGGCTTAATTTCCAAGGATTAATAAATACCCCAATGTGTTCTTGGAGTGAATAGTGGAGATTTTGATCCAGTTTAGGGAAAGATTAAGGTTTAAAAACATGTTTAGTGTAAAACCCGCATGCTTTTACCATGAATAGTACCCTTAAAATCGTACGTACTAGATTAAAACTTTCCTAATATAGCATGATTACGATTACGTGTTAGGATTTTACGTATTACGTACATGTTAGAACACGATAAGTATTTACTACGCACGAACATGTAATAATTATTTGAAAATAATTAATCACGAACATACGATCATGAAATCATGAACATAATTAAAACACGAACTATTATTAATTACGTATATATATTTATTACGAGCGTAAATAAATATATTAGATCACGATAATTACGTAACGAGAACACACAAAACGCGAACACAAATAATCATGAACGAATAACAAAACATCGAGACACGGAAAAAGGTACGGGTACCCCATGTGGGGCCCCCTACCCGCGGCTACAAGGAACAATTTTTTTTTACTAAAAGGAGGTTAAGGAATTTTACACTACTCATAATTGTTTTTACAGAAGATTTACAGAAAACATAAAACCCTCCTCTTCTTCTTCTTTTTGGCCACCACCTTCAAAACACCAAAAGGGGGTGTTTGTTGATCTTGGATCTTGGAATTCTTGTTGGTGTTCGTGTTTGTTCTTCGTTCTTTTGATCCACGTGTTCGGTAAATCCTTTCAAACCTTTTTCTTTTGATTTGATCTTTTATGAACTAAGAACATGTTATGTTTTTTTATAAAACCTAATTAGATCATAGATCTAACGTGAATTTGGATTAAATAAAAACAAAAGTAATGTTTTAAGGGGTGTTTGTTTTGGCCGCAGCCTACACCGAACCTGAGAGGGTTTCGGTTTGGCCATCCGACCACCACCGAGACCATATGGTCCCGGTTGGTTGGTGTGGGTCCCACGGCAGCATCAAGACAAGGGGTACCCCGATTTGGTTCGGGGTACGGTGTTGATTTCATGTCCGGTTCATGGTTTTGAGTCTAGATCCGGTTCATGGTGTATGTCTAGTTTTTATTTTTTTATGATCTTATGTTAAAAATTAAATTAATAATATGACATGATTAATTTAATAACATGAATTAGTTTATTTTAATTATTAGTAATCATGAAATTAATTAACCTAAGTATTTTTATATTTTAGACTTATAATTAATTAATTATTTAAAAACCATGGTTATAATTAATTAATTAACATGACTTAGGTTATATTATTAATAAATAATAATACATGTTTTAACCTAAGTATTTAACTTTATTTAATTAAAAACATGTTATACTTTAATTAAATATTTTAGCCTATAGTTTAATTTAATTACATGAAATAATTATTAAACTATACATTATATCATATGACTTAGAAAATAATCATGAAAACACTTAGGCTTATATACTTAGCTTATTTAACCAGCTTATTTCTAATTATGGAAACTTTCTATTTTTAGAAACTTAATTAAATAAGGCAGCTAATCTATTTATGGAACCTTCTATTTTTAGAAACTTATTTATTTCAGGCAGCTAATCTTTTTATGAAAACTTATTTAATTAAGGCAGCTGATCTATTTATGGAAACTTTCTATTTTTAGAAACTTATCTATTTTAAGTAGTAATTCTATTTTTGGAAACTTTCTATTTTTGGAAACTTTCTATTTTTGGAAACTTTCTATTTTTGGAAACTTTCTATTTTTGGTAACTTTCTATTTTTGGAAACTTTCTATTTTTGGAAACTTTCTATTTTAGAAAACCTGCTATTTTTGGAAAGTTACTTATTATTACACAGTAAGTATAATAATACATGAAATACCAGAAATACTTAATCAGATTAAACAGAATATAAGATAAACATGGTTTAAGGCTTTAAAACAGTAAAACATGGTAGGAACACATAAAATAAGCTAAGACATGACATAAAACCAGCTACGTATTTAGTAAGCAGATACTTATTCATGTATGTATTTATGTAGCACTAGTGATACGGAAGTAGGATTCCTCTCAGTTCATCTTCTTCGTTCACTGGACATAAGGTACGGATTCCCGTCCTTTCAGTATGGACATTCTTTCCTTATTAAGATTCCCCGTATGCAGCCAAATGTTTTCCCGTAGTATAAGTTACGTGTTTGATTTGCTTATGTTTAATTAAGAATACCTATAGCCATATACATGCATGACCAGTTTCACCTAGTTATGGAGGTACCATAACCATAACATTAGAGGCACTGATGTTATGACTTCACCATGGCGGAGTGATTGCTCGTGGCGTCCCTTCAGCTTTTGGCCATTTATATTATATTTATCATGTGGGGCGTATGGGTGCATCCTAGTTACATGTTTTCAGTCAGGATTTCATGGTGAATGTGGTGTGTGCCTTGTATCCTTCACAAGGAGCTGATCCCTCCTACCCAAAAACCAGTATATTAAATTAGAGGCAGCCCCTCTAATTTGCATGATGAGGTCACCCCTCTAAGTATTCATGCACGGTGGATTTTCATGACCTATATTGGCTAATGGTAAAATAAGATAACAGTTTTTTCAAGATAAACATAAGACTTTTCAAACTATAAAACCAGTTTTATCAAGACTTAACCAGGTTACTCGGGACTTAGTTTTCTTCCGCTGTTATATGTTATATGCTTATCCTATTCATGCTTTATTGTACATCCGTACACTGAGCGTATTGCTCAGCCGTTTTCCTTTTCTATGTTCCCAAAACGGCAGGTACTCAGGGACGCTCTTAGACACTAAGAGTACATGCATATGGACTGGAAGCTGTCTAGCCTTCTTTACTTTATGCATTTACTTTCTTATGATACATTTGCTATGGACATTGTTTAGTCCTTTCCTTTATTATATTATGTTTATGTGTGATGAGCTTTACTTTTGGACTACCGATGTTTGATTCCGGTATTTTCCTTTTATGGTCAAGTAATGTTTAGACATTTTTCCTTGTATGCTTTGATGACACGCCATAATTGCATGTGACATTTCCATTACCAAAATGGGGTGTTACAATTATGGTATCAGAGCCAAGGCTCCGACCTGTAGGCTCTCAAATATGACCTGTGATTAGTGGGTAGTCACTACGGTCTCCCTAGAACTGACAATCGTTTTCATGCATTCATCATTTTTATGCATACATATACATGTCATTGTCGCAGGTTTATGACTAAGTAATGGTTGGTACAGGACTGGCCCTATTTAGTCTCATGTGTTTTATCGAATCTTTTAAATTTGGGACCGACCCATAGGCGTCCCCGCGCCATGTCTTTTATTTTGGGTGAACTGACCATAGGCGTTCACTCTCGAGCATACAAAAGTTTTCATAAAACTGCATCATGCATTCATACACAAAATTTTCTTGCATAAATTTTTTCTCTTGGAATTTTGGTATAAATTTTTTTTTCATGTATAAATATTTTATGTTTTGATCTTTTTAATCATATGTTTTATGTTATACTATCAGATGGTTCTCACACCTGAACAGGAACAACTCAATGCGGCCATCCAAGCTGCAATGCAAGCTTTGCTTCCTCAACTGAGGAACGACATTAGGGCTGAGGTTCAAGCTGCCAACAATCAGCAGCATAATCAAGCACCTCCTCCTCCTCCTCCAGTGGCATTGGTAGTATGGCTAGAGAGATTCAACAAGCTCCGTCCTCGAGCTTTTGAGAAGACAGATAGCCCCAGCGATGCTGAAAGCTGGTTGGCTCACATCGAGAAGATTTTCAATGCTATGGGTTGTGACCCCGCATACAAGGCGAGGTTGGCATACTATCGGTTCGAAGGCGATGTGCTAAACTGGTGGTTAGCATTGATGCAGTCTGAAGGTGGTGACGAGTGGGTTGCTGGTTTGACTTGGGCTCAGTTCAAGGACAGGGTGATGGAGCAGTTCTTTCCCAAGGCTGAGCAGGACAAGCTCAAGAGAGAGTACCATGGGATCCGACAGAGAGCTGGGGAGAATAGCAATGAGTTTATGCATCGCTTTCTTCGTTTAGCTGGTTTCCTTGGTACGGTAGCAGGAAATCCTGAAGAGCAGGCACATCACTTTAGATGGGCTCTTCGCACATCGGTCGCAAACAATTTGGTGTGTGCTACGTTCAACACTGTAGCACAAGTGGCCGATGCAGCACGTAAGCTGGAGATGCTGCAGGAGAGAGATGAGTTCGGGGAAGCTGAAAGACCCGACAAGAGGTAAACATTCGTATTCAAGCGGTGATCAATCCATATACTTTCCATACATGTCAATTATTCATCTCTTTAAATGTATCTTCCAGGCAGAAAACTAGGGACCGGTCTCAGTCGGCTACTCAGCAGCAACCTCATCAGCGCAAGTGAAACGGTCAGACTAACGACAGTTCTGCTACGGATAGGCGTGGCGGTAATGATAATTACCGTAACAACGCTGGGCACTCCAACAACAGCAGGTCCTAATACTTACGCATTTCCTTATGATTTCATGTTATAACTCATATTCTGACACTTTAGCAAAACTTCTACCAGGAACCATGGAAACGTAGGGACCAGAACCAGAGAGGTTCGCAGCCTAGCCGTCCAGCTATCACTGGTATTCAATCTTACGATTATCCGCTTTGTCCTTTGTACCCAATTATCATGTCTTATGTAAAATGTTTTATCAGGTTCCCAGCCAGCCAGAGCACCTGCTGGAGGATTCACTCATCCTCTTTGCTCTACTTGCCACCGTAGGCACCCAGGGCCATGTCGCCGTAATACTGACGCATGCTTCAAGTGTGGTCTTCCTGGCCATATTATGAAGGATTGCCGTAAGGGCGAGATGGAGGGTACATCAGGACATGCTGATACCAAGCCGCCTCCTACTACCGGGCGTGTCTACACGACATCTCGAGACCGGGCCAACAAGTCTACAGGTACCATCACTGGAATCTTGTATATGTATGGTTAAGCTGCATGTGTTCTTTTCGATACGGGTGCTACTCACTCGGTTATTTCTACTGCTTATGCTAAGAACATTAGGATGCTTCCCTTGCCACTAGAAAATAGGCTTACTATTTCCACGCCCTTGAGGGACTCTGTATTAATCACTCATGTATATAAGAGTCTTCCCCAAGAATTTGACGATAAGGTTCGACCTGTTGACGCACTTCCGCTGGACATGAATGACTTCGACATGATTTTGGGCATGGATTGGATATCCAAGCATCATGCTACCATAGACTGCCATTCATATCGAGTTATCTTCGGTGATGTTAATGCACCAGAGTACATTCATAACGGGTTCATACCCGGACGGTCTGTACAAGTCATATCTACCCTGCAAGCGCGTGCACTACTATCACATTGCTGCGAGGGTTATCTAGCTATGGTTCACGACATGGATGTTGAATCCCCATCAATTCAGGATCAACCTATAGTGTTGGAATTCCAAGGTGTTTTTCCAGCAGAACTTCCGGGCATACCACCTGCACGAGAAGTGGAATTCAGTATCGAGCTTATTCCAGGAGCTGAACCAATCTCCAAGGCTCCTTATCGCATGGCTCCCATAGAGCTGAAGGAGCTGAAGGATCAACTACAAGAACTTCTTGAACGAGGTTTTATTCGACCGAGCGCATCTCCATGGGGCGCACCGGTCTTGTTCGTTAAGAAGAAGGACGACAGTATGCGTCTTTGCATAGACTATCGCGAGCTCAACAAGATTACCATTCGGAATAGATATCCACTGCCACGCATTGACGATCTGTTTGACCAACTCCAAGGGGCCAAACACTTCTCCAAGATTGATCTTAGGTCAGGCTATCATCAGCTACGGGTCAAGGAGCAGGACATCGCTAAGACTGCCTTTCGTACCCGTTATGGCCACTACGAGTTTGTAGTTATGCCATTTTGCCTGACAAATGCTCCAGCAGTGTTCATGGATTTGATGAATAGAATCTTCCATGAATTTCTGGACGAGTTCGTCATTCTCTTCATCGATGACATCCTGATTTTCTCAAAGTCCAAGGAGGAACACGAAGACCATCTTCGTACAGCACTACAAATTCTTCGCCAGAAGCAGTTGTATGCTAAATTCTCTAAGTGTGAGTTCTGGTTAGACAAGGTGGCATTCTTAGGTCACATTGTATCAGCAGAAGGAATCACTGTGGATCCAGCGAAGGTTGAGGCCATTACTAAGTGGCCAAGGCCGACATCAGCAACGGAAGTCCGCAGTTTCTTAGGCTTAGCTGGCGATTACCGTAGGTTCGTGGAGAACTTTTCCCGCCTAGCACTACCATTGACCAAACTGAGGCGGAAAGGAGAGAAATTCGTCTGGACTGAAGAATGAGAGAAGAGCTTTGAAGACCTGAAGCAGAAGCTAGTATTTGCACCTATTCTTACTCTCCCATCTGGTACGGGTGGATTTCAAATCTACAGTGATGCATCGGGGAAGGGACTTGGCTGTGTTCTCATGCAACATGGGAAAGTGATTGCGTACGCTTCACGACAGCTTAAGCCTTATGAAGAAAATTACCCCACGCATGACTTGGAACTTGCTGCAGTCGTGTTTGCATTAAAGATATGGAGGCACTAATTATATGGAGAATCATGTGACATTTTCGCGGACCACAAGAGCTTGAAGTATATCTTCACTCAATGTGAACTGAACATGAGACAGAGGAGATGGTTAGAGCTGTTGAAGGATTATGACATCAATCTACAGTATCATCCCGGAAAGGCAAATGTAGTAGCAGATGCTCTTAGCAGGAAGTCCGGAATGATCAACGACATTAAATTTGTGGAGGAAATCATAAGAGACTTGGAGCGACTAGACATCGAGATCATGGTACGTGGACAGCACAGTTACTGGGCTAATCTTAGAGTAGAACCCGAGTTACTCTCTAAGATCAAGGAAGCTCAGAAAGATGACGGAGAAATCTGGGCGATAGTACAGAATTTGGAGAAACAGACGGAATTCAGAGTGGATGCAGATGGTATCGTATGGCAGGGCACGAGACTTTGTGTTCCTGATGACCAAGAACTCCGGGAAGCTTTGTTAGCTGAAGCTCATAGCTCCCCATTCTCTATACATCCTGGTTCGACTAAGATGTACCATGACATCAAGCAGTACTTTTGGTGGAGTGGTATGAAACAGGATGTGGCCACTTACGTCTCCAAATGTCTTACCTGCCAGCAGGTTAAGATCGAGCATCAGCGATCTGGCGGTCTCCTTCAACCGTTAGATATTCCAGAGTGGAAGTGGGACAAAATCACCATGGATTTTGTTACTGGTCTTCCGCCTACCAAGAGGAAGCACGATGCAATCTGGGTTATCGTAGATCGACTTACCAAATCAGCTCATTTCTTACCGATCCGCAAGGAAGATTCGGTAAGTAAACTCGCAGATACATACAGAAGAGAGATCATGAGACTCCACGGTGCACCATCCAGCATCGTCTCAGACAGAGATCCTCGATTCACTTCGCGCTTTTGGAAGAGCCTGCAGAAAGCTTGGGGTACACAACTTAAGCTTAGCACGGCTTTTCATCCTCAAACGGACGGACAGTCGGAGCAAACCATTCAGACATTGGAAGATATGTTGAGGTCATGTGCGTTGGAATGGACGGGTGATTGGGACGATTACATCTGTTTGGTGGAGTTTGCATACAACAACAGTTGGCACGCAAGTATCAAGTGTGCTCCTTTTGAGATGTTGTATGGCAGAAAGTGTCGCGCCCCAATCTGCTGGGATCAGGTTGGTGAGCGAACACTTGAAGGACCAGAAATCATAGAGATGACCAATGAGAAGATCATAGTAGCTAAGCAGAAAATTCAGGAAGCACGATCACGCCAGAAGAGTTACGCCGATAAGCATCATAGGGACATACATTTTAACGTAGGAGATCACGTCTTCCTTAAGGTTTCGCCGGCACGTGGTGTTAGACGCTTCGGGATTAAAGGGAAGCTCAGTCCTCGTTTCATCGGACCGTTTGATATCATTGAACGAGTCGGTGAAGTATCTTACCGATTGGCGTTACCTCCGCAGCTCTCGCATGTGCACAATGTGTTTCATGTGTCCTTACTCAGAGGGTACCAGTATCATCCCCTTCACATGGTTCAGTATCCACTGGAGCAGATACGTGAAGATCTCACTTTTATAGAAGAACCCGAACGAGTTCTTGACAGACAAGAACGAGTCATGAGAAAGAAGACGATTCCATTCGTCAAAATCCTATGGAGGGATCATACCGAGCGGGAAGCCACTTGGGAAATAGAGGAGTCTATCCGGGCTTCTTACCCTCATTTCATATTTTGAAATCGGGTATGTTCTTCTTTTCCAGTTTACTTTATCTATAATTCGGGGACGAATTATTCTTTTTAGGGGGGAAGAGTTGTAAAACCCGCATGCTTTTACCATGAATAGTACCCTTAAGATCGTACGTACTAGATTAAAACTTTCCTAATATAGCATTATTACGATTACGTGTTAGGATTTTACGTATTACGTACGTGTTAGAACACGATAAGTATTTACTACGCACGAACACGTAATAATTATTTGACAATAATTAATCACGAACATGCGATCATGAAATCATGAACGTAATTAAAACACGAACTATTATTAATTACGTATATATATTTATTACGAGCGTAAATAAATATATTAGATCACGATAATTACATAACGAGAACACACAAAACGCGAACACAAATAATCATGAACGAATAACTAAACTTCGAGACACAGAAAAAGGTACGGGTACCCCATGTGGGGCCCCCTACCCGCGGCTACAAGGAACAAATGGGCCAAGCCCATTTGTATTTTTTTTACTAAAAGGAGGTTAAGGAATTTTACACTACTCATAATTGTTTTTACAAAAGATTTACAGAAAACCTAAAACCCTCCTCTTCTTCTTCTTTTTGGCCGCCACCTTCAAAACACCAAAAGGGGGTGTTTGTTGATCTTGGATCTTGGAATTGTTGTTGGTGTTCGTGTTTGTTCTTCGTTCTTTTGATCCACGTGTTCGGTAAATCCTTTTAAACCTTTTTCTTTTGATTTGATCTTTTATTAACTAAGAACATGTTATGTTTTTTTATAAAACCTAATTAGATCATAGATCTAACATGAATTTGGATTAAATAAAATCAAAAGTAATGTTTTAAGGGGTGTTTGTTTTGGCCGCAGCCTACACCGAACCCGAGAGGGTTTTGGTTTGGCCATCCGACCACCACCGAGACCATATGGTCCCGGTTGGTTGGTGTGGGTTCCACGGCAGCATCAAGACAAGGGGTACCCCGATTTGGTTCGGGGTACGGTGTTGATTTCATGTCCGGTTCATGGTTTTGAGTCTAGATCCGGTTCATGGTGTATGTCTAGTTTTTATTTTTTTTTATGATCTTATGTTAAAAATTAATTTAATAATATGACATGATTAATTTAATAACATGACTTAGGTTATTTTAATTACTAATAATCATGAAATTAATTAACGTAAGTATTTTTATATTTTAGACTTATAATTAATTAATTATTTAAAAACCATGGTTATAATTAATTAATTAACATGACTTAGGTTATATTATTAATAAATAATAATACATGTTTTAATCTAAGTATTTAACTTTATTTAATTAAAAACATGTTATACTTTAATTAAATATTTTAACCTATAGTTTAATTTAATTACTAGGTTAAGACCCGTGTAATACACGGGCAATATAAGAGGTTATTCGATAAAACATAATTATTTAGCATTGAATAGTTTGAATAGCTGAATAATTTAATGATGTGAGCGAGTTGAATTTCGAGCGTTATAAATTAGTGAACGGAACACTCCGAATTATAAAACTTACTATTATTAGCCTTAATTTCTGCTTTATTCACTTTTGATTACTATTTGCATTTTATTTTGTTTTTGCTAAAACAACACGATGACAAAACACGCAAAATGTTTAATCTATCTTCACATCCTCAAAAAATAATTTGAAAGAACTGACAATATGCTCACCTAAAATCATAAAAGAAAAATTAAGTTAGACAAAGCCAAAACCTTGTTGAGAACCGTTATAAAAAATGCAAAACAAATTTACAATAAATTAACCATTAAACTCCATTTGAAGTCTTCTAAATTTTTGAAAATAAAACTTTTTAGAAATGGCAATATTTTATTGACTTATAAACATGAACGAAGCTAAGGATGCATAAACTCTTTTAACCAATAATTAAAAAAAACTCTTCTAACCAAACCATTTTAGACATGACATTTAAAATAGATAAAATTGGTATGTTAAATAGTCATGTTGGAATATGACAAAATGGGTATTTAAGGCGATGAAGGCAAGAGCAAAAGAAAAGCTTGATCATCTTTGACATCAATCTTATGATGATACGTAATACATCAAATATACTCCACAACCACACGAAAATCTTAACACCTCTAATCTATTCAAGTTAATTTTATATTCAAACACCCCTTTCTCAATAGTCAGTCACATAATCAAAAGTAAACTTGTTCAAGACCCTTTTCACCATAGTTATAAAACCAAAAATCTGAACTTGATCAAAATATCCCCTTCAACGTAGTCGCAATAACAAAAATTAAAATTGAACTACCAAATCAAAAAGTAAACTTATTAACCCTTTTGTACATCTAGAACTACCAAATCAAAACACGTATAATGTATCTAGTTGCATAATCTGATAACATTAAAAGTCTTTTTTCCCAATCAACCCACTAAACCATTAGACCGTGTGACCGCAAATCAATTATTTGCTTTAAAATGTCTGCAAACTCATCCATTTATTATCTCGTGGCTTTTTCCTATTGTCTTGGCTGTAACCTTCCTTTGCATACCTGCATAATTTTGCCTCTTGTTTAATCACTAATTCTAAAAAATATCAAAAGAATAATAGTCATATAAACCCTATGCATCATCTTAGCTTACACGAAATCATGCTTAACTTCACAAATGCTAGATCATAGTTTACAGAAACATAAGCAATCAAGATTCAAGTTATTCCTAATATGACTTTATTAAATGTAGAAATAATATTGCATAGAGGTAGACATCTAATTTGGATGATCAAAGGTACCTCGAAAGATCTTGATTACATTCCAACAAATTCTTGGGCAGCCAATTAATTTGAGGTTTTGAAATTGTAAACAAATATAACCTATGGTATATGTGACAATCTAACATTTTCAGGTAGTAAATTATTTTCTCGTATAATATTTTGAAACTTATTTTTGTGTTGGCTGATGAACTCACAATTTACGGATTTAAATTTGGGCTTACGTGCATAATTTAGCGTCCTTTACGATTAAACCGGAAACCTTAGGATTACGTATTTACGTTTTTAAACCCCGTTTTTGATGAGACAATTTTTATTGGATTCGTTTTGTGCCGTTGATTCATAATTTATAAAAACGTTTTTCGTGAAACGACCCGAGAGCACGCAAATCGAGGAAACTAGAATCGAGGAGTACCCGTAAATTAGTGAGGTGGGACAAAATACATTATCCCACCCCACTATAGCATTGGACGGCCAACATGACACCACATCAAAGATGTGGTATCATGTTAACTTGTAACTTACAAGTGTAAGCTTAAGCTTAACACTTAAGCTACCAAACCAACTAAAACCATCAACCTAAACACATACCACCATTCACTCATGCAAATCAACTAGAAACTCTCTCAAAACCATCACCATTTCACTCCCACTTTAAGCACAAACACCCCTTTTTGATCTTTTCTAGCCACAAAATACTTGTTATCTAGCTATATCATGGAGTTACCTTGAAGCCTTGATCACTTGGTGGCCATTTTAACAACAAAGGAGGTGATTTTCTTGTTTCCTAGGGCTGATTTCTCAACTTATTTTCTTGGTGTTTGATGATCTTGGAGTTACATTTGGTGTTCATCAAGTTCTTGTCTTCCAAAAACAAGATATACTCTTGGTTGGTAAAGAAGATCATCTTCTCCATTTTCTCTTGTTATTTTTGTAAAGATCAAATGTATTTTCTTTCTTGTTGTATATGTATATGATGAATATATGATGATAAAAATGTTGTGTGGGGATCAAGTGTTGATAAATATGCTTAAAAAGGTTAATAACCATGAGAAATAAGGCTAAAATCATGCTTATTTAGTTGGCTGTATAAAAACATTATGTAACTAAAACTTGAACTGATAAACTTGCATGGTAGAATCCATTTACAGTAAGTACAAGATTTCATACACATGTGAGAGTTGGCCATGCAATGGAATCATTAAAATGAGTGAGATATGATCAAAACAAGATGAGTGTGCTAATCTGAATAAGCTGTTTTGTAGGGACTGTTAAGGCTAGATAAACTTAAAATGAGCAGTAGCTATAACTAAGTTAAATGTATCACATAATATGAAGATCATACCATCCAAAAATGAGCTTCTAATTCATTGTAGAACTCTAGATATGATAAAAATGGTGAAGATGAAAATAAAAATCAGATTTTGAGAATTAATGTTTATTACTATTATATAAGCACTCAAAATTTTATTGTATAAAATGTAAAATTAAAACCCACTAACTTATGAATTTCATTTATATAAATATGTATAAGGTTAAATAAATGGATAAATTATAAAAATGGTAGTGGAATAATACTTATAAGTTATAAAAACTATAAATTTGATTTTTACGACTTTTTCGGCTATTGCCGTAAAATTAACGTTTTTCGCCAATTAAAACTTAGACGATCAAACCCGTCTAATGTAAAGTTTTTAAAAGTCATATACTGATATATAAGTATATAATACAAGTAAAAAACGATAAAACCCGAACTATAGGACATACGGACACTTATAAAAAAATACTTATTGGGCTTAACCCATTTGGGCCCAACATGTAAAGTGTAAATACTGATAATATAAGTATAAAATGGATTAAAACAAGTTAAAGAACTTATAATGAGCTTATTGGACTTAAAACGTGTAAATAGGTAAAACTAGTAAACTAGTAAAAAGTTACCAATACGTAAACACAAAAATGAGTAAACAAGGATATATTAACCCACTTGATCATCATCATATGTACA
Organism: Glebionis coronaria; assembly: GCA_025667525.1. Classification (NCBI taxonomy): domain Eukaryota; kingdom Viridiplantae; phylum Streptophyta; class Magnoliopsida; order Asterales; family Asteraceae; genus Glebionis; species Glebionis coronaria. The sequence continues at coordinate 320,047 of JANFOE010000512.1, read as the reverse complement.
AAATCATCATATGTATATTGTTATTTTGATAAAGTCAATGGACAAAAGTCTAAGACCGATTATTATTTATATAGGTTTCCGTGACCGAAGCACGCCCGTAGCCGATAATCCGCCTTTCATTATCAACGTGAGTTCATAGCCTCGCACTCTTTTATATGTTTTATAAAATGATTTGTAAACCCGCGAGGGAGATAACATGCTAGATTTCGATAAAAATAGAACACAAGTAGTCCCGATGGTATGCTTAATGATAGGGACCCGAATGATGCTATGACCCTATAAACGAGACAAAAAGGATTATTAGTAGTTAGGTTATGTCACTTAAAGTCCCATTAGCATGAATTGTGAACTACCGGGATTTGGTAGACGCTTATGCATTTGATAGTACTATTTGGGGACGATCACCCCAGTTCGCGCCTTGACGGTTGATCCTCGTCGTACCACATTGATTGGTAAGCGAATTTATGTATGAGAAGATTCCGTAGCGTGATTTTTGTGACGACACGCTAACTTAGATGGGCAAATTGTTTGTCGGGTTCGCGGCCCGTTGTTTTCACAGTAAGGTAACAATGTCATGCGGCTAATAATAATCCAAATGTATCCTATATAATCCATAATGTAATCCAATAACGACGCTAATAACGATGAATATATTACCTATAATGGTAATATTGAGGCTACGGTCTCATGGACGGTTTAAGATGTATGCTTGATTTATATATTGCCTGACTAGCAATACGAGGACTTACTTCCGATATTATATTTGTGTTCTGATTTTAACGATTGTTTTATATAACGGTTTTTATTAAACTCTATGAATTCACTCGGCATTCGCTGATATGATTTTTGCATGTTTTTATCTCAGGTGCTTGAAGGTAATCCGGATGGAGATCGACTCTGATGGCCCACATAATATTAAAAATGTTCATTCGATCTATGTTTTGTAAACTTAATGACCTGTATAATTTAGGACCTGTTGTACACTTTAAAACTTTTTATCGAATGAATGTATGTTAAACCTTGTACAACCATTTTTATGTGTTGTCTATGATTGGAGTTATTGTGCTATCCCGTAACACTCTGAAAGACCCTTCCGCTGTACCGATACGAAAATTGAGAGTGTTACAGTTTGGTATCAGAGCTCTCGTTATAGAGAACAAAAGATTTTAAAAACCAAGGTTTTGAACAAAACTTTTCAAAATCTTTTAACTATGAACATTTGAGAAAATATTTGAAAAATCTTTTGACTATAACGGTGCCAGAGATCTCCGACGTTACCAACAAGCCCTATTGAGAAGATATATATTTTGATATATATAATTTAATTTATATATATGTATATATCGTGATTTCAGTATGTGATTGTTTAACTAGTATGTTATCCTAATACGAGATATATATATAAATTTAGATTGTCATGGCTGACCCTAATATTCCTGTAGAGAACCATGCTATTCCCGAACCTAATGTAGATGATGATCCTTATTTAGACTTAGTAGATTATGATATAGATGATGAGGAGGAACCATTTGAGGATCCCGAGCCCGAGTTAGGACTAGGAGATCAGATTGCCCCTCAGGTTGATATGGTAGAGAATGAGATTGATAATGTTGATATAGAGAATGATGAGGAGATTGGGATAGATGATTTAGATGATGAGATTGCCGACGAGGTTGTCGAGGAGGATATAGGTACAGACGATGAGGTCGATGACGATGAGGAAGCCGAGCTTATTTACCCTTATGATGTTCCAGAGGGCGAGCCTTTACCCCCACTAGTTGATTTGTCTGATTCTAAGGTTGAGCTACCTAGGGATGAAATGTCTGAATCGTCTGAATCTGATTCTGAATCAGAGGAGGATGAGGATGACAATGCACCTGACGGTACTAATGGTATTGCTACTCGTAGACGTGTAACAGGAAGTCGTCTAGTACTCGAGAGGCTACTCATATTGATGGTCTTGCACCATGGGCCTTGAGAGGTGATTTAGATGCTTCTCGTGTTAAGAGTAGTATGACAGAGATTGGATTAGGTGTTGTTCAGACTCATGTTGCTTATTTGGAGTCGAAGACTAAGGTTGGTGAGAAAGAGCGGGAATTGCTTAGTTTGGATTTGAATGATGTAGAGCGTGGTTTGAATGAAGCTTTTAGGAGGTTATCGGTGTTAGAAAGTGGTGAGTTTGCTGAAATGAAGAAAAAGGTGAATTCTATGGAGATTCAGTTGAATGTAGCTCGTGCAATGCGTGAGAAAGCTGAAAAGGAATTGAATATATCCGTGGGTTGGAATAGTAGATTTTATGCTAACATGGTTGAAAGAGGAGTGATCCGTAAGCGCCCAGCTGAAGATGTGTCTAGCGATCGTCCGACGAGGATACAGAAGACGATGGATGATGGATGATAGGTGTGAAAACACCCATCCTTTTACCACTTATTTCTTACTAAAACAAGACCAAAACGCGTGTTTAATATCATTTGTTTGGAATTATGCGTGATTTTTGTGTTTAATGTGTTTCAGAGTCAACCGGATGAATATTGAAGAAAACATGGGATTGCACGGGTTTTATCAAAGAAAAAGACTCAAGACGAAGTCTATTGTCCAAGAGATGTAAAAGATTTGAAGTCAATGGGCCTATTTGAAGATTTATCGAAGAAAAGGACCAAAGATGAAAGATTTACATATGTCGAAGAAACTCAAGTCTATTTAACGAAGAAATTAAAAGACGAGTTGAATTTAATCGTCGACAAATCCCGAATCAGAATCGAAAACGTCAACTTTTCTGAAAAGACGAGAAGACAAGAAGAGAGGAAGAAATCCCACTCACCAACCAACCACTTAGCCTATAAAAGGAGATCACCCTCACAAATATTGCACCTATTTTTCATTTCCCAGTTTTCTTCTTTTCTTTCGTAGGAAGCCAACACCATTAAGGTGTTGGTGATTTTTTGTTTTCTTGTTGAATCCTTAAAATTTGTAAGTTTTAATCTTTCCTTTTGCTTACCTTACATTAATCATCAATATAATCTTTACATTCATCTTGTTCATCTTCATCTTTTTATTCAAAGTTTTAAAGTTCCTATTTGGTTGATTTGATCTTCTAAAAGTTGTTGATTTTGTGTTTTTATGATTGGGATTTGATCCTTATGATTACTAGATGACTATTGGTTAATTTGGTTAAACCTTTTTGTTTATTTGGTCGATTTTGATTAAATTCGCTTCCCCCTGTTTTCTACTGTTTCTGTTCTTCGTTCCCAATTATTCCGAGTAAGCTTGGTTCAATTTATATTTCGCATAGCCTTGTTTTTATTCCGAATAGGATTAGTATTCCGGATAGCCTTTATATTCCGCATGGTCTCATTATTCCGGGTAGCATTTTATTAAGCATAACCTTTTTATTCTGAATGGTCCTTATTCCGCATAGAGGTTATTTATTCCGCATAGTATGTTTATTCAGCATAGCCCCATATTCCGCAAGGCAAACTTTATTCCGCATAGAGATGTATTCCGAGTAAGCCTGATATTCCGCATAGTCAAATCATTCCGCATAGAGTCTTAGTTATTCCGTACAGTCAAATATTCCGCATAGCTTTCTTTATTCCGTGTTGTCATTTATTCCGAGTAGCCACTTTTATTCCGGATAGAGCAATTTTGGAGGTATTCACAAGTTACTATTCTAGTTTAATTTTAATTAAGGTTTATTTTTACTAACTAATTGCTTCTAGTTTACTTTTATTTTAATTCACATATTTACCTTTTTAGTAGAATAGAAAACCAAACCCACTATTTGTCACCAAGAACAAATCATTCCACTTTCAACCGTGATCAATTCGAGGAGATTCCGAGAAACGAACTTTCAACTAGCAAAACGAATGCATCAAATGGCGCCGCTGCCGGCTCTTCTCGTTAAGATCAACAGTTTTTTGTGAGAACTTGGATTTTGGGATCCGTTCACCGTGAACGTTCTTTTTTCATAAAAATTTTCAAAAACACAAAAAATATAAAATTTTCAAAAATCATAAAAATTAAAAAAAACATAAAAACCAAAAATATTTCTGCTTTGTTTTTGCCTTGTTAGTTCTTTTGTAGGTGCATGCGTACACGATCGACGTCTTATCAAGAGCCCGAGCCTCTCGAACACTTAGACATTGCCGTTGTAAAAAACAACAACAATAACCCACCTCTCAACAACAATAATAACAACAACAATAACAATCCCCCTATCAACAATGAGCCTCTACCAGACAATCGCCCGATGATTGAACTTCTGCAAGCACATGTAGATGGAAACAATGATCCAATTGTCATACCCGCGATTGCTGCCAACAACTTTGAGCTCAAATCCGGCTTTATCCAGATGGTCTCCGCTCAACTATTTTTGGGACGTACCATTGATGATCCACATGACCACATCAAAAGGTTCTTGCAACTAACAAATACGGTCAAATTCAATGGTGTTCCACAAGAGGTAATCCGTTTACAACTTTTTCCTTTCTCCTTAGAGGGACAAGCCCGGCATTGGCTTGCAAAGGAACCGCCACAAAGTATTCTTACGTGGACGGATTTGGAGACCAAATTTATCAACTACTTTTTCCCACCCTCTCGTACTACCGCTTTGCGGAATGAAATTATCAATTTTGAACAAAAGTACGATGAGTCTTTTAGTGAATCTTGGGACCGTTTCAAAGATCTTTTAAGAAAATGCCCACAACATGGTTTTACCAAAGTGCACCAAATTAATACTTTTTACAATGGTTTAAGCATGAATGACCAAGATTAACTGAATAGTGCCTCGGGGGGTAATATTTTGGTTAAGACTTCCAATGCCGCTTGGGATATCATTGAGAATAAGTCGCGTGTGCAAACCAAGAGTGTTCGGACCAATGCCGCTAGTGCTAGTACTAGTGACAACGACAAGCGACTTGACAAAATCATTGCGCTTCTTGAATCGCTTGCTACCCAAACCGCCAGCAACACCAACAACATCAATGCTAAAAACGCTCAAGTCAATGCTGTAAGCCAACCATGTGAAATATGCGGGGGTCCTCACTCTTACGCCACTTGTACCGCCACCCAAGACTACCCTTCTGAGAATGTGAATGCAGCATACGGTACCTATCCTCCTGCCGCTTATCAAGCTCGTCCTCAAGGTGACCGCAACTTGCTTAGCTACCGCTCAAACAACTATCTCTCACCGCCCGGTTTTCCTCCTAACAACCCAAACCAAGAACAAAACCTCAATCGCCCTCCTCAACAACAACAACCTCGTGCACCATACATACCACCTCACAAACAACCATATCCACCTCAAAGAAACAACCAAATTTACCAACAACCTGCTTATCAACCACCCGCTTACCATACTCCCCCTCCCAACCAACCCACCGCATTACACCAAGATGTTGAAACCTACATGCGGACCAATGATGTGATTGTGGAAAATCTCCAGCAGGAAGTGCTCAACTTGAAAGCAGACATGGTGAAACAAGGAAACGATCTGAGAGCTGATATGAGAAACACTTTGGCAAGTCAAACGAATGACTTAAAGAACATGATGGCTGGTTTCTTCCAAGGTAATCAATCCTCTTCTTCGGGTACTCTTCCGAGTAACACCGTTGCGAATCCAAGAGGGGAGATGAAAGCAATCACCACTCACAGTGGCAAAGGTACCAAGGAACCCGAGCTTCCTATACCTCCACCGGTGATTGTGACTAAGGAAAACGAGTCACCTGCTCCTATTCCTCATCCTTCTACTTCCCCAATTTCTCCACCTCTTACTTCTACCCCTCCTCCACCCAAGGATGTGAGTGATCCTTCGATCCCAAAGCCTTCCTCTTCTTCCGATATACCTTATCCATCTAGGTTGAGGAAAGAGAAGCTCAAAAGCAAGGATGATATTCAAGTTTCGAACTTTCTTAAAATGTTTAAAAAATTGAATTTCAACATCTCCTTCGCGAAGGCTCTCGCTCACATGCCTAAGTACGCGAAAATGTTCAAAGATCTTCTTAGTGACAAGGAGAAGCTTCTTGATATTGCTAACACCCAACTTAATGAGAATTGCTCTGCAGTACTCTTAAGGAAATTGCCAACCAAGCTTGTTGATCCGGGTCGCTTCTTAATCCCTTGTAACTTTCCGGGAGTAGAGAATTGCATGGCCCTAGCCGATCTAGGTGCCAGTATTAACTTAATGCCCTTAAGCGTTTGGAAGCAATTATCTCTCCCTGAGCTAGTCCCCACCAAAATGACTTTGGAATTAGCTAACCGTACGGTTGCTTATCCAGTGGGGATAGCTGAAGACGTCTTTGTAGGAGTCGACAAATTCACTTTTCCTGCCGATTTCGTTGTCGTTGACTACGACATGGACCCTCGTGTGCCATTGATCGTTGGTCGTCCATTCTTGAGGACCGGTCGCACTCTCATCGATGTTGAAGCTGGTGAGCTTATCATGAGAGTGGGTGACGATAAAATTGTCTTCAACATGGGAAAGCTTTCTAAACAGCCTTATTCTAACGAGAGTGTTAATTGTATTGACGTTTTTGATGAGGCTTGTGAAGAACACTTCAAAGATGCTTGTAAAAGTATTCCTACCTCTCTTCCCAATGTTGAGACCGTTTCCTCTATTGATTCATCACTATCTCTATTTGGAGAAAGTGATTTCCTTTGGAAAGATTTCGAAGCCACCATGGGAGATGTGAACTTAGACTATGACGATTCTCCCACCGATTGGGATGAAGATCTTCGCCTCAATGAAAACCTTCTCAAAGAAGACAATATTTCTCCACCATCTCCCACGGTTATTGCTATCGATGCTCCGACTTTGAAAACGCCTCCCATCGAAAATCCTCCGGATTTAGAACTTAAGGAGTTGCCGCCCCATCTCGAGTACGTGTTCCTTGAAGAAGAGAAAAATTCGCCCGTCATCATCGCGAAGGACTTGAAAGAAGACGAAAAATCTCGCCTCATCGCCGTGCTTAAAGATCATAAGAAGGCAATTGCTTGGAAAATTTCCGATATCCGTGGAATTGATCCGAACTTTTGTACTCATAAGATTCTCATGAAGATGACTTTAAACCCTCAATCCAGAGCCAAAGAAGGGTTAATCCTCGCATTCACGACGTCATTAAACAAGAGGTTATCAAACTTCTAGATGCCGGCTTGATTTACCCTATTTCGGATTCGCCTTGGGTAAGTCCCGTCCATTGTGTGCCCAAGAAGGTCAGGATAACCGTTGTTCCCAATGAACACAACGAGTTGCTTCCCACTCGTCTCGTTACTGGATGGAGAGTTTGTATTGACTATCGCAAGCTCAATGATGCCACGAGAAAAGACCACTTTCCTCTTCCTTTCATGGATCAAATGCTCGAGCGTCTTGCGGGTAATGACTCTTACTGCTTCTTAGACGGTTTCTCCAGGTATTTTCAAATTCCCATCGATCCCAAGGACCAAGAAAAGACCACATTCACTTGTCCCTACGGAACATTTTCTTACAAACGCATGCCTTTTGGTTTATGTAATGCTCCTGGGACGTTCCAAAGGTGTATGATGGCTATCTTCCATGACATGGTTGAAGAAACTATGGAAGTATTCATGGATGATTTCTCGGTTTATGGCGATTCATTCTCTGCTTGCCTTGCCAATTTAGAACGTATGCTTAAGCGGTGTGAAGACACTCGCCTTGTTCTTAACTGGGAAAAATGCCATTTCATGGTAAAAGAAGGCATCGTGCTAGGACACAAGATCTCTAAAGCCGGTCTTGAAGTAGACCGTGCTAAAGTCGATGTTATTTCTAAGTTGCCTCCACCTTCAACCGTGAAGGTTGTGAGAAGTTTTCTCGGTCATGCGGGCTTCTACCGTCGATTCATCAAAGATTTTTCTCAAATCGCTCGCCCGATGACCCACCTCTTGGAAAAAGATACTCCTTTTATCTTTTCCAAAGAGTGTATTGAAGCCTTCAACTTGCTTAAGGATAAGCTAACTAAGGCACCCGTCTTGGTTACCCCTAATTGGGAGCTTCCCTTCGAGTTGATGTGCGATGCTAGCGACTTTGCTATTGGTGCGATTTTGGGCCAAAGAGTGAATAAACACTTCCAACCAATCCACTATGCTAGCAAGACAATGACGGGGGCCCAATTGCATTACACGACAACCGAAAAAGAGCTTTTAGCTGTTGTCTATGCCTTTGAAAAATTTCGCCCGTATCTTGTCCTTTCCACCACAATCGTTTATACCGATCGTTCCGCGTTGAAGTACTTGTTAACTAAGCGAGATTCTAAACCAAGACTTCTTCGCTGGGTTTTGCTACTCCAAGAATTTAAAATCGAAATTCGCGATAAAAAAGGAGCTGAAAACCTAGCCGCGGATCATCTCAGTAGACTTGAGGATCCTTACCAAGGGGAACATCCGAACAAAGAGATCAATGACTCTTTTCCCCTAGAGACCTTAATGTCTATCAACTCGACTTCTGATGAAACCCCGTGGTTTGCAGACATTGCAAACTACTTGGCGGGTGGAATTCTCGTTGACGGGTTAACATCCCAGCAAAAGAAAAAGTTCTTCAAAGATATTAAGACTTACTTTTGGGATGACCCGTATCTCTTCAAACAATGTGCTGATTTGATTATTCGCCGATGTGTTGATGGACCGGCAGCTTTAGAAATCCTTGACGCTTGCCACAAAGGACCCACCGGTGGTCACTTTGGTCCCAACTACACCGCCAAAAAAGTGTTTGACTCGGGATTTTATTGGCCCACCATTTACCGTGATGCTCACGAGATGGTTAAACGATGTGATGCTTGCCAAAAACAAGGCAAGATCACACATAAAGACGAGATGCCTCAGAATTTCATTCAAGAGTGTGAAATCTTTGATGTTTGGGGTATCGACTTTATGGGGCCATTCCCTTCCTATAAAGGAAACAAATACATCCTTGTAGCCGTTGACTACGTTTCAAAGTGGGTTGAAGCCAAAGCTTTACCCACTAATGACGCAAGGGTGGTTTGTAACTTTTTGAAATCGCTATTCGCTAGATTTAGTGTGCCTCGTGCCATTATTAGTGATCACGTGACTCATTTTTGCAATGACCAATTTGCATAAGTCATGGCTAAGTATGGTGTAAATCATCGTCTTTCCACCGCCTACCACCCACAAACTAATGGCCAGGCTGAAATATCCAACCGAGGATTAAAGCGAATTCTTGAAAGAACCGTGGGAGAGCATCGTGCCTCATGGGCTGATAAACTTGATGATGCTTTGTGGGCTTTCCGTACCGCATAAAAGACTCCGATTGGTTGTACACCATATCGTCTCGTGTACGGGAAAGCATGCCACCTCCCCATTGAGTTGGAGCACAAGGCTTACTGGGCCTTGAAGTGGGCTAATTTTGATATCAACAAAGCCGGTGAGCTACGCAAGATCCAACTCAATGAGTTGAATGAACTCCGTAATGAGCCTTATGAAAATTCTTTGATCTATAAGGAGAAGACTAAGCTCATTCACGACTCTAAGATTAAGAACCGAGAGTTCCAAGTTGGAGACAAAGTGTTACTCTTTAACTCTCGGTTGAAAATCTTTTCGGGCAAGCTGAAATCTTGTTGGTCCGGCCCATTCACCATTGCCCAAATTTTTCCATATGGTACTCTCGAGCTCGCTCAACCTAATGGACCTAATTTTAAGGTGAATGGCCAACGAGTGAAGTTGTACTTTGGTGAGGACATCTCTCACGAGATGATTCCATCCCTCACCACGTTTCCCATGAACTAATTTTGGGTCGAGTCAGGCTCGTGACTCGGTTATCAAAAACAAGCGCTCCTCGGGAGGCAGCCCGAGTATCTATCCTTTTCTGTTTTAACATCCTAAGTGTAGGGGGGACCTATATAGATGTTTGTCTTTGTGTGGTGATGTGATTACAGGGATGAATGCACTTTTGGAACCTTTGAAGAACCGTGCTCCCGTGTTATCCGAAATCCGGTTCTATCTCTCAACTATCGTGATTCAATTTTCTTCATACTCACATTTGAAATTGATCACGTTAGTCGTCTCTTCCTTAACTTGATTTAACCAACGTGCACAATGTCATAAGTGTAGGGGAGATTTTTCCCACATGCTTAAACATTGAGGACAATGTTTATCTTAAGTGTAGGGGGGACTTCAATCGAAGTTTTAAGTGGACTTTTCCATGAAAATGCCTTCATTTAACCGGAAAATCATCTTTTTCAACATTTTTCAAATTTTTAATTAACTTTGGCCATTTAGTCGTAATTTTTAAATTTTTATCGTTTCCTTCATAAGTATATATCCCGCAATAAAGTCAAAAATATTAATAAAGTGGTGTAGCTAGTTTTGAAGTTTTTGACATATTAGGCCCGTTGCGATTATTTTGACTCAACCCGAATAGACTTATCCAAGTTTATTCTAGCTAGTATCCTTAACCATGTAGACCTTAATTGGTTTATTAGGCTAAGCATCCACGAGTCTCATTACTTGAGATTTTAAATTGTGGAGAACGAGAAATGATAGAGTCAATTATAAGTCGGCATTCTTGCGCAAGCTCACTTGGTGTAATTATTTGCCTATTCTCCCATCACTTGCTAATAATTTATCTGCAATAAGTAAGGTCGTACAATTTTAAAAGTTACTTAGCTTCTAGCCCAAGATCGTTTAAAAGTTGCTCGATAATGATAAGAGTTCATAGCCAAGGCATAACTTATGAAGCGGGGCGCGAAGATTGGTGAGTCCGAAAAGGCCCTAACAAGGCATGAGGATTCAATCTTATTGCTAAAGATCCAAGGTGATGTGAAAAGCATTATTCCCAAAATCAATATGAAGGATCAAGACTCACGACGAAAAGCAATCAACTCCCATAAAGATCATGGAGAAGTCTATCCGAAAAGACCCTAACAAGGTATGAGGATAAATAGATCCAAGTCCGAAAAGGAGGCGGATCGTTGTATCTCAAAATCCCAATTAGAGATTGAATAAATAATCATGAAGTCGTGGACAACAAAGTTGGAGTACCCCTCAAAAGTCTCCAAGTGAAGAAACTCTATTACGATGAGAAGACCATTATCTCAAGCACGTCTCTCAAGATATGAAGTATGAAGTACATGCCAAATATCAGCCCGAGAAAGGTCTCAAATCGTGAACCAAGTTATGCCAAGATATGAACTTTTTGATATCCCGAGAAGCAGTTTTAAGAGATTTTGTCCTTTAGCTAACTATTGATCAAATCGTCCTACTTTGCTTTCGGCCTAAATAAACTATCGAAATAAGTCCAAAAATGCATCTTCATGATCATTCTAAGACAAAATTAAAATATAAGAGATACCTCTAGGAATAAGGGAGTTTAAGCATTTAATTAAGCCATGTGTGTAAGTGTTTGATTTGCTCACTTATAATAACAATGATCTCGTTTTTAAGCTTAGTTTGGGGAACATGAAACTTGAGGATGATAAATCTTCGCAGCACCAAAGCCCTAATGTAAGTTCTTGATCTCCTTGCAAGTTATTTCCATGTAGCTATTTTCAAGTGAAAATGGTTTTCTATCCTTTTGTTTGCTTTAAAGTTTTAATTTCTCTTAGTACTTTAATTTTTGTTTAGTAGTATTTTAATAAGGCCAAGGTTGATTGATTATGAGAAAAATGTAAACTTGCTTTATCACCAAGCATTGCATGAGGGCATGGCAATGGTTAAGTGTAGGGGATTTGATAGGTGTGAAAACACCCATCCTTTTACCACTTATTTCTTACTAAAACAAGACCAAAACGCGTGTTTAATATCATTCGTTTGGAATTATGCGTGGTTTTTGTGTTTAATGTGTTTTTAGAGTCAACCGGATGAATATTGAAGAAAACATGGGATTGCACGGGTTTTATCAAAGAAAAAGACTCAAGACGAAGTCTATTGTCCAAGAGATGTAAAAGATTTGAAGTTAATGGGCCTATTTGAGGATTTATCGAAGAAAAGGACCAAAGATGGAAGATTTACATACGTCGAAGAAACTCAAGTCTATTTAACGAAGAAATTAAAAGACGAGTTGAATTTAATCGTCGACAAATCCCGAATCAGAATCGAAAACGTCAACTTTTCTGAAAAGACGAGAAGACAAGAAGAGAGGAAGAAAGCCCACTCACCAACCAACCACTTAGCCAATAAAAGGAGATCACCCTCACAAAATTTGCACCTAATTTTCATTTCCCAGTTTTCTTCTTTTCTTTCGTAGGAAGCCAACACCATTAAGGTGTTGGTGATTGTCACACCCCACCATGGCGGAATATGGGGCGCGACGTATGGATATCATCACAACATGGCGTGTCTATAGAGATAACTATATGATATAAGAAATGTCATAAAAATGGTAACACGAAGGTCATGACAATATCTAAACAAATGCAAGGGGTCTAGGTAAGTAGGTAACAGTCCTACCGCTTACCCAAGACAAACAAATAACATAACCAAACAAATATATGTGTGCCACGGTATCACTTATTAAAAGAACAAATAAAAACTAAGAAGGAAACGGGGATTCTCCTTCTATATGCATTCCTAAGCTTCTCCAATCCTAGCCACTTATGTTCTCATGCTTAACCATAGTATCACCTAAAAGAGACACTAAAACACGTCAACATAAAGTTGGTGAGAGTCATAGGTTTAGACTCCAACACAAGACAAGTCATAAGCTGTGAATACCATAAATCAATAAACATATGGACAATGCGCTACAATCATGTACTAACAACTAACATTCAAGTTCAATCAATCATTACAATTCCAAGGCATCACGCCTTACCAACAACCACAATTACCAAGGCATCACGCCTTACCAACAATCACAATTTCCAAGGCATCACGCCTTACCAACAATCACAATTTCCAAGGCATCACGCCTTACCAACAATCACAATTTCCAAGGCATCACGCCTTACCAACAATCACAATTTCCAAGGCATCACGTCTTACCAACAATCACAATTTCCAAGGCATCACGCCTTATCATTAACCATAGGTCCCATAGGCGCCCATACACCTATGTACCTTTCCAATCCAGATCACACACAAACAAGAATCACATAGCAGTTAATCACATAAATGTACACACAAGTCCATCTCAAACCTTAAAACATTCACAACATTAATTTAGAAAATAACTCAACACAGTGTCTCTTCCATCCCATCTGGAAGTCAAAGTCAAAAGTAAACATGGGACTGTGAAACTCACCTGATAGCTTCTTCACAAGTCCTCGCACTAGCAACAAGCTAACAAACCAAAAACACGAAATCAATACACAACCAATCACTAAGATGGCTCATCAACCTATGATGGACATCTAACCTATTTCCACATAACTAACTCATTGATAAGCTCTAATCACCCCATTAACCATCCCTAACAAGTCCTTAACTTGGTTAAGTTTAATAACTATCCCGTTCATATTTTATACAAAACAGTCCCAGTTTTTAGGTCTCAAAACTTTAAGTCAAACGTCCACTTAAACATACCCATGGTTTCTGTAAAAGGAATATTCATACCCTTACGTATGTTGGCTAACACCTCCCACTTTCCCTAACCTTAAAGCTACTGTTAAGGCCCCGATATACATATATCTACTTTTGTCATTTCAGATTTCCTGATTTTAAACGTACTAAAAGTTTGTTACCATTAAGGGGTCTTACCCTAAACCACAACCTTAGCCCAAGTGCAGATACTTACTACAATATATAAACCATCTCTCACGTTCGTGAGAAGATCCCAATGAAACCCTAAGTACCCCAAACAACCCAAAACTTAAAAAGAAAACAGGCTGAATTCAAAACTGTTTTGACCTCCGACTGTTGTAACCTGTTTTTGACCCTGTTCCCGACCTCCAATTTAGTTCTAGTTTCTTGCATTGGAAAGCCACTTCAAATACCTTTCCAGGGGTACTTGGATCGTAAAATAAGAGTTTATAGAACTCCCGATATGATCAAAACAATTGACACAAAATCTACCCAGTTATTAAAAACGGGTTTAAACAAATTGAACTAATTAATTACCCATAACCCCATCTAATACAAGCCCTATATTATATGATCATCATATTATGATTATAGCATCATTAATTTACTGATTTTATAAAAACCCTAACCCTAATCCATCATAAGAATGATTAATTAAACACAAACAATTAAATCAAAAAGGTTAATGAAGGTTTTTACCTATAATTCAATGGAAGATGAAAAACACCCAATTTTTATGAAGAAACCTAATTTTCCTCTTCTTTTAGTCGACTATAACTCCAGGAAAAGAAAAAAATGCGTTTGATTTAGTGTTGGGGGTTCCTTATATAGCCAAAACAATCCTTGTCCAACCCAATTACCACTTACCATAAATATTTTCCTTTTTCCTTTTTTTCTCTTCTAAACCGACCCAAACACCCCTAATTTCGTTTTTTCCTTTATTTTTTTCTTTTTATTGTTAATTAATATCTTATTAATATTACCTTAATTTACCTTAATTTATTTCAGCTCCTAAAACTCCCAAAACCTCAAAACCGTAAAACTAGTCAAATTTACGCGTTTTACCGTAAAAGACGTAAAATATACACTTTTATAAAAAAATCTTAAATTTTGAAATAAACTTTATAACTAAGTCCTAAATGACTTAAAACCATCCCGAAAAATATTCATATGGATAATTACCTCACCCAAGACCTCTAAATGCTAAACCGTAAATCCTAAAAAAATACTATTACTATAATACTTATACGTATACGTAAACACCAAAATATCACTATTTCATTTCATAGTCACCACTTGTGAGCTCATGAACATGAATTAACCGTTCCTCGATTTACTTATGAGTACTCTATACTCATAAACGATAACCACACCAACCTCGTTCACACAAAATAAACATGTAAACACACAAGTAAAATAAGCACACATAAAATAACCTAAAAGTAAGACCAAGTGACGAACCTCAAAACCACGGTTGTCACATCACTCCCTCCTAATAGAAATCTCGTCCCGAGATTCACTCCCAAACTCAAACTTATTCTCAGCAAACAAACGAGGATGCATATCCCTGATAAAACCTTCATGTTCAAACGTGAACTCGGTTTACACGAAAATAATCTCAACCAACAACACATGAGCCTTAACCGTTCGCGAGGAAACTTATCAAAACCATAAAGTTATGTAACCAACCTAACTAAATCTCGCAACTCATCAAACAAGAACTGTCTTGAAACCAAGTTAGGAGCCGTCACATAACTCAACGGGTTTAAAACTGTCACCCCCGATTTCAGTCTTACTCATAAATACCATAAATCAAAACTCATCAAAATATAACCACGTATAATAAGGTCTAAAGAACTCTCAAATTCCTTCCCAACTCATCTCTATGTTTACCCTCCAAGTGTTCATTACCGCAAAATACCCAAAACACGAGTTTAAACCATGTTGTCTGAAAATTAACCTTGAACTCAACACTTGTACTATTAATTCGACCAAGCTACTAACTTCCAGTTACGAAACTTTCTGAATATTTGAAAAGTATGTTCCGAGTACATAATTTTAGGCTTTTGAATCACCCAAAAACCTTTAAAAACGAATAAATTATGACCAAAACGATTTTTCTCAAAATCTGCCTAGGCATTAGCGACAGTTTCTGACAGTTAGCGACATATTTTGACAGTTTAGCGACAGTTTCTGCCTACTCCGATTTATACAAAAAAAAACGATTTTTAAACCCTAAAACCCCCCATTAATTATCAAAACTAGAACCTAATTTATTTTAATTCCAGAAAATTAAAACTCTATTAATTACATGATTTTAACATATTTCACTAAATAAGAACAAAATTTTTAACTTAAGAACAATAACTTTAGGTGATCAAAACCAAAATATTTTAAAATAACCGAGTCATGCTTATATGTTAAAGAATTTATATTCCACCTTATTTGAAACATGATCCCGACACTTCCTTATTTTATCGACTACCAACAACTATTTTTTTTTCAATTTGCAAGTTCTATTTTTTACCATGTATAACTCGAAACAAAAGACATCGTTACCCCAAAAAGAAATCTCCACCATCTCAAAATCCTTCACGCCAAAAGTACCGTACAAACAAACACGTGAAATGAGGACCCGAGAAATGCGCTACTACAGAAGTTGAACATCTCAAAGAGAAACGAGCTAGCAACCATCCCAAGAATACAACCGGTAAGTAGAAAATAATTTTACATACATAGGCATAAGCGTACATACACTCAAATTCATCCAACATATACTATACAAGCATGTATTAACTCTCTTTCATGCAAATCATACTTGAAAGTCCAGTGGTGTTGTGGCACATATATAATTATGTAGGCCTCCATAATTATACATGTTCCCTTTCACCAATGTACTCCCTCCTATGATGACACTTATAAGAAATTAATACTACACATAACACATAATCCAACAACTCACAAGCACATAACCACACAAGATAAGATCCAAAACCCCATGTATTAAAATAACATAGCCAATGCACGAAACACATAAACTCGTAGTCCAGCTGAACCAGCGTAGACAAAATTCAAAATGTATAAAGAACATGAAAACATAATTAAGCGAAATCCAACAATGACTAGCGTATACGACCATGGTTCCACCCGCACTAATCAAAACTCGTAAAGAAAATAACATGTAGTTAAGTATGAACCATAGTAGTTCATAACCTAACAAAACTGCGAAAATAATATTCAAACACATCAATTACTATAAAATGCACATATACTCCTATGACGCCTATATGCAGGGACCCTTAAGCTATAGACTAGGCTACACGACTAGGCAACCTAATTCTCTATAACCATTGTCTCTGATACCATTCTGTCACACCCCACCATGGCGGAATATGGGGCGCGACGCATGGATATCATCACAACATGGCGTGTCTATAGAGATAACTATATGATATAAGAAATGTCATAAAAATGGTGACACGAAGGTCATGACAATATCTTAACAAATGCAAGGGGTCTAGGTAAGTAGGTAACAGTCCTACCGCTTACCCAAGACAAACAAATAACATAACCAAACAAATATATGTGTGCCACAGTATCACTTATTAAAAGAACAAATAAAAACTAAGAAGGAAACGGGGATTCTCCTTCTATATGCATTCCTAAGCTTCTCCAATCCTAGCCACTTATGTTCTCATGCTTAACCATAGTATCACCTGAAAGAGACACTAAAACACGTCAACATAAAGTTGGTGAGAGTCATAGGTTTAGACTCCAACACAAGACAAGTCATAAGCTGTGAATACCATAAACCAATAAACATATGGACATTGCGCTACAATCATGTACTAACAACTAGCATTTAAGTTCAATCAATCATTACAATTCTAAGGCATCACGCCTTACCAACAACCACAATTACCAAGGCATCACGCCTTACCAACAATCACAATTTCCAAGGCATCACGCCTTACCAACAATCACAATTTCCAAGGCATCACGCCTTACCAATAATCACAATTTCCAAGGCATCACGCCTTACCAACAATCACAATTTCCAAGGCATCACGCCTTACCAACAATCACAATTTCCAAGGCATCACGCCTTATCATTAACCATAGGTCCCATAGGCGCCCATACACCTATGTACCTTTCCAATCCAGATCACACACAAACAAGAATCACATAGCAGTTAATCACATAAATGTACACACAAGTCCATCTCAAACCTTAAAACATTCACCGCATTAATTTAGAAAATAACTCAACACAGTGTCTCTTCCATCCCATCTAGAAGTCAAAATCAAAAGTAAACATGGGATTATGAAACTCACCTGATAGCTTCTTCACAAGTCCTCACACTAGCAACAAGCTAACAAACCAAAAACACGAAATCAATACACAACCAATCACTAAGATGGCTCATCAACATATGATGGACATCTAACCTATTTCCACATAACTAACTCATTGATAAGCTCTAATCACCCCATTAACCATCCCTAACAAGTTCTTAACTTGGTTAAGTTTAATAACTATCCCGTTCATATTTTACACAATACAGTCCCAGTTTTTAGGTCTCAAAACTTTAAGTAAACGTCCACTTAAACATACCCATGGTTTCTGTAAAAGGAATATTCATACCCTTACGTATGATGGCTAACACCTCCCAGTTGCCCTAACCTTAAAGCTACTGTTAAGGCCCCGATATACATATATCTACTTTTGTCATTCCAGATTTCCTGATTTTAAACGTACTAAAAGTTTGTTACCATTAAGGGGTCTTACCCTAAACCACAACCTTAGCCCAAGTGCAGATACTTACTAAAATATATAAACCATCTCTCACGTTCGTGAGAAGATCCCAATGCAACCCTAAGTACCCCAAACAACCCAAAACTTAAAAAGAAAACAGGCTGAATTCAAAACTGTTTTGACCTCCGACTGTTGTAACCTGTTTTTGACCCTCTTCCCGACCTCCAATTTAGTTCTCGTTTCTTGCATTGGAAAGCCACTTCAAATACCTTTCCAGGGGTACTTGGATCGTAAAATAAGAGTTTATATAACTCCCGATATGATCAAAACAATTTACACTAAATCTGCCTAGTTTTTAAAAACGGGTTTAAACAAATTGAACTAATTAATTACCCATAACCCCATCTAATACAAGCCCTAGATTATATGATCATCATATTATGATTATAGCATTATTAATTTACTGATTTTATAAAAACCCTAACCCTAATCCATCATAAGAATGATTAATTAAACACAAACAATTAAATCAAAAAGGTTAATGAAGGTTTTTACCTTTAATTCAACGGAAGATGAAAAACACCCAATTTTTATGAAGAACCCTAATTCTCCTCTTCTTTTAGTCGACTATAACTCCAGGGAAAGAAAAAAATGCGTTTGATTTAGTGTTGGGGGTTCCTTATATAGCCAAAACAATCCTTGTCCAACCCATAAATCTTTTCCTTTTTCCTTTTTTTTCTCTTCTAAACCGACCCAAACACCCCTAATTTCGTTTTTTCCTTTATTTTTTTTCTTTTTAGTGTTAATTAATATCTTATTAATATTACCTTAATTTACCTTAATTTATTTCAGCTCCTAAAACTCCCAAAACCTCAAAACCGTAAAACTAGTCAAATTTACGCGTTTTACCGTAAAAGACGTAAAATATACACTTTTATAAAAAATCTCAAATTTTGAAATAAACTTTATAACTAAGTCCTAAATGACTTAAAACCATCCCGAAAAATATTCATATGGATAATTACCTCACCCGAGACCTCTAAATGCTAAACCGTAAATCCTAAAAAAATACTATTACTATAATACTTATACGTATACGTAAACACCAAAATATCACTATTTCATTTCATAGTCACCACTTGTGAGCTCATGAACATGAATTAATCGTTCCTCGATTTACTTATGAGTACTCTATACTCATAAACGATAACCACACCAACCTCGTTCACACAAAATAAACACGTAAACACACAAATAAAATAAGCACACATAAAATAACCTAAAAGTAAGACCAAGTGACGAACCTCAAAACCACGGTTGTCACAGTGATTTTTTATTTTCTTGTTGAATCCTTAAAATTTGTAAGTTTTAATCTTTCTTTTTTGCTTACCTTACATTAATCATCAATATAATCTTTACATTCATCTTGTTCATCTTCATCTTTTTATTCAAAGTTTTAAAGTTCCTATCTGGTTGATTTGATCTTCTAAAAGTTGTTGATTTTGTGTTTTTATGATTGGGATTTGATCCTTATGGTTACTAGATGATTATTGGTTAATTTGGTTAAACCTTTTTGTTTATTTGGTCGATTTTGATTAAATTCGCTTCCCCCTGTTTTCTACTGTTTCTGTTCTTCGTTCCCAATTATTCCGAGTAAGCTTGGTTCAATTTATATTCCGCATAGCCTTGTTTTTATTCCGAATAGGATTAGTATTCCGGATAGCCTTTATATTCCGCATGGTCTCATTATTCCGGGTAGCATTTTATTCAGCATAGCCTTGTTATTCCGAATGGTCCTTATTCCGCATAGAGGTTATTTATTCCGCATAGTATGTTTATTCAGCATAGCCCCATATTCCGCATGGCAAACTTTATTCCGCATAGAGCTTTATTCCGAGTAAGCCTGATATTCCGCATAGTCAAATCATTCCGCATAGAGTCTTAGTTATTCCGCACAGTCAAATATTCCGCATAGCTTTCTTTATTCCGTGTTGTCATTTATTCCGAGTAGCCACTTTTATTCCGGATAGAGCAATTTTGGAGGTATTCACAAGTTACTGTTCTAGTTTAATTTTAATTCAGGTTTATTTTTACTAACTAATTGCTTCTAGTTTACTTTTATTTTAATTTACATATTTACCTTTTTAGTATAATAGAAAACAAAACCCACTATTTGTCACCAAGAACAAATCATTCCACTTTGAACCGTGATCAATTCGAGGAGATTCCGAGAAACGAACTTTCAACTAGCAAAACGAATGTATCAATGGACCATCTGGCGGTTCTCAGTAGACCAGTCTGTATTTAGTAGTGACCTTTGTATCTTTTGTACTTTTGTAGCTTTGACTGAACCGACTTGTTAGTAGTAGACTTGGCACGAATTTTGAGTGTATATAGTGCTAGAACTTTGATATGGGATGTAACTAAGACAATAATTTTGTTTCAAATCGAATGAAATATGTATCTTGTCTTGAATTCCATATTGTGCCTTATTTGTATCTTGATTATGAATTCAATCCATATTATATGAATCCCTTGTTGGGTGAATGCTTAATACTTTGAAAATGTGAAATTATAGAACTATGCCGCCCAAGAAGGCTGTGACTGAGGATGATGTACGTAGGATTATTACGGAGCAAGTTACCGCATCTATGACTGAATTTATGGCAAATGCTAGAAATGAAGCTGGCGGTAGTGGAGCTGGCGGTAGTGAAGCTGGCGGTAGTGGAGCTGGCGGTAGTGGAGCTGGCGGTAGTGGAGCTGGCGGTAGTGGAGCTGGCGGTAGTGGAATTGGCGGTACTAATGTGAATGTGAATGCTAATGCTGGAGGAAATATAGGAGGACTTGGAACTAATGCACCTGAAGTTGGTGGCTGTAATTACGTAACGTTCATGAAGTGTGAACCTCTACCTTTTAATGGAACTGAAGGTGCTATAGGATTAAGCCAGTGGATTGAGAAGATTGAGTCGGTGTTTCGGATTAGTAAGTGTAAGGAGGAAGATAAGGTGACTTTTGCTATGGCTACTCTTAAAGGTCGTGCATTGACTTGGTGGAACGGGAGAATTGCTTTCATGGGTCTTGATGCTGCTAATGCTACTCCTTGGGCTGAAATTAAGAAGTGGATGACTTTGGAGTTTTGTCCTCGTAGTGTGATCATTAGGTTAGAACAAGAGTTGATTCATCTGAGAATGAAAGGTGTGGACATTGATAGTTATACAAACCGATTCCATGAGTTGGCCTTGCTATGTCCTCGATTGGTGGAACCCGAAGAGATCCGAATTGAGCAATATATTAAAGGGTTGACAAGGAATATCCGGGGGACGTGACATCATCTAAACCACTGACCATTGATGATGCTGTTCGAATGGCTTACCAACTCATTGGACAGATAATTCAGGATAGGGAAGATGAAGCCCGTGTAGGTGAGAAAAGAAAGGGAGACGGTGATCGTGTAGATAGAGGTGATAATAGGAAGAATTTCAATCGCCGTCAGAACCAGAGAAAGGGGAATGCAAATGCTCTTACCAACAACACACCGCGCAACGATGATAGATGTCCTAAGTGTGGCAACAAGAGGCATGCTGACGACTGCTGGAAGTGCCGAAATTGCGGAAAGCTTGGACACAAGGTTGAAAGGTGTAAAAAGGGAACCATTTTCTTCAACTGTAATGAAGAAGGTCATAGGAAATTGGAATGCCCCAATTTGAAAGCGATTGTACCTGGAAGAAACCCCCAGGGTGGTATCTATCAACTTGGAACAATTGAGGTGAAGAAAGAGGATCCAAATGTCGTTACCGGTACGTTTTTACTCAACAATCATTATGTTGTTGCTTTATTTGATTCGGGTGCTGATAGGAGCTTTGTATCCACTAAATTTAGTGCCCTTATTGACATTGAACCTGTTGAGATAAATACCAGTTACGAGGTGTAATTGGCTAATGGTAAATTAGTGAAAACTAATAAGCTATTAGAAGGATGCTCTCTAAATCTCTTGAACTATTCCTTTCCGATTGATTTGATGTTGATAGAATTAGGTAGTTTTGATATTATTATTGGTATGGATTGGTTGTCGTTAAATAATGCTACTATTTTATGTGGAGAGAAGAAGGTTAAGATTCCTCTTAGGAATAGGACATTAGTAATTGATGGTAATCGAGGTGAATCCCGTTTGAAAATCGTTTCATGTATTAAAATCCAAAAGTACATCAGGAACGGTTGCGAGTTATTCTTAGCTCAAGCTACCGGGAATGAGTTTAGGGAGAAACGATTGGAAGATGTACCTATTATTTGTGAATTTCCTGAGGTATTTCCTAAAGATTTACCCGGACTTCCACCGATAAGGCAAGTAGAGTTTCGAATCGATTTAATTCCTGGTGCTGCACCGGTGGCACGTGCGCCTTACCGATTAGCCCCTTCTGAATTAAAGGAGTTATCTGAGCAACTTAAGGAGTTGTCTGATAAAGGTTTTATTCGACCGAGCTCGTCGCCTTGGGGAGCTCTAGTCTTGTTCGTTAAGAAGAAGGATGGATCTTTCCGTATGTGCATTGATTATAGGGAACTGAATAAGTTGGCAATTAAAAATCGATACCCTTTACCTAGGATTGATGATTTGTTTGATCAACTACAAGGATCTAGTGTATATTCTAAGATAGATTTGCGGTCAGGATATCACCAACTTAGCGTCCGTGAAGAAGATATTACTATAACTGCCTTTAGAACTCGTTATGGACACTATGAATTTCAAGTAATGCCATTTGGGTTAACTAACGCACCTGCGGTTTTCATGGATTTAATGAATCAAGTGTGCAAGCCCTACTTGGATAAATTTGTGATTGTGTTTATTGACGATATTCTAATCTATTCTAAGAATGAAGATGAACATAGAGAACATTTAAGTATTGTTTTGAATTTGTTGAAGGATGAAAAGTTGTATGCTAAGTTTTCGAAATGTGATTTTTGGTTAGATTCTGTGCAATTTCTTGGTCATGTGATTAACAAAGATGGAATTCATGTTGATCCTGCAAAGGTTGAAGCCATTAAGAATTGGTCTGCACCGACAACGCCAACGGAAGTGCGACAGTTCTTAGGATTGGCCGGCTATTATAGGCGATTCATTAAAGAATTTTCTTTGATAGCTAAACCCTTGACTAAGCTTACCCAGAAGAATAAACCTTTCGTTTGGGGAAGTGATGAAGATGAAGCATTTCGGACATTGAACCAAAAATTATGTAGTGCGCCAATCTTATCATTACCCGAGGGGAGTGAAGATTTTGTAGTGTATTGTGATGCATCTCTTAGAGGCTATGGAGCTGTTTTGATGCAGCGAGAGAAAGTGATAGCTTATGCTTCTAGGCAATTAAGGAAGAATGAGGAGAATTATACTACTCATGATCTTGAGTTAGGAGCTGTAGTCTTTGCTCTTAGGCTGTGGAGACATTATCTGTATGGCACCAAGTGTACGGTATTCAGCGATCACAAAAGCCTATAGTATATTCTCGATTGAACATGAGGCAATGAAGATGGATAGAGTTGTTAAGTGATTATGATTGTGATATAAAATATCACCCAGGAAAAGCCAATGTTGTTGCCGATGTGTTAAGTAGGAAAGATAGAGAGCCTATCAGGGTACGTTCTCTAGTCTTGACCCTGCACAATAATTTGCCTGAACAAATTAGAAATGCGCAAATAGAAGCTTGTAAGAAGGAAAATTTTGTTAATGAAGGGTTCCGAGGAGAAGGAGATCCTTTAGAGGTTAGAGCTGATGGAGTGAAATGCTTAAGAGGTCGTATGTGGATACCTAAGTTTGGAGGCTTAAGTGATTTGATTATGTTAAAATCCCATAAATCTAAGTATTCCATTCATCCGGGATCTGATAAGATGTACCATGATTTGAAGAAGTTGTACTGGTGGCCGAATATGAAAGCTGATATTGCTATGTATGTTCTTCAATGCTTGACTTGTGCTAGAGTCAAAGATGAACATCAAAAGCCATCAGGACTACTTCAACAACCAAAGATTCCTGAATGGAAGTGGGATCGAATTACGATGGACTTTATCACCAATCTTCCTAGAACATCATCTAGAAACAACTCGATTTAGGTTATTGTCGACAGACTGACCAAATCAGCACACTTCATTCCGGTTAAAGAGCAGTTCTCACTGGAGAAGCTGACTCGTATATACCTT
The DNA here is from genome assembly GCA_025667525.1 of Glebionis coronaria. Taxonomy (NCBI): domain Eukaryota; kingdom Viridiplantae; phylum Streptophyta; class Magnoliopsida; order Asterales; family Asteraceae; genus Glebionis; species Glebionis coronaria. Next base: position 295,620 of record JANFOE010000512.1, on the reverse strand, counting down.
GAGAATGTTGTATGCAAGCATGGAGTGCCTGTATCGATCATTTCAGATCGAGATCCTAGATTCGCATCGAATTTTTGGAAATCTCTCCAAAGATCTTTGGGAACGAATCTCGACACGAGCACTGCTTATCACCCCCAGACTGATGGGCAAAGTGAAGGACGATACAAACACTAGAAGATATGTTGAGAGCTTGTGTGTTAGATTTTGGTAAGTGTAGATCTCCTGTATGTTGGAGTGAAGTTGGGGATACCCAGCTCACGGGACCGGAATTGATCCGGGAGACTACGGAGATGATAGTTCAGATTAAGAATAGGTTGTTGACTGCCCGTCGTAGACAAAAAAGTTACGCGGATGTGCGGCGGAAGCCAATGGAGTTTAAAGTGGGTGACCAAGTAATGTTGAAAGTATCGCCATGGAAAGGCGTTATAAGATTTGGAAAGCGAGGAAAATTGAATCCCCGTTATATTGGACACTTTAAGATTTTATCTAGAGTAGGTCCGGTTGCTTACAAACTAGAGTTACCTCCAGAACTTCATGGTGTTCACAACACATTCCATGTATCTAATCTGAAGAAATGTCTAGCAGTGAGTGATGAGAAAATTTCATTAGATAAGGTTCGAATAGATGGGAAGTTGCATTTTATCGAAGAACCCGTAGAGGTTATGGATCGTGAGGTAAAGCAACTGAAACAAAGTCGGATACCTATTGTCAAGATCCGATGGAATTCAAAGCATGGAATGGAATATACTTGGGAACGAGAGGATGAAATGTGGAAGAAATATCCGCACCTCTTCGATTTCAATAAGAAACGGACATCCAAATGAAATGGATCACGAGGACGTTGATCCCTTTTAGAAGGAAAAGTTGTGACAATCTAACATTTTAAGGTAGTAAATTATTTTCTCGTATAATATTTTGAAACTTATTTTTGTATTGGTTGATGAACTCACAATTTACGGATTTAAATTTGGGCTTACGTGCATAATTTAGCGTCCTTTACGATTAAACCAGACACCTTTGGATTACGTATTTACGTTTTTGAACTCCGTTTTTGATGAGACAATTTTTATTGGATTCGTTTTGTGCCGTTGATTCATAATTTATAAAAACGTTTTTCGTGAAACGACCCGAGGGCACGCAAATCGAGGAAACTAGAATCGAGGAGTACCCGTAAATTAGTGAGGTGGGACAAAATACATTATCTCACCCCACTATAGCATGGGACGGCCAACATGACACCACATCAAAGATGTGGCATCATGTTAACTTGTAACTTACAAGTGTAAGCTTAAGCTTAACACTTAAGCTACCAAACCAACTAAAACCATCAACCTAAAAACATACCACCATTCACTCATGCAAATCAACTAGAAACTCTCTCAAAACCATCACCATTGCCGTCTCACTTTAAGCACAAACACCCCTTTTTAATCTTTTCTAGCCACAAAATACTTGTTATCTAGCTATATCATGGAGTTACCTTGAAGCCTTGATCACTTGGTGGCCATTTTAACAACAAAGGAGGTGATTTGCTTGTGTCCTAGGGCTGATTTCTCAACTTATTTTTTGGTGTTTGATGATCTTGGAGTTACATTTGGTGTTCATCAAGTTCTTGTCTTCCAAAAACAAGATATACTCTTGGTTGGTAAAGAAGATCATCCTCTCCATTTTCTCTTGTTATTTTTGTAAAGATCAAATGTATTTTCTTTCTTGTTATATATGTATATGATGAATATATGATGATAAAAATGTTGTGTGGGGATCAAGTGTTGATAAATATGCTTAAAAAGGTTAATAACCATGAGAAATAAGGCTAAAATCATGCTTATTTAGTTGGCTGTATAAAAACAGTATGTAACTAAAACTTGAACTGATAAACTTACATGGTAGAATCCATTTACAGTAAGTACAAGATGTCATTCACATGTGAGAGTTGGCCATTCAATGGAATCATTAAAATGAGTGAGATATGATCAAAACAAGATGAGTGTGCTAATCTGAATAAGCTATTTTGTAGGAACTGTTAAGGCTAGATAAACTTAAAATTAGCAGTAGCTATAACTAAGTTAAATGTAGCACATAATATGAAGATTATACCATCCAAAAATGAGCTTCTAATTCATTGTAGAACTCAAGATATGATAAAAATGGTGAAGATGAAAATAAAAATCAGATTTTGAGAATTAATGTTTATTACTATTATATAAGCACTCAAAATTTTATTGTATAAAATGTAAAATTAAAACCCACTAACTTATGAATTTCATTTATATAAATATTTATAAGGTTAAATAAATGGATAAATTATAAAAATGGTAGTGGAATAATACTTATAAGTTATAAAAACTATAAACTTGATTTTTACGACTTTTTCGGCTATTACCGTAAAATTAACGTTTTTCGCCAATTAAAACTTAGACGATCAAACCCATCTAATGTAAAGTTTTTAAAAGTCATATACTGATATATAAGTATATAATACAAGTAAAAACCGATAAAACCCGAACTATAGGACATACGGACATTAACGAGCTAAGTAAGCATATTGGACTAATAACTGGACTAATAAGTTAAACACTTATAAAAAAATACTTATTGGGCTTAACCCATTTGGGCCCAACATTTAAGTGTAAATACTGATAAGATAAGTATAAAATAGATTAAAACAAGTTAAAGAACTTATAATGAGCTTATTGGACTTAAAACGTGTAAATAGGTAAAACTAGTAAACTAGTAAAAAGTTACCAATACGTAAACACTAAAATGAGTAAACAAGGATATATAAACCCACTTGATCATCATCATATGTACAAAATTATCATATGTATATTGTTATTTTGATAAAGTCATTGGACAAAAGTCTAAGACCGATTATTATTTATATAGGTTTCCGTGACCGAAGCACGCCCGTAGCCGATAATCCGCCTTTCATTATCAACGTGAGTTCATAGCCTCGCACTCTTTTAAATGTTTTATAAAATGATTTGTAAACCCGCGAGGGAGATAACATGCTAGATTTTGATAAAAAGAGAACACAAGTAGTCCCGATGGTATGCTTAATGATATGGACCCGAATGATGCTATGACCCTATAAACGAGACAAAAAGGATTATTAGTAGTTAGGTTATGTCACTTAAAGTCCCATTAGCATGAATTGTGAACTACCGGTATTTGGTAGACGCTTATGCATTTGATAGTACTATTTGGGGACGATCACCCTAGTTCGTGCCTTGACGGTTGATCCCCGTCGTACCACATTGATTGGTAAGCGAATTTATGTATGAGAAGATTCCATAGCGTGATTTTTGTGACGACACGCTAACTTAGATGGGCAAATTGTTTGTCGGGTTCGCGGCCCGTTGTTTTCACAGTAAGGTAACAATGTCATGCGGCTAATAATAATCCAAATGTATCCTATATAATCCATAATGTAATCCAATAACGACGCTAATAACGATGAATATATTACCTATAATGGTAATATTGAGGCTACGGTCTCATGGACGGTTTAAGATGTATGCTTGATTTATATATTGCCTGACTAGCAATACGAGGACTTACTTCCGATATTATACTTGTGTTCTGATTTTAACGATTGTTTTATATAACAGTTTTTATTAAACTCTATGAATTCACTCGGTATTCGCTGATATGATTTTTTCATGTTTTTATCTCAGGTGCTTGAAGGTAATCCGGATGGAGATCGACTCTGATGGCCCACATAATATTAAAAATGTTCATTCGATCTATGTTTTGTAAACTTAATGACATGTATAATTTGGGACCTGTTGTACACTTTAAAACTTTTTATCGAATGAATGTATGTTAAACCTTGTACAACCATTTTTATGTGTTGTCTATGATTGGAGTTATTGTGCTATCCCGTAACACTCTGAAAGACCCTTCCGCTGTACCGATATGAAAATTGAGAGTGTTACAGTATAAACTACCATGTTCAAAATCGTAAACAATTTCAAAACCTCAAAACCTGAAAATTGAAAATTGTGAACAATTACAAACCTAAAAGGGAATATACAGAGACTACACCATCTATTACACGCATTATATATTCCTAAAATCATCGGTGACGATAAGACATTTGGAATAAAAATTTGCTTTGAAAAAATGAGGAAAATGTTCACAAAAATAATCTTAATGGTTCATTACTTATTACCCACAAGCACGTTGATTGGTTAATAAAATGATGATTATGTGCTTTCGAGAACCAAACACTCATATAAGTGTCATATTCCTCATTTTATCACGAACACAATAAAGAAGATTCTAGGACATAGCAGATCTAACATGTAACTAAACTCTCAGAACATGACGGTGCTGTTTGGCAAATGTTTACTTTGTTAAATGATTTATTGCATGGACATACATAAATAACTGTTTAATAAATCTAGACAGACTTAATAGTACCTAATAGGCTTAAGAACACATTTGACCCATCTTAATCGTGTTTATGTTCTTTTTTAGAAAAAATGAACCCAAGAACCAACTAGTCTCCGAAGACCTAAACACTTACATATTGGTGTCAAATCAATTCGATCAACAATACATGGGAAGTTGAAATCGGATAAGTGGAAGAAAATTACGTGAGCGTGAATTGAGTTCTTTAAGTCAGTCGAAATGGTATGACTCCTTCGAAGATGGTTCATATATGCAGAGCTTAATGAGAGACAGTAAGCATCAAAGCTATAAAAAAAGGGAATTTATCTACAAACAAATTTTGTCATTGCATCAAAAGGATAAATCTAATTTTTTGCTATTACAGCCGACTTATGTGGTTGTTTATTGCAAATAAAATCCTTCATCTATAATTCTATTTATCTATTAATCATACTTATATCTACAATTGCACCTCCTATGGTTACTAATTATATTTGGCTTCTTATCACATTCATCATTGTTCCATTCAATGTAAAGCACCTACTACTAAAGCTATACATCACTCATAACAACTAACGACAGTTTTCTTAAAATTAATGCATAAAAATCCTTGAATTACTACTCTAGTTAGATAAAGATAGCACTGATGAGTGCTAAATAACTTGTCTACCAGAACCATTATAGGGAACATAATCAAATGTTAAAAAAAAACACAACATGAATTTTTTTTTTCAAAAGCATTCAATCAAACACAGAAGCATAAAGACTTTGAACTCACATGTCAATTTATTGGTACCTGTTTATAGACGAATCGTTTAATATGAGCTGCCAACATGCTTCCACCATGAACTCCATATAAACATGTTCTTTTATTGTTACTGTAATTGCCAACAAAAAAATTTAATATATATTTGTTCAGTTTGAGGAGGCACATAGATGAATCGGACACTTCAGTAACCATATAAGACACGTGATAGAAGAATTTTGATTGGATTTTAAGTAATAAAACACACCCTAAATCTATATATAAAATTGACAGTATAGACATAAACAAATAGTTTGTGTTATAATAAGATAAAAAATATACTAAAAGTAATTAAAGGCATCCTATGATGTATATACTATGAGATTAGAAAGGACTTACGGAAGATTATCAAGTTCTAGTACACGTAGGACCAATATGACTGCAATCTATGAACGACATGTAGGAACAACTATTTCAGTCGCAAAGAGTCCATATTCCATAGGAACAAATATTTCAGTCGCAAAGAGTCCAGAGTCCATATCCCATAGTTTGCAAAACAACCATTTCAAATTTGCATAATATTTTTCCTACAACAACATCAGAAGCACCAGGTTGTAGTTAGTGAGATTATATCACAAGAAAAATAAAATGACCAAATAAGATGATCCGCATTACCTAAATACCTAACGTCATTATATGCAATATGTTACTGTTAATGTTTCCTTGCAAAATTAAACTTACTCTCTTCTATGCAATTCAATATAAGAAAAAATTAGAAGTGAAGCAAATTTTGAATTACATTAAAGTTCTGCTAATCCAAAAGGCGTCGAATTCAAATGAAAATGAAGCAAACTTGAAAAAAAAACAAACTGAAAGTTACCGCAATTAGGCAAATAGTGAATGTTAGTTCAAGCGCACCCTAAAAGACAACATATCCTAGGCAAAAAGGGCATCTCTATTCCCCCATCAAAGATGTAAAAAACATTCAAATTGGAGTTCTAATACAAAACAACTTAAATGATGTACGCAGTCAATTTGTTTTATGTTTTGTTTTGACCTCCTATAACATAAGTGTTGTTGCTTAAAATTTAACTATACAGTTAAGTTTCTGAACTCGAATGAGTAACAAAGAAGCATCACCTATTCACCTTACATTTTAAGTTGTTTTACTTCATTCGAGCATTTCATCAAGCAGATGGCGTGCATTAAAAAATCTGTTATAATTCAAAATCAATAGTAATAAACCTGCTAAAGAAAATGTAAGTTACCCGAGACAAATCAGAGATGATGATATCATGATAAACTTTATGCAACCTTATAACCTATGAAAATAACTTCAAACAACATGTATAATCTATATAAGTGTGAAGATTACCAGCAGAATAAAAGGGAGATGCAAGATATCAAAATGATAATAGAAATATAGAAATTTGAAACATCTAATTTTGAATTTCAAATCAAAAAACATAACTGCATCACCTCACTTTTTTACCAATGAGAAAAAAAAGGTACATCTAGCATTCCAAGGATAAGTTTTGACTACACGAAACGTACTATACAATTCTCGACTTTTTCCTATTTAAAAAAGGTTCACATAAAAATTTAAATTTAAAAATAAGTTTTTAGTTATTACATCATCAAATAATAATTTTTTATTCAATTAACCAATAATAAGATTACACCTAGTTAAAGATGACATCATCATAAACCCTCTTTTAATAGTAGTAATAATAGACATGAAATAATTATTAAACTATACATTATATCATATGACTTAGAAAATAATCATGAAAACACTTATGCTTATATACTTAGCTTATTTAACCAGCTTATTTCTAATTATGGAAACTTTCTATTTTTAGAAACTTAATTAAATAAGACAGCTAATCTATTTATGGAAATCTTCTATTTTTAGAAACTTATTTATTTCAGGCAGCTAATCTATTTATGGAAACTTATTTAATTAAGGCAGCTGATCTATTTATGGAAACTTTCTATTTTTATAAACATATCTATTTTAAGCAGTAATTCTATTTTTGGAAACTTTCTATTTTTGGAAACTTTCTTTTTTGGAAACTTTCTATTTTTGGAAACTTTCTATTTTTGGAAACTTTCTATTTTTGGTAACTTTCTATTTTTGGAAACTTTTTATTTTAGGAAACCTGCTATTTTTGGAAAGTTACTTATTATTACACAATAAGTATAATAATACATGAAATACCAGAAATACTTAATCATATTAAACAGAATATAAGATAAACACGGTTTAAGGCTTTAAAACAGTAAAACATGGTTAGAACACATAAAATAAGCTAAGACATGACATAAAACCAGCTATGTATTTAGTAAGCAGATACTTATTCATGTATGTATTTATGTAGCACTAGTGATACGGAAGTAGGATTCCTCTCAGTTCATCTTCTTCGTTCACTGGACATAAGGTACGGATTCCCGTCCTTTCAGTATGGACATTCTTTCCTTATTAGGATTCCCTGTATGCAACTAAATGTTTTCTGGTAGTATAAGTTACGTGTTTGATTTGCTTATGTTTAATTAAGAATACCTATAGCCATATATATGCATGACCAGTTTCACCTAGTTATGGAGGTACCATAACCATAACATTAGAGGCACTGATGTTATGAGGGTTAATATACACAAAAGTTACTAAAGTTTAGTTAAAAATTTGATTTGGTTACTATAGTTTAAAACCTAACAAATAGGTTACCGAAGTTTGATTTACCGGTTATGTAAGTTACCCTATATGTTTTTACCTACAAATACAGGTTAACTGCTTACGTGGCGGTCTACATGTCACTGACTTTTATTTTCTTTTTTAATTAATGGGATAAATGTCCTTCTTCAAATCCATTTACTAATAAAAAGTGCCAGATGCCTAGATTCAATCAAATCCAAAATAAACTAAATAAAAATATCAAAAACAACCCCACACTATTATAAACTAACAGATCTCTTGTTCTTTAAATTGTTCATATATCTTCAATCAGCTCAATATCATGTTTTAGGATGAAAAGAGTCTTAAAACACTCATTAAAACTTTGTTATGTCCTTATATATACCCTTTCTCTACCATAGACTCCATCTCGAATTCAACGACCTAATCATTCTTATATATACATGCACTGTTATGAACAGAAGCATCTCGAATGCAATCACCTCATCATTCTTATATCTACAAGCACAAGTACTAAACCCCATATCAAAGTTTCTCTCAAACATTTCATCAAACAAATACAACGCACCTTTAAAACATTCCCATATCACTACAAAACTCAATTACCAGATCAGATATCACCAAATCATATTCTTTAATGTCCCAAGTTCCAACTAATGATGTAGATCATGAGAATATGAAACAAAGTGGGAATACTCGATCGGGGTTCAAGAAGTTAAATTGCGAGGGAGGGGGATACGTTTATTTTAAGAGAGTGAAGCTGAAGATGTTTTGAATGTTGACGGTGGTAGAAGTAGAGGGGCAGGAAGGCTGCTATATATTGCAGCACAAGTGATGATTTTCATGGGTTGTTTATATTTTTGTAGTGGGGTGAATATAATTCTTTGTTATTTTGTGTTTATGGGTTTTACTTTTGTATTTTGCATTTTTTGTTCTTGAACTGTTAGTGATGATTTCAAGAATGGAAATGAATGAGTAAAAGAAACAACTTTAGAGGATGGGACCCACAAACATTCAACGTTGCAGGTCAAAATCGTTTTTAACCGGTAACCAGTCAAGAGAGTAATGAGATTGTAACTTTTATAAACATTCTGTGACACAAAAAATAAACCCGTAAACTTTAGTAACCTATCTGTTAGGTTTTAAACTATAATAACCAAATCGAATTTTTGACCAAACTTTAGTAACTTTTTTGTATATTAACCCGATGTTATGACTTCACTACGGCGGAGTGATTGCTCGTGGCGTCCCTTCAGCTTTTGGCCATTTATATTATATTTATCATGTGGGGCGTATGGGTGCATCCTAGTTACTTGTTTTCAGTCAGGATTTCATGGTGAATGTGGTGTGTGCCTTGCATCCTTCACAAGGAGCTGATCCCTCCTACCCAAAAACCAGTATATTAAATTAGAGGCAGCCCCTCTAATTTGCATGATGAGGTCACCCCTCCAAGTATTCATGCACGGTGGATTTTCATGACCTATATTGGCTAATGGTAAAATAAGATAACAGTTTTTTCAAGATAAACATAAGACTTTTCAAACTATAAAACCAGTTTTATCAGGACTTAACCAGGTTAATCGGGACTTAGTTTTCTTCCGCTGTTATATGTTATATGCTTATCCTATTCATGCTTTATTGTACATCCGTACACTGAGCGTATTGCTCAGCCGTTTTCCTTTTCTATGTTCCGAAAACGGCAGGTACTCAGCGACGCTCGTAGACACTAAGAGTACGTGCATATGGACTGGAAGCTGTCTAGCCTTCTTTACTTTATGCATTTCCTTTCTTATGATACATTTGCTATGGACATTGTTTAGTCCTTTCCTTTATTATATTATGTTTGTGTGTGATGAGCTTTACTTTTGTACTACCGATGTTTGATTCTGGTATTTTCCTTTTATGGTCAAGTAATGTTTAGACATTTTTCCTTGTATGCTTTAATGACACGCCATAATTGCATGTGACATTTCCATTACCAAAATGGGGTGTTACATTTAGGCGCCAAGGGTTTAGTATATTAAAACCGGATTAGTGGGATTGTGAGGTGGCATATTGGTGGGTTGTGATTGGTGGTTTTGGTGAGTAGGGTGATGTGTCATTACAGGATTGGTCTAGGTAACTTAGGTTGTTTGCCAAGATTAACCCATCATTTTCCATTTTGTTTGCATTTCATGTTTAAACAGCCTAAACTCGAATTCCTTTGTAAAATAAGTTTTGGTTTTTATACTTTGGCAAAAAAAACTTTCCAAAAGGTTATAAAGGACTTGTTTTGTAATTTGATGATATTTGAAGGGCTGTTTTTGGAATGTCTTCATACTTCAAGGTCTTCACTTGTATTCTTGTCTTCATGGAGGACTAAAAGTGACAAGTCTTCAATTTTGAGGGACTATTCTTGCCGATTCTTCAAAGTTGAGGGTCCTTTTTGTAATATTGACAAATTTAAGGACCAAACTTGTAATTATGAATATACAAGGGTTTAAAGTGTCAATTCTTCAATAATGAAGGACCCTTCTTGTACATTCTTCAATTCTTCAAGGTCTTTTCTTGGAAAATCAACTCTAGGGTCCGGTTCATTATGCGGCTTCTTTTCCCGTGTTTGTTTTTGCTTGTTTCTTGTGATCTTTTATCATTTTCTCTATATCCGTACCTAAAATACACATTGAACAAACACAAGCATATATTTGGCACTTTTTATGATATTTTAACCATTTTAAGCCCGTTTTGGATGATGAGACTATGTATAAAAGCAGTCTCATCATGAGCCAATCTTTCCTTCCTTTCTATGGAATTCTTTAGCTCATACACATTAATATGCATCAATAATGGGTTATCGATACGATTTTCCATCAAGAGGAAAACCTTTGTATACACTCTTGAAGAATTTGGAAAAATTCTCAATGTTCCATACAAAGGTCAATGTAGGTTCACCGATGCTTGGAGTATCAACTATTTGTAATCAGCCTCTATTGATGTGCATTACGTGACCGAGCTACCTTAACCTTCGGCCAATTCTTGTTTCATTGGTAAATCTCGTGAACATCCTATTCTTGGTAAACTTGAAGAAGAAATTCGTGCTCTCACTCCTTGAGAATTACTCACTAGCGATCTTAATGATTTTAATGATCCCTTGGGCCGAAATCATTAGGGAAAATTCAATGTGTCTCGGTGGTGATCGCAACCATGTGCCTGCTTGTCTTGCACATATGTTTTATTATGTTGTAACTTCCACCCCATACAACCTTGCATTTTTCATAGCTAGAAGAATTAAATTTGTTCTCCTTAAGTCTCATTCAAGTCTCCCTTTTGCTCTGATTCTCTCACGCCTTCTTAGAAAAACTCTCCTTGACTCTCCACCTTTAAATGCAACGTCATTTCACTTTGTTGATCGTGTTATGCTTCGCATTGAAGGGAACCTCTCACTTGAACCCAATCATGATTCAAATAAAGATGGAAATGTCCATAAAGAGAACTCTCACATCTTTGATGTCTCTCCTTTCAACTCTAGTGAAACTTTGTCATCTACTATCTCTCAATTGTCATCTCTAGAAATTGATTCCGATTATGAATTCTATCTTAAGCATCACCTTCGAGAGAATCTAAGGAAAGGATCAAGAAAATAGAGAAATGTTCATGAAAGAAAATTGTGTTGAAGCATTGCTCATGGTTGTTACCACGTGTGTTTCTTGGACTTATTTATGTTTCTTGTTTTTAGGATTTAGTGTTATCTAACTAATACTTTGTGTTTGGATTACTAGTATTTTAATCATAATTCGTTCATGTCATCGATCTTTCGATGTGCATGACTTTGTGTAATTTATGTGTTAGTTAGTTTTCTAGATTTTGGTTTATAGACTATTTTGGCTTGATATATACTTGCGAAAAATCTGGGCTCTTGAAAATTGTTGAAGGATCATTTTTCTGAGGCTACTGGAACATGGTTCCTTAAAGAGTGGCGGTTCCTTAAATGAAGTTTTGTGTGAACGCCATAAGGATCTTACTAGCAGCATTTCTTCACTAAGTGGTTCGAGTGTGCACTCTGCACATATGGCTAAGGAAACAGATGACCCTATTACTAATGTTTCCTCTTCTTGTGATGTATCTTTGGATCTTGCAGCTAAGGCTGCAACCATTAATGGGTTGCAACCGTGTAATCTACATGAGGTTTTGAAATTATTTGGTGTAACGGTTCGCACGGTTGGTGATGTGGGTGAATTTATGCATGAGTTAAGAATGAAGAAACATCCTTTGTGGGAATTTATCTCACATGACCGTGCTAAAGAAATTCTGGAGTTACTTTGCAAATTTGAAGCTGATATGGTTACGTCTACTAATGGAGGTACTAATGATGTCTCTTCTTCGTTTAATTCTAAAAATGTTTGTGAAGGGGTTAATATCTCTATTCCTAGGAAGGTCGTTGAAAAAGTCAATACTCGTTACCATAACACTTTATATGGATACTTTCTTGGTAAAAGGATTGCATTTCCTGTGGTTGAGTATTTTGCTAAGAATAACTGGGCAAAACATGGTCTTAAGCGTATCATGATGAATGAGAAAGGTTTTTTCTTTTTTCAATTTGGGTCTAGTGAGGGTCTTAATGCGGTTCTGGAAGGTGGGCCGTGGATGGTTCGTAATTCACCAATTTTTCTTAAGAAATGGACTATGAAAACGAATCTTCTAAAGGAGGAACTAACTCGTATTCCGGTATGGGTTAAGTTTCATGATGTCCCGCTACAGGTATTTGAAGAGGAAGGTATTAGTTTAATTGCTTCGTTTCTTGGTAAACTTATTATGATGGATAATTATACTGATAATATGTGCAAAGAGTCTTGGGGTCGTTGTAGTTTTGCTCGTTGTCTTATTGAGATGAACGCTGATTCGGAGTTTATAGATAACGTTACTATTGGTGTCCCTGATCTTGAAGGCTCTGGTTGTACTAAGGAATTAATTCGTGTTGAATACGAATGGAAACCGCCTCATTGTCATACTTGTAATATTTTTGGTCATTCCTTTGATTCTTGTCCGAAAAATGTTAAACCTACAACGGTTGAAAATGTGACAACTCATGTTGATAATGATGGATTCCAACAAGTGCAAAGCAAGAGGAAGAAGTACAAAGGTAATCTAGGGAATCAAGTTCCGAGAGGTGTTCCATTGAGTAAGGGTTCCCAAACAGGAAAGACGGTTGTTTTTCGTCCAAAATCTCGCTTAGTTACTACAAGTACGAGTGGTGATAAAAGTAGTCAGTTGAATACTAAATCTGGTCAGTTGCAGCAATCTAGCAATCCTAATGGTCCGAACAAGGGTCAAGCTCAAATGAGCAGTGTTTCTACATCTAATAAATTTTCATCTTTGTCCATGCCTGGTATTGACGAAGGAGTTCCAATAAGAGAGGAAGATAATGAGGAGGAGGAGGGAGTTGAGGTCGTCTTTGATGAATCAGTGAATCTTCTCAACTCTCATATTGGGGCAAGCACTCCTACTGGCTGATCCCGTGTTGCTATTTTATTATTTTCCTTGTAACTTTATGTTATCGTCTTGGTTTTTGTCTAGTTTATATATTTCCAGTATTCTAGACTAGTTAATGTTTATGGCATGTCATAAACATTTTGTTTAACAAGCTGCCTGTAGCTTGCGGTTAATGTGGTATTTCAGCCACATTCCTTGTACTTCAACGTTTTTTTGGTTCTATTTACCGGGGTCCTTGTTACCCTTTTACCAAAAAAAAAGAGTGACGGTTCCTTAGTGGTAAAGAACCACAGTCCTGTTTAAGGAACCACAGGCTCTAGTTTCGACATATTCTTTGCTTTACACTATTTTCTCTAAATCTTAGTAAACATTGATGAATATTTTGCTAAAGACCACCTTTTCCCAAATTAGCCTACCTAATTTCATTGTTCATCAAAATGATTTTTAACACATTAATAGTTTGGTTCATCTTTTCTCCTTCTTAAAGCTCCCTTGGTTGATCTTCTTCTTCATCCTCCAAATCTTTCTCTAAACCTAGAAACAAAACCATAGTGTCCACAAGATCATCAAATTCCTACAAACAATCCTCATCCAAAAGAAACCGTAAGATCAAGATCAAGTTCCCTAAACTTGGTTCTTCATCTTTTCATACACCCAAGAGTGAGATTTCTCCAATTCTCATCTCTTCATCACCCTCACCACCTCTTGCACGTTGCAAGACAAGTTCAACTCATGGTACTAACCATTCACATGGTTCTACCTCCTCTTCATTCCAATCTAGGATGAATGAGTTGTCCTCACCTTTCACTCCTAGTCCTCTCATGGATGTGAACCCTCAACCTCCTCAAAACATTCCCATTGGGAATGATATTTTTGAACCTTTGGTTTTTTCTCCATTCACTTCACTAAATTCACCCATCTTATCATTGGACACCATGCATCCTCCTCCTCCTCCTCCCTCCAACACTCCTCTTTTGGGTGTTCATATTTCTCGTTTCTTGGGTGATCCACACTTGTTTGACTATTTCATGCACAATGGAACCAATTGTCCTTGTTGCTTAAACAACTTCTAGCTTATTTATATACTTAGGTTGGAGATGATTAGGGCTCACATTAAGTTACAAAGCTTCTTGTTGATTTTATTTGATAATCCTCCACCTCCTAGGAGATGAATGATGATTTTCTAAAATAATGTTTTAAAAGAAAGTCATGCCAAGGAAGACTACCTATCAAGAACTAGTTTAGCTAACTTTGTAATAGTTAGTTGTTGTTTCATTTCTTGTATTTCCTTCATGAGTTTTCATGAGTATGTGTTATGGATTTTATATTTGTGTGTTTCTACCTATGCGCTCACACTAATCAACTTCAATTTTTTAGAACTGAAATTTAATCTATCACCACCTCTAAAACTTGACTAAAAATAGAATCAAAATGTTATCTAAATATTTTGTCACCCTTTGTCAAGACACTCTTTGTGAGTGTGTTGCCTTTTGTGCAACAAAAGTATAATCTAGTGCTAAAGGAGGTAAAAATCCAAGATTTGCAATTTTTTGAAAAAGTCTTATTTTCTCTCAAAACTTTATAAAATTGCATTTTCATGTCCACTGTGTGCGGATCCTTAAAGTCGCACGGTTCCTTATCATTAAGGAACCGTAGGTTCTTTCAAATAACCGCGGATAGAAAGCCAACATTTGGCTCGTTTTTGGTCTTTATTCTTTGACCACAGTCTTTTTCAAGATTCTTCGTTTGCCAGTTTTGGCTAAACATTCCTGGAAACCTTTTATTTTCATTTCAAATCTTCGTCTTGTCTATTTTCTTTAAATTCTCTTCTTTTGGGAGTTATTCTTCTCATGCCTCACAATGTCTAACTCTTTTAATCTTAACCTTCACATTTCTTTGTCACAATCTACTAAACCTAAAGCTTGTTCTTCTAAGCTTTCCAAGAAACTGAAAATCTCGGTTCGGCCCGTTTTGATCAAGAAGAACAAGGATCATCATGATTCCTCTTCTCCTAAACCTTGCAAGACTTCCTCTTTCTCTCCTATTGTGTATTAGAATGAGACTTTCTGAATCCATCCAATTACCGGAGAAAGAGAAGTTCTTCCACCACCACCTAAACCTTGTAACATACCTCCTCTCAATGACCTCTCCTCGTTCCCAAATCTCACTAGGCATTATGAAAACATTTATGATCCATTATCTCCCTCTCCACCACCACCTTCTCATCTTGATGGTTCTCCCCCGTCTAACGACTTAGTTTTGCATCATGGAAGCTCGTGTGCTTGTTGTCGATTTCTATAAATTAAACTTGCTCATGTGTATGACAAGCTAAATTTTCTTGAATTTCTTCTCACTCGACCTCATCTCAAAGTATTTGTTCCCGTGAACAAATCTTCAAATGATGCCTCGTCGTCTTTATTTTCCAATTAAAGCACACTTTGTGTTTTAGTTGTTTGAGTCAATAAAAACTTAAGCAATCTTGTTAGATTATCACTACTAGAGTAGTTTATGCTTATGTTGTTTTTTTCCTTATTTGTTGTGTTAAATATTCATATTGTGTGTATGAATATTTCATTTGTATGGTCTTTCATAATTTTGTAATATGAATGTTATGTGTGTTATTCCCTTTCCTATCAGTTCTTTTTTCACACATTGTTTAGGGTTGATCATGGTTAAAACTTACAATTGTTTTTGGGTGATTCCACAAATTCTAAGTTTCTAACCCTTTGACATATTATCACTTCAATTGGTATGGATGTTTCTTTTCTACCTCTATTCCACCAATTGAACTTTAATTTTGTCAAAACATCATCTTTGGACATACTTAGCAAATACTTACTTCTAATGTGATATTTCTTTTCTTCCTTCCTCTCAAGTTATTTAGTAGGTAGTAACTATATATACATTGGTGTTTCTTTTACTAACCTTTATGTAGCATGTCATTCTCTTGGTGCCCCAAGTAAGGGGGAGTAAACACAAAGGGGGAGCTTTTGGCAAAGTCAATTCTTCTCTTCCTAAAAGACTTGTGCTAACCTTTTTGCTTCGACAAAGGGGGAGAAATGATAGTGATAAACTCTTTAATAATTCGAATAAATTTTAGATTTTGCATAAATGAGTTTATAGTTGGTCGTAATCAAAAAGGGGGAGATTGTTAACCCAAAGTAGTGCCTAAAAACATTATTAGTGTTAACTAATCTTTCTTAGTTTTGATCACGACAAATTAAAAAGACATTTATCGTCAAATACAATCAAAAGGCGAATTATCTAACAAACATTATCATCAAGGTAATATTAACAAAAGTATTTCACAAACATATCTTAATCATGATTAGTGATCATAAAAGTGATTAGTCCTAAACTTAGATTTTGTCAAATGTGACAAAAGATTTTTTAATAAACATTTTTTTTAATAAAATGTTTTATTAAAATGGAAAATGTAAATTTGAATATGACATATTCCAAATTTCATAAGAATATCCTTTGAAGGTAAAAACTTACCTCATATATTAGTTTCCCACTAAAAGACAAAAGGGAGCGGAGTCTACTACCACGGATCCTTAAATGCCTATGTGGTTCCATAGTGACAAGAAACTGCATGAAAATTAAGGAACCGCAGGAAGAGAGCCGTTGGCCTTTGTCTCCTATAAATAGTGGATCAAATCTGCATTTTCCACGACCCTATTTGGACACTCTTTCTGCCATCTTTCTCTTTTCTAATTCCTAATCGTTTGTAAATGATCACTTAATGTGTAAAGTATGTTTAATTATGATTATCCCCTTGATCTCCTTCTTTACCTTGTCCAAAGAGAAGATCACTCACACACTTATGATGTGATTAAAGATGAAGCCTTGATGAAGATCATCCTCTCCTAAAGATCTAGTCATGTTCATCATTTTTTTATTTAAGTCTTGTATAGATCCAATGTATTTGTGTATACTTAGATTAATTGTGTTAATCCATTGTGTTAGTGAATACTTGGATTAGTCTTATGTAAATCCATTGTATATGTGTATACTTGGATTTGTGTTGTGTAGATCAAAGTTACATGTGTATACATGGATATGCTTTTCTGAGTTATAAAAGTTTTATCTTGTTAGTTCTCACTAAACTATAAAGTGACTTGTGGTTGTGTCTTGTGAGTTCTTACTAAACTTTAATGTAATGTGTATTTATGTCTTGTGAGTTCTCACTTAGCTTCAAAGTGAAGAGTCGTGAAGATTGGTTCTATCTTTCGATTAGAACTCGACATCTAGCATTGTGTCAGAAAATAGGAAGTAGGAAACGTTGTGAAGATTGGTTATATCTTTCGATTAAAACTCGACATCTAGCCTTGTGTCGTAAAATGGTGAAGTGGGCGACGTTGTGTAGATTGGTCCTAGCTAAGATTAGGCCTCGACATTTATCTTAGTGTCAGAAAATAATGTAAGCGACGTTGTAAGGTTTTCTCCGCTAAGAAGGGAGCTTGTGGATATAGTGGAAATATCGAGTAAGGTGTACTCGAGGAGTGGAGTAGGAACAAAGATACAGCTTCGTTGCCGAACTACTATAAATCTTGGCGTCTTCCTATTAGGTCGCTTCTTTCTTTACTCTTTACTTACTTCCATTATTACATAACATACAACAACTACTTGTCATTGTTAATGCATTATAATTGAACGTAATCATTATGCAACTAGCTTTCAAGTAAAAGGTAGTTTTGGTACAAGCCTAATTGAAAGGAATTTTAATTAGGACATAAATTGAAGAGAAACTATTCAACCCCCCCTTCTAGTTTCTACAATTGGTATCAAAGTGATGGTCACTCAAGATCTTTAAAGTATATTGTACTTTAAAACTTGGATCGATCCATTATCTCCACAAATTAGAAGGTTTCATTGTACTAAAGTTTCTCTTTGGTCAAAACTATTTTTACGTTGAATATAGGCCTTTTAATTGGTAATATAGCATCTCATCTAGATTAGTAGTATTTATAGATTTTAGATTTATCCTTGAAATGTATCTACTAGTTTGTATCTTGCTATGTGTAGGTACTCATGAAGATTAATCATGTAACTGATTGTGGATTGAGTTACTTACACTTGTAGAAGACTCATCTTCTTTGATTTTTAATATCATTGAATGATGATATCAAGATGGATGTGAGTGATACTAATCCTTGAAGACTTAGTAGTCACTTTAGTCATGATTGGGCTTTGCATTGGTTCCTTGAAGACAGGGAATGCATTTTGCGACTAAGGTACGTTTACGTCCTTTCACACGCCCTTTTGATCATTACTTGACTATGTGCTTGTTCTTGGTATCCTTGCCTTGACATTTTTTGTGGTATGTGATTCTATCCTTATACCCTCTCAAACCTTCATTGCTTGGATACTTGACTCACTTCGGAGATCTAGAGTGAGTTAGTAGTAGCTTAAACTATCAAGCATGATTTCCATGGTTTGCACCCATACGGTTAGTAGGCCCTTTATCATGTGTAATATGTGCTATTGAGCTCATCTCTAGGATGATTGATTAATCCCTTGAGACACCTAACTAATCCATAAGTTGTAGTTAGGATATTACACATTTGGAATTGAAAATTCTAAGGATGTTGTTATTGTAAATCCTAGCAATAATAATTGTCCGATCATGTGGGAGAGAAAGTGAATCTATCCTTTGCTCTTCGTTTGAAATAGAATTAAGACTACTTTTGAAAATGTTCTTAATCTATTTTTACAAATTTTGCTTGGTATGGCTCATTTCCTAAGCCGTTTAGACTTTCGCCGGAAAGGCACGTCTTAAACCACTATAAATGACACAAGCTCTTCGTTACTACTACTTGAAGATTGTCACCTTTCTCTTGAGCATTGATCTTAGTCTTGATTCAATCCCCTTTGTTTCTCTCTTCTTTGCTTCTCTTCTACGAGTAGTCGTTTCTCCATTTCGGTCTTTTTCGGTTTCGATTCAACTCATAATCCTTCATTAAGGCATTATCACCTAGTATCGAAGTGGTCCAATGATTTCTAAAAGGCTTAAGATATATTTTAAGTATTTTATAAAAACTTGTTTTTGAAAATTTCTTTGTTTTTCTTTGTTAAAAACCTGCCACTACTGGCGGTTCTTTAATTGTCACGGTTTAAGCCACGGTTCCATATCGATAAGGAACCGCAGCCCCACCAGGTGACTAAAATAATCATTTTTTATTAAAGAACACTATTTCAAAACAAACCCTCCCTTTCTTTTCCTTAGAGGCGAGATGTTTCATCATTTCCATCATTGTTGAATCTTCAAACGCTCCAATTTACTCAAGATTAATTGATTCCAAGTTGTGGGTTTTACTCATCCCTCTTCCAACATCAATTAATTGTAAGTACATTCATTCAATTTCAACTATTTTTTTCTAGGGTTCTTATTTTCATAATTGGGGATTTTTAAAATTAATATTGAATTAAAACCTTGCTAGGAATGTGGGTTGACATAGTTATATTGCTATGATTCCTTAAGTTCAAATTCATTGAGATTTCACTAAAACCCACTTGTAGAACAATATGAATTTTGACTAAATATTTTTGTTAAATGACGGAATTGATATGGACCCATGAACAAAATTGGTAATTGCATTGTTAATTGATATAAGCAAAATCTCATATCAATTAATCAACAAATCATCCTAAAACACATAGAAAATACCTAACTTTTTGTTATAACGCAGTATTATGTGGTATGTTTTGTGTTTGTGCATAAATAAGTAACACGGATACAATTTCAAGAAAACAAGAGGAAATCAAGCTCATTTATGATGAAAGACAAGAGAAGGATCAAAGTTGACAAGTCATTTGAAGACGAAGGACCTATGTTGACAGTACTCAAAAGTTGAGGGACTTAATTGCAAACTTTGGAAAAGTCAAGATTAAAGTCAAACTTGGTCAAACTTCAAGTCAAACAAGTCAATAGACTTAAAAAGTCAAAAATGCAAGTCAAAGGACCAAATTTGCCATTGGAATGAAGAAAGGAGCTCATTTGAAGAATTTGCTAAAGACAAGGGCTGAAAGTGTTAAAAATGCACAAACTTTGGCTTGATCCGTGTGAACACAAGGAGGACCAATGAGAATGCAAGGACAATAATGTGCGGATTGCCACATATATTGCCAGCTCATACCTTCAATTAATAAACCGGATCATACATAGTGCTCCCACTATCATTTTATCAACCAATAGGAAAGCTACACTCCATAATTCAATTATCCAAAAGTGGATAACAATCCGTGTGCTAAGCTAAGGGCAAACAAGAACATGACATGCGTCAATGGTAACAAGCAACAAGCCCAGATCATGGATTCGGCTATACTGCATTTCAGACAAAGCTTTCTACATGAAACTTGCTCGCTTTTCAACAAGGAATTCATATATCATACTCAATTAGATTGAAATTGGATAAATCAAAAACCCCCTTTGGTGTTCTTGATGAAGAATTTGCAATTCACCAGTTGAAGCCACCTGGCACTCTCCTATTGGTCAGGACACGTCATGCTACCCTAACAATTCATCATCAACCTCTATAAATAGCAGCTTGTACTTTCATTTTCAATGTGTAGTTAAGTGTGTGAAAAACACACACTTTAGTTTTTCCTCTCAAATTTGTTCCTTCATTCTGTTAGATAACAACCCTTAAGTGTTTGACACACACTTGAGAGTTTGTTGATAGTTAGTTAATCTGTGGTACCTACTTTTCCCTCCTAAATCAATAAAAGCACCAAAATATCCATTTTCCTATTCTCATTTTCAATTGCTCTATTCAATCCTGCATTACTGTTATGATATTGTGATATCATTGATCATCATTGATCAATGGAGTTTGTTTGAGAAATTTTGGAAGCTTGTTATGATCATTTCAGCCTTAGCAGTTCATACCAGTTTCCATTATACAGTTAGTAGCAGAACCTGTTGATTTGATTCAGAGATAGCTAATGGAGGTGAATAATTGGGTTAATGGTGATGTATTGGTGCTGTTCTAGTAGATTCTAGTTGGCTCAACGCCATACTACTCCATCAATGGATTCTTCAAGCTAGAATGTGTTATAATTCTATTTTTTGGTTCCACTTAAATGAACTTTTCATGCTTAATTCCTAGTGTAAATACTATTTGCTTCTATGATCATGTGTTTAGTTTGGTTTTAGTGTAATCTTGTTAGTTTGATAGCCTGTGAGTAGTCTTGTAGCCTTAATCTGAATTTAATTGATTTTCAGCTTTGATATTCATCAGTCATAGGTCTTTGAGTGCATTTTATGAATTAGCTTGTGAACAAGTCTGAATTCAGTCACATTTACTTTCATTTCACTCACTAAACATGTTTTGACATAAGTCATAGTTTGATTTATTCTTTAACTCAAAATTCCTTTGAAAGAGTTCTTAACAGTTTGATAAAATGGTGTTTGGATTTGTCTAATTCTTGTGATTCAAGTTTGTTAATCCAGTTGAGTTTTGCTAATTCACATTCAGTAATCAAGTGGTAACACATTAGTTCAGTTTTGAAGTCAAAATAGTGGTCAAAAAGGCAACTGGTTAGAAAAAAGTATAGGTCAAGGTCTGTGAACATTTTCATTCAGAAAACTAGCTATATTCAAATCATTTCCATTTACTCATTTCTGAATCAATTTGCCTGAAACAAGTTTCTAGTTGTAGTTAAACATCCGTAGTTTAAGTCTGTTATAGGAACTTCTACAATTTTTAGATTTCAGCTAGAAATAAGCTTTTTAATAAGCTAGAGACCAAATGCAAGTTTCTGTAATGGAAAGTGGACTGTTTTCTTAGATCTACATTTCTACTTCATAAATGTGACCATTTTTCTTCACAAACCTTGTTAGAAACATGTCCTTAGTAGATTTGGCCATTTTCAGCTTTTTCTTATTTTTGGTCAAAGTTGGTCAAATAAGCACTTTCTAGCTTAAATTCAAATTCCAGCTTATTCAGTGAATCATTTTCGAATTAGAAAGACATTCCATACTCCTATTGAGCTGTTTAACAAGATTGATCATTAAAATCTGATTGTGCATGTCTGGATTTTCAGTTTGCTTATTCTTGGCTTATTTGAATAAGCTAGATTGAGTTTTACTAGCTTTTAAGCAGTTTTCTTTTGCAAGCCTAACTAATTTTCCATTTTAAGTCATTTGAAACAAACTAGAGCTTATTTGGTCCATTATTAAGCTTATACGAGCTTAATCTTTAGTTGTGCCCATTTTTGTTAAGTAAGTCCCATTAATTTCACTTTAGTCCCTTAGATTTGTAACTGTTTTATTTAGGTGATAATCTTGCAAGTTTTTAGGGTTTTCATAAAATCAGTCCTTTAAGTTTCAGATTTTGCTAAATTTGGTTAGGCAGTTTGTTTAGTTTGTTAAAAGTTGTTACAAGTTAGTTGGATTTTACATTTTAGGTCCTTATAGTTTCTGAACTTTACATATCAAGCCTTGTACTTTTAATTAGTTTACATTTCAAGCACTTTACTTTCATGCACTTACATTTTGAACTTTTGTGAATAATAATTGGTAATTGCAAAGTGTTTTACGGATACGTAGCTTAATATTTTCACCATTTTTACGTGTTGATTGAAATAGACATAGAATATCCAAATACCCTATCAACCAAGAACAATTAAAGATTTGATGGTTTTAGGACTTTCAATTTGTCAAGAATCGATAGAAAACGAACTTCAATATACTCAATTTCAAATGGCGTCGCTGCCGGTTCTTTGACTTTAAGAGAGACTATTGATTGACGGTTTTCATTAGCTTTTGGGATCCGTTCACCCCGTGAACGTTATTTTTACATATGATAAATAAAAAACATAAATAAAATCAAAAATATAAAAATATAAAAACTAAAAAATAACAAAAACAATTCTTTTCCTAAAGAATTGACCAAATAAAATAAAATATTCAAAAAGCAATCTTTTTCCTAAGAGATTGCAACCAAAAATATATATTATTGGATTTCCTCGGTTTTACGTACATATAGTATTTTCTTTATAAAAATACCCAATAAATACAAAAATATTTTCTATATATTATTATATGTAGATACGTCTACGTATACCAACAATCAATATACATATCTCCATAAGTATTGCTTTTGCAATACACCGTGTTAGGGAGCGTTCCGGTCCTTGACACGTGTATCGATCAAATTTAATTAAGCAAGAATAGATAAATACTTCCAATAGGAAATAATTCGAAGAATACAAACTACAAAGTGAATAGAAAGGCGATGTGCTATAAAATGCCGTCTAAGGGTTAATAGGTTCTTAAGTGCTTCGCGCCACCTAATCCCCCGTTCACTAGTGCATATTCTAAGAAGGAAGGCTTGATTGGGGGTCTTGCACCAAAGTAGTAATTACGTATATTATACTTTCTTGTGGATATTTCATATTGAATCTCGAAGAGGATAATCCTTTTTCTTCAAAGTCGAACGAGAGCTTCTCTCTCACTCCTTGTATTGAGTTGCATGCTCACCCGCGGGCGTGCACAAATACCATTTGGTGTACAACCCCTTCCTCCCAAAAGGAAGAAAAAGAGAAAGAGTAAAAACACCACCGTCCATCAAGCCGATCCCGACAATCGTGCGTTGATCCACACACAACAAGAAGCCATGGCCGGCGTTGACACTCGACCTTTGATGGAGCACTTGCAATCCAATGTGCAAGGATATACCGATGCTATTAAGATACCCGATATTCCCGCAAACACCTTTGAGTTAAAGACATCTATGATTAACTTGGTTTCAAACACACCATTTTTTGGGAATAAGAATGATAATCCACATGATCACCTTAAGAAGTTTCTTGCTCTTTGTAACACCATTAAGTACAATGGAGTTCCCCATGATGCCATTAACTTGATATTGATAAAATTTTCACTAGAGGGCAATGCCAAGTATTGGTTAGATACACAACCACCCGAGAGCATTACTACTTGGGATGGTTTCACTAAGAAGTTTTTGAACAAGTTCTTTCCCCCATCTAAGACCACGGCTTTGAGAAATTTAATTATAGGCTTTCAACAAAAACCTAGTCAAACCTTTAGTGATGCTTGGGAGGAGTTCAAGGAGTTATTGAGAAAATGCCCAAATCATGGATTCGATGAAGTTCACCAAATCAATACTTTCTATAATGGATTAACACCTCATCACCAAGATTCACTCAATGTTTCCGCGGGTGGAAATATTCTTGCTAAACCCATTCAAGACGCTTGGGACATTATTGAGACCAAATCAATGGTGAAAACTAACACACAATTTGATGAAAGGGTTCATGTTGTGCAAGATAGTTCTCAAACACCTTGTGATAACCAATTCCACAAGAGTCACCAAGAGATACTCAACAAAATAGATAGGAATCAAGAGATGCATCTTAAGTCAACTCAAGAGTTAATCCAAACCATTAAGGGCCTTTCCTTGAACAATTCCACTAATGATGTACATGATATTGCTCTTTCATGTGAGACTTTTGGAGGTCCCCATTCCTATCAACAATGTGACAAAGTTCAAGGTTATCAAGTTGAGTGTTATGCTTACCAAGAAGAACATAGAGAACATTTCAAACCTAATATCAATCCAAACAACCTTTCTTACAAGTCTCAAAACTACCTTGCTCCACCCGGATTCCCACTCCATCCACCCACCCTTACTCAACCCAATCCCCCTCAATTGTTACAAAGGAACCAAGGACCAAGGCCACAATACCAAGGAAAGAACTATAAAGCACCCAAAAACTTTCACAATAAAGGAAATAACTTTCATCCACCTAATCAAGGATTTAACCCACCACCCCCACCCTTCACAAATCAAGGATACCCTTAAGGTCAAATTAAAGGATATGGGCCATATGATAATCATGAGTATGTTGAGAGGATAATTCATGAAAGTAAAAAAAGAATGAAAGAGCAAATGAAACTTACAATTGAGGAGCAAACTAAGAGGCATTTGATGTCATTTAATCAAAGACCACAAGGGGCTTTACCTTCTAACACACAAACAAACCTGAGGGCCAATGTTAATGCTATTACAACAAGAAGTGGAAAAACGACTTATGATCCTTCACCTCCTACACCTTCTATTGTTAGGCATACTTTGGTTCCAAATTGTGATAAGCCTTCTACATCTTCTTCACCAGCTCCAAGCTCTACCACTTCACCACCAACACCTTCTCAACCTATCCTCACTTCGCCTTTACCTTCCACAACTCCCAATGAAGAAGCTAACAAAGAGAAATCTTCCACTACAACACCTACTCCACCTACACCTAAACCAAACCTTACTTACCCTTTAAGATTGAGAAAGGAGAAATTAAAAAACAAGGATGATATACAAGTCTCAAACTTTTTGAGGATGTTCAAGTAACTTAACATAAACATCTCCTTTGCAGAAGCTCTTGCTTATATGCCAAAATTTGCTAAGATGTTCAAAGATCTCCTTTCCAACAAGGAAAAATTGGTGGATTTGCCTAACACATACCTTAATGAGAATTGCTCCGCCGTGTTGCTCAAAACCTTACCTACAAAACTTGGAGATCCGGGGCTCTTTTTTATCCCTTCTAATTTTCCCGGGGTGGAAAACGGCATGGCATTAGCGGATCTAGGGGCAAGCATAAATATCATGCCTTTATCGATTTGGGAAAAAATCTCTCTTCTCGAGCTCACTCCAACTAGGATGACCCTTGAGTTAGCCAATCGTACCATAGATTACCCGATAGGACTTGCGGAGGATATGTTTGTAGGTGTGGATAAGTTTACCTTTCCGACCGACTTTGTAGTGGTTTATTATGACATGGACCCGAGAGTTCCTCTAATTGTTGGTAGACCATTTTTGAGGACGGGTCGTACACTTATAAACGTGGCGGAGGGAGAACTAATTATGAGAGTTGAGGATGAGAAAGTGGTGTTTAAGCTAGGAAAAGTGACTAAGAAGTCAAGCTTGTGAAACCATTAACATAGTTGATGTACTTGATGAGGTGTGTGATGAGCATTTCCATAACACTTGTAAGAGTAATAGTGAAGACATGCCTCATGTAGAGACTGTTGCCTCAATTGCTCCCTCCTTAACACCTTTTGGAGAGAGTGATTTCCTCTTGGAGGAATTTGAGTCCAACTTCCTTGGTAATGATGATTCTCCCATTAATTGGGAAGAAGACATTCTTACTATCCAAAAGTTGCTCAATGAGGATCCCATTCCTTCACCTATCCCACAAGAAGTTACCAATGATGATCCATCCATAGTGAAAGCTTCCATAGAGAGTCCGCCTACCCTTGAACATAAGGACCTTCCATCCCACCTAGAGTATGCTTTCTTATAGGGGAAAGAACAATTACCCATGCTCATTGCTAAAGATCTGAAAGAGGATGAGAAAGAAAAACTCATAGAAGTCGTTAATAAACATAAGCAAGCCATAGTATGGAAAATATCCGACATAAGGGGAATTGATCCAAATTTTTGTACACACAAAATCCTTATGGAGGATGATTACAAACCCCCTATTCAAAGCCAAAGAAGGGTTAACCCTAAAATCCATTAGGTCATTAAAAAGGAAGTTATCAAACTCCTTGATGCGGGCATGATTTACCCCATTTCCGACTCTCCATGGGTTAGCCCGGTACATTGTGTTCCTAAGAAGGGTGGAATCACCGTAGTGCCCAATGAGAACAAAGAGCTTATTCCTACTGGACTTGTTACGGGTTGGAGAGTTTGTATTGATTATAGGAAGCTCAATGATGCTACTAGGAAAGATCATTCCCCATTGCCTTTATGGACCAAATGCTTGAACGCTTAGCGGGAAATGAGTACTATTGTTTTCTAGATGGATTCTCGGGTTATTTTCAAATACCCATTGACCCTAAGGATCAAGAAAATACCACATTCACTTGTCCCTACGGTACATTTGCTTACAAGAGAATGCCTTTTGGCTTGTGTAATGCACTGGGGAAATTTCAAAGGTGTATGATGGCAATTTTCCATGACATGATTGAGCAAAGTATGGAAGTTTTCATGGATGATTTCTCGGTTTTTGGAGATTCATTCACCTCTTGTCTCTCCCATTTAGAACGTATGCTAAAGAGGTGTGAAGAAACACGTCTTGTTCTTAATTGGGAGAAGTGCCATTTCATGGTCAAAGAGGGGATAGTCTTGGGACATAAGATATCCAACAAAGGTTTAGAAGTGGATCGTTCTAAGATAGATGTGATTGCTAATCTTCCCCCACCTACCACGGTGAAAGGAGTTAGAATTTTTTGGGTCATGCGGGGTTCTATAGACGTTTCATACAAGATTTCTCTAAGATAGCAAGACCGATGACCCACCTCTTGGAAAAAGAGGCTCCTTTAATTTTCAACCAATAGTGTTTGGACTCTTTTGAGATACTTAAGGAGAAGTTGACTAAGGCTCCCGTTTTGGTTTCTCCTAATTGGGACTTGCCTTTTGAGCTTATGTGTGACGCTAGTGATTATGCCGTGAGGGCCGTGTTAGGACAAAGAGTGAATAAGCATTTTCAACCTATATACTATGCTAGTAAAACCATGACGGGTGCACAACTTCATTATACCACCACGGAGAAAGAGTTGCTTGCTATAGTCTATGCCTTTGAGAAATTTAGACCCTATCTTGTGCTATCCAAAACCATAGTGTATACGGATCATTCCGCTCTTAAGTACCTCATGACAAAGCAAGATGTTAAGCCTAGACTTTTGAGATGAGTTCTATTGCTACAAGAGTTAAAGATAGAGATTCGTGATAAGAAAGGAGCCGAGAATTTAGCGGCAAATCACTTGAGTAGACTTGAGCATCCTTTTCAAGGAGATTTGCCTCATAAGGAAATCAATGAATCCTTTCCATTAGAGGAGCTCATGTCTATCTCTTCTCAAGAGGATGTCACCCCTTAGTTTATGGATATTGCAAACTATCTTGTGGGGGATGTGCTAATAGAGGGTCTCACTTCCCAACAAAAGAAGAAATTTCTTAAGGAAGTGAAATACTATTTTTGGGATGACCCTTACCTCTTTAGGCAATGTGCGGACCAAATCATTAGACGGTGTGTAGATGGGCCTGAGGCATTTAAGATTTTAGAAGCTTGTCATAAGGGACCTACAGGTGGAAATTTTGGGCCCAACTATACCGCCAAGAAAGTCTTTGATTCGGGTTACTATTGGCCTTCTATATACAAAGATGCTCAAGAGATGGTGAAATTTTGTGATGTATGTCAAAGACAAGGAAAAATTACTCAACGAGATGAGATGCCACAAAACTTCATACAAGAATGTGAGATTTTTGATGTGTGTGGAATAGATTTTATGGGACCTTTTCCATCTTCTAAGGGAAATAAGTACATACTCGTAGCGGTGGATTATGTGTCCAAGTGGGTTGAGGCCAAAGCCTTACCTACTAATGATGCTCGAGTTGTAGTGAATATTTTGAAGCAATTATTTGCTAGATTTGGTGTACCTCGGGCCATCATAAGTGATTGTGGTACTCACTTTTGAAATGATCAAGTTACAAGAGTTATGAAGAAGTATCGTGTTAACCATAGACTTTCTACCGTGTATCACCCTCAAACCAATGGTCAAACTGAGGTCACAAATCGTGGTTTAAAGAGAATTTTGGAAAGAACGGTGGGAGAGCATCGAGCTTCTTGGTCAGATAAGCTTGATGATGCTTTGTGGGCTTTTAGGACGGCTTTTAAGACACTAGTTGGTTGTACTCCGTATATGCTTGTCTATGGAAAAGCATGCCACCTCCCATTCGAGTTAGAGCATAAGGCTTCTTGGCCTCTCAAGTGGGCTAGCTTTGATTTAAACCAAGCTGGTTCACATAGAAAGGAACAACTCAATGAAATGGATGAATTGAGAGCCAATTCTTAGGAGAACTCATTGCTTTATAATGAAAAGACTAAGAGATTGCATGATGCTAAGATCAAGAACCGTGAGTTCAAAGTTGGAGAGCCGGTTCTCCTCTTTAACTCAAGGTTGAAACTCTTTACGGGCAAGCTTAAGTCGAGATGGTCCGGTCCATTCACTATTGCTCAAGTATTTCCATATGGAACTATTGAGATGTCACAACCCGATGGTCCAAATTTCAAAGTGAATGGTCACCTGTTAAGCACTATTTTGGGGAGGACATTTCCATGGAAATGGTCCAAGAGATCCCCATTTTCCCCTTGAATTAATTCATTGTGGGAAGAGTCGATCTAGAGACTCCTTAAATCAAGGTTGAATAACTAGGTTTAGAGGTTTTAGACTTAGAGTGTTGTAGGTTAGAAATAAGGATAGAGAGTTGATGAGAAGTGTAGGTGAGACCTTCCTTTTGTCTTCATGTTTTTTGTAGGGTTACTCACTCATCACCTGCTTTGAAGCTTATGGAGGAGGCCCTTGTATCCGGTTCACTTTGTTACTATTATGATTTTTCATAGACACATTGTGCTTTAAAGATGAATTCACTATAGTTGATCTTTCCTAAGCTTGGGTTAAGCAAAGTCTATTCATTGTCATAAGTGTAGGGGAAGTTTATACTTCCATGCTCTTAAACATTGAGTATAATGTTTAGCTTAAGTGTAGGGGGGTCTTATATCGAAGTGACCTTACCTAGACTTTGTAATTGACCTTCATGATAATTGGAAAATTAATTTTTCAAACATTTTTCAAATTTTTGATCTACTTTGGCCACAAAAAATATGCCTTCATAACTTTTGCATCAATCATTTTTCGTTTGCATAACACATTTGCATTGTATATATTTCTTCTTTTGTTCTTTATGAAAAATTGAAAAAGGAAAAAATATAATAAGAACATGGTTTATCAAATTTAGATTCTTTGACATATTAGGCCCGCTATGGATATTTTGACTCAACCCGAGTTTGCTTATTCAAGCTTACTCTAGCTAGTATCCTTAACCATGTAGTCCTTCATTGGTCTATTAGGCTAAGCATCCACCACTCTTATTATTTGAGACTTTAAATTTGTGGAGAATGAGAAATGATAGAGTTGAAGCAAGTATAAAAGAGCTAGATAAACTTCATGATAATTACTTGTGGTTAAACCCTTCTCTTCTTTACCTCTATTTTCTTCGCATGTATATATGTGAATAAATAATCAAGAACGGTTTTAATTGGTTTTTAGTCTGTTATGCATTTTGACTAATCATTCATGGTTAGTATAAGTACGTCGTAAGATTCTAAGTTAAAACATTTTATGTGTAGTAGACTTATGTCATGCTTAATACTTAGCGAGTGTTTTTCCTTTTATTCTTTTCAACTAACTTTGTAAGGAATAAAGAAAAATAAGAGCGGCTTACAAAAAAATAATGAGTGGCTAGAAAAAAAAGAGAAAAAGAAAAAAAAATTATAAAAGACTCCCAAGAGGGGCAGTGAAGTGTTAATTATAGTGACTATTAGATTCCAATATTATCTTGACGGGTTGCGGGGATTTAATAGTTGCTCCAATCCAATATTACCTTGACGGGTTGCGGGATTGAAGATCCAAAGTCTCAAAAAGGCGGAGGATGTAAATTATTGCGTGAGTTTTATTTTTTTTCCTTAGCGAGTGTGTAGCTACTTCTTAATGCATGACATGAGGATTTTACACATAAGGCAAATGACTTATTACTCTTGTAACGGACTTATATTAATTGTGAGCGGTTTTTCAAGTAATGGATGAGAGGAGTACTTAGGATTAAAACCGTACTTCCTTATTTTTAGATTTTACATTTCTTATATTTCACGCTTCAAATAATGACAAATTTTCCTTCAAGCAATTTTCTTAAATAATAACCGGATCCACATTTAATTGTCATGAATAAGTTAATGCACTTTTTACTTGTGAATACAATGATCCCATTTTTAAGCTTGGTATGGGGAAAGTGAAACTTGAGGGTGATAAGTGTCCATGGTACCAAAGCCCTAATTTAAGTCATTGATTTCTTTATGAGTTTTTCCATCAAAACCATTTATGAAAAATCAAAAATATATAAATAGAATTACTTTCTTTGCATTGCATTGTACAAAATCAAAATCATGCGTCATATAGTGTAGAGTAGTGTAAAAACATTCCATATTGGCCAAGGTGGGTTAATTATGAGGAAAATGTAAATTTATGATTTAAAATATAGCATTGCATGAGGTCATGGCAATGTTCATGTGTAGGGGATTTGATATGAGCAAAATCTCATATCAAATAATTAACAAATCATCCTAAAACACATAGAAAATACCTAACTTTTGTGCTATAAAGCAGTATTATGTGGTATGTTTTGTGTTTGTGCTTAAATAGGTAACAGTGATACAATTTCAAGCAATCAAGAGGAAATCAAGCTCATTTATGATGAAAAGACAAGAGAAGGATCAAAGTTGACAAGTCATTTGAAGAAGAAGTACCTATCTTGACAATACTCAAAAGTTGAGGGACTTAATTGAAAATTTTGGAAAAGTCAAGATTAAAGTCAAACTTCGTCAAACTTCAAGTCAAACAAGTCAATGGACTTAAAAACTTAAAAATGCAAGTCAAAGGACCAAATTTGCCATTGGAATGAAGAAAGGAGCTCATTTGAAGAATTTGCTAAAGACAAGGGCTGAAAGTGTTAAAAATGCACAAACTTTGGCTTGATCCGTGTGAACACATGGAGGACCAATGAGAATGCAAGGACAATAAAGTGCGGATTACCACATATATTTCCAGCTCATACCTTCAATTAATAAACAGAATCTTACACAGTGCTCCCACTATCATTTTATCAACCAATAGGAAAGCTACACTCCATAATTCAATTATCCAAAAGTGGATAACAATCCGTGTGCTAAGCTAAGGGCCAACAAGAACATGACACGTGTCAACGGTAACAAGCAACAAGCCCAGATCGTGGATTCGGCTACACTGCATTTCAGACAAAGCTTTCTACATGAAACTTGCTCGCTTTTCAACAAGGAATTCAGATATCATACTCAATTAGATTGAAATTGGATAAATCAAAAACCCCCTTTGGTGTTCTTGATGAAAAATTTGCAATTCACCAGTTGAAGCCACCCGTCACTCTCCTATTGGTCAGGACACATCATGATACCCCAACAATTCATCATCAAACTCTATAAATAGCAGCTTGTACTTTCATTTTCAGTGTGTAGTTAAGTGTGTAAAAAGACACACTTTAGTTTTTTCTCTCAAATTTGATCCTTCATTCTGTTAGATAACAACTCTTATGTGTTTGACACACACTTAAGAGTTTGTTGATATTTAGCTAATCTGTTGTACCTACTTTTCCCTCCTAAATCAATAAAAGCACAAAAATATCCATTTTCCTTTCTCATCTGTAATTGCTCTATTCAATCCTGCATTATTGTTATGATATTGTGATATCATTGATCATCATTGATCAATAAAGTTTGTTTGAGACGTTTTAGAAGCTTGTTATGATCATTTCAACCTTAGCAGTTCATACCAGTTTCCATTGTAGCAGTTAGTAGCAGAACCTGTTGATTTGATTCAAAGATAGTTAATGGAGGTGAATAATTGGGTTAATGGTGATGTATTGGTGGTGTTCTAGCAGATTCTAGTTGGCTCAGCGCCATACTACTCTATCAATGGAGGCTTCAAGCTAGAAGGTGTTATAATTCTATTTTTTGTTTCCACATAAATGAACTTTGCATGCTTAATTCCTAGTGTAAATACTATTTGCTGCTATGATCATGTGTTTAGTTTTGTTTTAGTGTTATCTTGTTAGTTTGATAGCCTGTGAGTAGTCTTGTAGCCTTAATCTGAATTTACTTGATTTTCAGCTTTGATATTTATCAGTCATAGGTCTTTGAGTGCATTTTATGAATTAGCTTGTGAACAAGTCTGAATTCAGTCACATTTACTTTCATTTCACTCACTAAACATGTTTTGATATAAGTCATAGTTTGATTTACTCTTAAACACAAAATTCCTTTGAAAGAGTTCTTAACAGTTTGATAAAATGGTGTTTGGATTTGTCTAATTCTTGTGATTCAAGTTTGTTAATCCAGTTGAGTTTTGCTAATTCACATTCAGTAATCAAGTGGTAACACATTAGTTCAGTTTTGAAGTCAAAATAATGGTCAAAAAGGCAATTGGTTAGAAAAAAGTATGGGTCAAGGTCTATGAACATTTTCATTTAGAAAACTAGCTATATTCAAATCATTGCCATTTACTCATTTCTGAATCAATTTTCCTGAAACAAGTTTCTAGTTGTAGTTAAACATCCATAGTTTAAGTCTGTTATAGGAAATTCTACAGTTTTTAGATTTCAGCTCGAAATAAGCTTTTTAATAAGCTAGAGACCAAATGCAAGTTTCTGTAATGGAAAGTGGACTGTTTTCTTAGATCTGCATTTCTACTTCATAAATGTGACCATTTTTTTCACAAACCTTGTTAGAAACATGTCCTGAGTAGATTTGGACATTTTCAGCTTTTTCCTATTTTTGGTCAAAGTTGGTCAAATAAGCACTTTCTAGCTTAAATTTAAATTCCAGCTTATTCAGTGAATCATTTTCTAATTGGAAACATATTCCATACTCCTATTGAGCTGTTTAACAAGATTGATCATTAAAATCTGGTTGTGCATGTCTGGATTTTCAGTTTGCTTATTCTTGGCTTATTTGAATAAGCTAGATTGAGTTTTACTAGCTTTTAAGCAGTTTTCTTTTGCAAGCCTAACTATTTTCCATTTTAAGTCATTTGAAACAAGCTAGAGCTTATTTGGTCCATTATTGAGCTTATATGAGCTTAATCTTTAGTTGTGCCCGTTTTTGTTAAGTAAGTCCATATAATTGCACTTTAGTCCCTTAGATTTGTAACTGTTTGCATTAGGTGATAATCTTGCAAGTTTTTAGGGCTTTCATAAAATCAGTACTATAAGTTTCAGATTTTGCTAGATTTGGGTAGGCAGTTTGTTTAGTTTGTTAAAAGTTGTTAAAAGTTAGTTGGATTTTACATTTTAGGTCCTTATAGTTTCTAAACTATACATTTCAAGCCTTGTACTTTCAATTAGTTTACATTTCAAGCACTTTACTTTCATGCATTTACATTTTGAACTTTTGTGAATAATAATTGGTAATTGCAAAGTGTTTTACGGATACGTAGCTTAATATTTTTCACCATTTTTATGTGTTGATTGAAATAGACATAGAATATCCAAATACCCTATCAACCAAGAACAATTAAAGACTTGAGATTTTTAGGACTTTCAATTTGTCAAGAATCGAGAGAAAACGAACTTCAATATACTCAATTTCATTATTGCTTACTTAAAAATATTTTTTTTTTGAAAAACCTTTGTTCGAGTTCATGATTGATCTTACATATTCATATGTTCTAGTCGATGATGAATTAAGTTCAATGTGAACATGAGAATGATAAGGATTAACCCTTTGTTTATCAAGAAATTGACTAAACACATTCTCATGAGTTTAACTTTTAGTCACTATGTAACATAAGAGTAATTATGATTTTGTGATTTTGTACAAACGTTTAATAGGCAAAAAAAGTCAGACCGGCCATACCCCAGCGGACCCAATAGTGAAGGGTCCACGGGTTCCGTGGTGTCTGGCAGACTGCCTATAAATTGATCCTTTGTCTAAGATTCTAACTCACCCCTTTTCTATCTAATCTTCTCTCTAAACATAGTATAACTAACTCTCTAATCTATCTTGTTCATTCTCTTCTTGCTTGTGATTAGATCCTTTATCAACTAAAGATCGGTCACGAGAAAAACTCTAGTCTAAGCTTTGATCCTTCAAGGCTTCACATTGTGTGAAAGTGTTAAGCGTTACCTACACTATCACCATTGTTGTACCCATTCATCTATCTAATTGTATAAAGTGTGGTTGGTGTTATAAACCACAAAGTGTAAGATATACAAGGCGGTGTAGTTGTGCCTTTAGATCAAGACATCTTAAACTTCGGTGTTGTTTAAGATTGTAAGTTTGTATAGTGAAGGTTTCATCACCGGTGTAAAGGAGAATCGTTTGCTAGTGAAGTAGAACTCTCGAGTCGATAATCGAGTAGTGGAAGTAGGGGCAAGATAAGTGAGATCTTGCTAGGTCGAACCACTGTAAATAATCGTGCATTGTGGTTTGTTTACTTATTGTTTCAAGTCATTTACATTACTATTCAAGTCATTTATATCTTTTAGCACTCATGAAAAAGTTTATAAAAATAACTAAAACTAATCTGTAAAAACTATTCAACCCCCTTCTAGTTTTCTACAATTGGCATCAAGAGATACATACTCAAGATATTTAAATTATATTGTACTTTAAAACTTGAATCGATCCATGGATTCTGAAAATTACAAAGAAGGGCAATCTATGAAAAAACACCACTCTTTGAAACCGATAGTTTTATTTACTAGAAAAATCATTTTGAAACTTACGTGAAGTCTAAAGATATAGATCTTTGGTATATAATCATTGAAGGTTATTATGCACCAACAGTTAGAAATGTTACCAATAATCAATTTGAGTCAGCTCCTCGTGATAAACAAACCGAGGATCGAAACAATATGATGGCTAAAAATAACGAAGCCAAAATGATGCTTTATAATGCTCTACCTAAAAAGGAGCATGAAAAAATATTTATGTGCCAAACCGCCAGAAAAATTGGCACTCACTCATAGTCACGCATCAGGGAAACTCGCAAGTCAAGGATAACAAAATTGACTTACTTGTTCAACCATGTATGAACAATTTTCTATCCTTGAAGAAGAGTCAATTGATGTGGGATTTACTCTATTTAATACTATTATAACATCACTTAAAGCACTTGACGAATCTTTCTCCAACAAGAATTTTGTTAGGAAATTTCTAAGGGCTCTTCATCCAAAATGGCGAGCTAAAGTCATGGCAATCGAAGAATCTAAAGATCTTTCAACCCTATCACTAGACGAACTTATCGGCAACCTCAAAGTGTACGAAATGGTGATGGAAAAGCATTCCGAAATCATCAAAGGGAAGAAAAACAAATCACTAGCCTTAAAAGCCCGCATGAAATCTAGTAATGATGAAGATTCAGACAGCGATGACGAAGAATATGCCATGGCCGTACGTGATTTTAAGAAATTTTTCAAAAGGTGAGGAAGACTCGTAAGGCAACCACTCGACAATAAGAAGGTGTCTCGAAAGCCATTCGGTATCAAGAAACCTAAGGATGAAATAAAATGCTTTCAATGTGGTGATCCCAATCACTTCATTGGTAATTGTTCAAAGGTAAAACTAAAGACACAAATAGCCTTCATCAGTGGAGAAGGGAGTGCAAGTGACGACGAAGGCGATGAATCCAAAAAGGAGGAGCTAGCTCTCATGCAACATGAAACAAATGAGTTACATCTCGACTCCTCTTATTATTCTTCTTCACTAGATGATGATACACTACAAATGGAATATAACAAAATGTGTGAACTAAGTCTTAAAATTATAAACAAAAATAAAACCTTAAAGTCCAAAAACGAAAGCCTAGAAAATGAAGTTTATTATTTAAAAAGTAAATTACTTAGATTGGAAAAAGGTAAATCATCTATGTGTGAAAAGTGTGAAGAACTAAAAAGTAAAGTGGACGAGTTGAAAGTTAGTCACGAAGCGCTAACCAAACAAAGTCTAAAATTCACAAAATTTAGCAAAAATGCAAATTGCATTGATGAGATGCTTAACTACAAAAAAGATCGCAAAGATAGATCGGGATTGGGATTTGACAAGCAAGATGTAAATTCTAGCTCAAAGACGACACCGCAAAATGACATTTATAAAATTGTTGTCACAGATAGCCACAGACTCGTCAGACCATTTCCCCTTTGTCTCCGGCACTTGTCAAAGGGTTCGTGGAACTGTCTGATGAACAAAAGAAAAATCGTGCCAAATTCATCGTTGTATCTAGAAAACCCAAACTATTCAATCCAGAAAGATTTAAAACAAGTGTTAGAAATGTGGAAACAAAAGCTAGAGCTAGGAGCACTCAATATCAGCCAAGATCGTCTTATCCCAAACACCCTTTTCCGAAAAGTAATCCAAGTGTTCTAGGAAGATATAGTCAAGTGCGTTTTAACTATGATTACCACAACCAATTTTCTTTGGGAAATTTAGAACTATGGCTTGTATTTGGCAACACTTCAATCGAGATTGCCATTAGAAATATGTATAACCAAAATGGACCCATGAGACAATAGGGACCAAACTTTTGAGTGTTAAAATGTGTAGGTATACTTGAAGGTTGGACTTGAACCCGATGAATGGATCAAGGAAATCGGATGTTCTAGCACATGACGGGGAATAGGAATCTCTTTTGCACCTACACACCAATAGACGGAGGTAATGTTATTTTTGGTGTCAACGTCAAAAGCAAAATCATAGGAAAAGGTATGATTTCTAATGAACATATTACCATTGATAACCGTCGCTCACGTCAAAAATTTAGGATTTAACTTACTTAGCATTAGTCAACTTTGTAGTAACAAATGCAAAGTTTTATTTGAAGAAAATAGTAGTAAAATACGAATTAACGATAGCAAAAGGAGTTAGGAAAAATAATATATATGTCATGAAATTTGATTCATCAAAAGACGCTATTTGCTTGGCCACTATAGATGATACCTCCACCCTTTGGCATAGACGACTTGGTCATATAAACATGGGTCTTTTGCAAAATTTTGCAAACAAAGATCTTGTGAAAAATTTACCAAAAGTAAAATATGATCAACATTTTTGTGATGCATGTAAAATTGGTAAACAAACACACACAAGCCATTAGGCTAAAAATCTGGTCACCATAACCAAGTGTTTGGAACTCCTGCATATGGACTTGTTCTGTCCTTTCACCTTACAAAGTTTCAGAGGAAATCTTTACACCTTGGTGACAGTGGACGACTATTCGAGATTTACTTGGACAAAGTTTTTGAAAACTAAAAATGAAGCATTTGATCATTTTTAGATTTTAAGCAAGAAAATTGAAAACCAATTAAATTGCCGAATTGTGTCAATTCGAACGGATCATGGCCCGGAGTTTGACAATGAAGTGCAATTCAGAGCCTTTTGTGACACCAAAGGTATCACTCACTATAACATCCAGTAGTTTTGGGTAATGTAATATCAA
This sequence comes from Glebionis coronaria, assembly GCA_025667525.1. Taxonomy (NCBI): domain Eukaryota; kingdom Viridiplantae; phylum Streptophyta; class Magnoliopsida; order Asterales; family Asteraceae; genus Glebionis; species Glebionis coronaria. The sequence continues at coordinate 257,214 of JANFOE010000512.1, read as the reverse complement.
TATATATGTAATTGCCCATTTGATAAATAAATAAAAAGGAGAATTTACAAGAAATATGTTTTGCATTTTTGCTATGATATATGACTGAATTGTGAAATATATGGATTCTCACTATCTCAATTGTCACATCAACATATGCCTATATTTTGTGAACAATATGCATATATCAAGTCTGAGTTCTAAAAGTAACAATATGTATACATTATGAATAACATCTCAAGTATAACAAAGATACCCTAAATTACTCAAGAACATTAGAAACTCTATAATTCCCTTTATAAACCAATGTTTCAAGAAAATAACTAAATAGTATCTATGTAAAAATATCAAATACATTATACTAGTTATAATATATCATATAAAGGAAAAGTAATTGATCACAAAGCACTAATATTCACTAATCTAAAGCTAATTACAAGTATATGACCTAGTAACCAAGATTAGCATCGAAAATCCATTTCACAATGAATTAGAGTCTAGTCATTTGCAACTAATTATAAAACTCAACTAAGTATCATAATAAGATCATACACTTATCTCAAGCTAAGTTACAAATTAATAAAGCATAATGTACAAGTTATCAAAGCATAGAATCTTAAGCTTACTTAATTATCCCTAGGATATGATCAACTTATATAAACCCTTAAACTAAGAATGTAGAATCCCTATAAGTCATAAACATACTATATAATACCTAGAATAGGTTTACATGATATAAACACTAATTAACCAAGATAGAAAGTCATTAGGATTAGTAACCTAGAAACCCTTATATTAAGTATTTTACATTGAATCGATAACTAGTCTTTTAGGACAAGTATACAAACACTTATATCATTACATTAAGGTTATAAGATTATGTTAAGACAATGTACAAGTACCCTTAAGCAAAGGTACAAGATTTCAATGCATTACTTATAAATTAGGTCAAAATAGGTGTTCTCACTCTTTAGACATGTTTACTTAGAATAACCTATTAAACTAAGTGTGTAACCACTTTAGATACTTAAAAAACAATGTATAGGACATAAATTAAGTTTAAATCAGTCTCGAAAAGGAGGATAATGACTTTTCCTAAGATTTAACCATAGATCATTAGAAACCCTATTCTACATAAGTTTTCTTCCCAGATTCACATCAAACCTTTGTAAGACTTCAAAACAAGGACCTAAACTTTCTAATTACAATTTGTAAACCCTAATTAAACCTTAATAAATTACTAATCACATTCCTAAGTCCCTAATCACCAAAATTACAAAGTATAAGTTACAAGCCCTAGTTTTAGACCTGGTTTTACATTTTCCCTCCAAAAACCTAATTTAACACTTTCCCTCCCAAATTGAAACCTCAATTAATATATTTATAATGTTGTCAGATATTTTCAAGTGACAAAAAGTAGGTGCATCACCTCCTTGTAGATTCCAAAGCAAGAGGAAGAAGTACAAAGGTAATTTAGGGAATCAAGTTCCGAGAGGTGTTCCATTGAGAAAGGGTTTCCAAGCAGGTAAGACGGTTGTTTTTCGCCCAAAAACTCACTTGGATACTACAAGTGCGAGTGCTGATAATAGTAGTAAGTTGAATACTAAATCTGGTCAGTTGCAGCAGTCTAGCAATCTTAATGGTCCGAACAAGGCTAAAGCTCAAATGAGTAGTGTTTCTACATCTAATAAATTTTCATCTTTGTATGCCTGGTATTGACGAAGGGGCTCAAGTAAGCGAGGAAGATAATGAGGAGGAGGAGGGAGTCGAGGTCGTCTTTGATGAATCGGTGAATCTTCTCAATACTCATATTGGGGCAAGCACTCCAACTGGCTGATCCTATGTTGATATTTTATTATTTTCCTCGTAACTTTATGTTATCGTCTTGGTTTTTGTCTAGTTTATATATTTCCAGTATTCTAGACTAGTTAATGTTTATGGCCTGTCATAAACATTTTGTTTAACAAGCTGCCTGTAGCTTGCGGTTAATGTGGTATTTCAGCCACATTCCTTGTACTTCAACGATTTTTTTGGTTCTATTTACCGGGGTCATTGCTACCCTTTTACCAAAAAAAAAAAAAAATAGATTCCACATCCTCATTCTTATCCTATGTTGCAGTGTAGAATTCTAAGCCATAAGACCTAGATATTTTCATCCTAGAGTCTACAAACTTGCATAGACCTTCATTAGCTTTACTTAGTCACTATTATACCTAAGTTACACGTTTGAGGCTAGAAACTTGGAGCCTAAGGGTTGGAAATGCTATAAATAGAGGTGAACTACATCAAACGAAACTTGCACCCCGTTTTCTTTATATCTCAATACCCATTTTCAAATACACTTCTATAAACTTCTTAGTAAACTTAGAATACCATAAAACATGTCTAGAAAGAAGCCATTGAAGCTCTTGAAGCTTTGATAGCAAGTTGTGTTCATAGGAAGCCAGAAGGAGCATTTGATTATTTTAAATGAAAGTTATAAGCTAAAGATGTCTTAAAACCCTAGTTTTGTAATTTACATAAAATAATGACACAAAATATATTTTAAAAGCTTTAACTATGAAGAAATGTTTTTATGATTATAAATGTTTTTCAAAACTTTGTTTTAAAATCCTAGATCATTTGGTATATTTTTGAGGTTGTTATATGATTTTTAATAAGTATAGGGACTAAAACTGTCATTTTTTAAACTACAAAAATTTTGCGCCAAAAGTGTCATTTTGGCAAAGTTAAAACTATAAGTATGAATATTGAAAAGTTTGAGACCCTAAGGTTAAATTTAAGGTTTAAAAGGTAAATAATAAAACTATATACTTTAACGGTTATATGTGTAATTATACCAAGATATAAATATAAGGGCTATTTTTGCCAATGTTGAAACTAAAGACATAAAATGTAATAATATACAATGTGTCATGTTAGTAGAAAGCTTGGTACAAAGATGTTCCATCTCGATATTACGTTCTGACTGAGTGGTTGGGTTTACGATTAAAGTGCCCTCGCTCCTCAAACGTTTATAGAATGACTTCTGAGTATAATGGCCCGAACAATGATACTATAATTCCAAAATATATAAATCAAAGAGAAATACAAATTACTATATAAAGAAATTAAACTCAGAGGTTATGACTTGATATATGCATATTTATGTGTCAACTCAGATTCCGTGAGAAGGTTGTGATTGGTAAAATCAGAATAATTCAAGATTCAATAGGATAAGGTTAGTTCATAGACTCACTTTTGAAAGTTTATAAATGATTTGAAAACCCGTGAGGGGGATATATGCTAAAACTGGAATACATGTGTTTTTGTATGTTGCTTGATATGATTATTGACACTAGGTTTACTTATTGCCATTAAGTTCTTTTTTAATCGTGACCATTAATCAGAAATGAACGCTAATATTATGAATTGTACTATTTGGGGACTGACATCCCCTATTTGGACATGTCACACTTTCTGGAATGTCGATAGGTTCCTACCTAGGCTAAACGGATACACTTTATTTTGCTTAACTCAGGAGTCCGGCAAACTACCTGCATAAGGGAATTTGTTGGTTTCTGTTATGTCAAGTAGTCGTGCATGAGCTAGTGCAAAAAGAATCGATGAGTTTAAAAATAGGGTGTATAACACTATAGCCCGGAGGTCATACTTGTATTCAAATATTGTTTAAACCTATGAATTCACTCAACCGTTGTGTTGATTTGTAAGCATATATTTCAGGGAACTGAGGATTGGCGGGCTGCGGATGGTGGTGTCTTGAAAATTTATCATTCAAATAAAACTAGATCTTTGGGAAACTTGTGATGTACAATGTATGTATAGTTGTTTTATTTAAATCTTAATAAATGAATGATAAAAAGTTTTTAATAAAATGACTCTTTGAGCAGTTTCTATTATTGTGACTTTGATACCTTGAAAGTAATATCAAGATTAGCTTCCGCTGCTATATGGTTAAAATGAGGGTGTTACACGCATAATTTCTTGGCTTCAAGAACACCTCAATCAAACGGGGTAGTTGAACGCAAAAATAGAATACTTCAATAAATGACAAGAACTATGTTAAATGAGTCAAATATGCCTCAAAAGTTTTGGTGTCATGCGGTTGATACCTCAACTTATATTTTAAATCGGGTTTTAATGTAACACCCCAATTTTACCTTATAGTAGTGGAAGCTATTTTTTGGGGTATTAATATCAAAGTACCATAGTCATAATAATAGAAAATGCTCAAAAACATTTTTATAAATATTAACGTCATCATTCATTTATTCAGAGTTAAATAAAAAAAACTGTACAATAATGTACAACACAGGCTTTTCCCAAAGATCTAGTTTTATTTTCTAGAATGATAACTTTATCCAAGACACCACCATCCACAGCCCGCCAGTCCTCACTCACCTATAATATATGCCTTAAAGTCAACACAATGGTTGAGCGAATTCATAGGTTTTTAAACAATATTTGAATACAAGTACGACTCAAGGGCTATATTACTATACACCCAACTTTTTAAATTCATCAATTCATATTGCACTAGCTCATAACCCCGCAACTAGACATTATCGGGAAAACCTAACAAATTTTCCCTTAGGTAGGAAGCTTGCCGAACTATCTGAAATGCAAAATAAATCATATATGTTTAGCCTAGGTAGGAACCATTAGCTGCTAGGAAGTGCAACTTGCCTAGATATGAGATGTCAATCTCCAATAGTACTATTCACAATATTATCCCTCATTAAATTATTAGCGGTCCACGATTAAAAAGGGGCTTAACGGCAACTAGTAAACATAGTGTCAATATTAATATAGGAAGCATACAAAAACACTTGTATTCCAATTTTAGCATATATTCCCCTCACGGGTTTTATAAAACATTTAAAAGTGAGGCTATGAACTCACCTTAGCCTAGAGAGTCTTGATTAAATCATCTATACTCAATCACAACCTTCTCACAATATCTGAATTAACACACAATATATAGATATATCAAGTCATACTCTCTGAGTTCAAACTTTTATTATTTAATGTCTTTATTGTTTTATTCTTGTATTTTATTATTATCGTATCATTGTTCGGGCCATTATACTTAGAAGCCATTCTATAAACGTTTGAGGAGCGAGGGCACTTTAAATCGTAAACCCAACCACTCAGTCAGAACGTAATATCGAGATGGGACATCTTTGTACAAAGCTCCCTACTAACATGACACATCATATTTCATTACATTTTATGTTCTTTAGTTTCAATATTGGCAAAAACAGTCCTTGTAGTTATATTTTAGGATAATTACACTTTTAACCCTTTAAATATATAGTTTCATTATATTGCAATTTAATCCTTTTATATTTAACCTTAGGGTCTCAAACTTTCCAAATTTTATCATTATAGCATTAAATTTCATAAAATGACACTTTTGGCCCAAAATCTCAAATAGTTTCAAAAATTAAAATTTTGGTCCCTATACTTGTAAAAATCATATAACTTCTTCAAAAATTGATCTAGGATTTAAAACGAAGTTTCAAAACATATTTACCTAATCTTAATAACAACATTTTATCAGAATTATAGATCTTGAAATAGATTTTAAGTCATTATTTCATGTAAAATAAAAAACTAGGGTTTTAAGACATCTTTAGCTTATAACTTTCATTTTAATTGAAGAAATGACTTAGTTCTTTTTGAAAAGACTTTCTAACATAATTTTGGCATTACAAAAAGTCTTATAACTCATTATAACAAGATCAAAGCTTTTTTAGTATAGAAATTACCTAGGTAGCTCCAAATTGCTCCTTATGGCTTCCTATGAACACTACTTGCTATCAAAGCTTCAAGGGCTTCAATGGCTACCTTCTAGACCTATTTTCTGGTCTTAAGGGATGTCCTAATACTTTTATAGAAGTGTAAATGGAGAATGAGTAGGGGATTGATGTGTGGGAAAAGTGTCGGTGTATTTTAATATAACACGTTATAGAGCAAATTAAGAAAATTACCTTTAGGAAAAAGTAATAGTCTAAATAAGCTAAAGACGGAATAACTAAACACGAGAGTGATCCCGGTTCGTTGTACACAAAGAAATTGTGAATTTGAGACTTTCGTTTTAATTTGGACAATCGATTTGAATTTGTTTCGGTTTTTTATCTAAAAATCCTACGAATTTTAATTAAAAGTGCATGAATCGCTACCCAAAATAAACCTAAAAGACAAATTAAATCTATATTATTTTTACTTTATATATTTTTATATTTAAAACTAATGAGTTGTAACTAATTTATTAAAACAATATTTTAATAAAAGTAATTATCTATTATTTTTTTATTTTTTTTTACTTTTTTTTATATTTAAACTAATTAATTGTGACAAATTTAAATAAACATTTTATTATTAAAAGAAATTATAATTTTTATTTATTTAAACTAATTAATTTTCTAAAATTAAATAAACATTTATTTGTTGAATGTAATATTAATTTTTTTTATATTTAACAAATTAAACTAACAATTGTTAAAAGCAACGTTTTATATTAAAGAGGCAGTTAAACCAAACGTATATAAAACTCAAAGTGTATTACTAGTAACAAAAGAGAGCCCAACTCAGTTGGTTGAGCTACTGGGCAATTGAACAGAGGGTCTCGAGGCCGAGACCCATAGATGGCATATTTTTGCAATTTATTTTTTGGAAAGTAAAATTAAAGCAACCAGGTACAATAACGAATTATACATTAAAATATAACTATAATCAAAAGAAACAGATAAAAAAACAGGCATCAAATATTAAAAAGCTACAGATATCAAGTTACAAAACCAACAAACCAAAATCAATCTTAGCAGACTAAACCAATTAACACAATCAGCAAATAAGTACGAATCAGCAAATAAGTACGAATCAGCAAACCAATAATGCACAACTCCTATAGCAGCATAAATCAAACTTGATAGCAATAATAATAAACTGAAAACAATGTATCAGCTTATTCATCAGATTGACTTAACATAAATAACTTACACTTAACCAAAAGCAACATCTCAGATTTATGTTTCCATTAAACTAAACAAATTAAACTCAGATTTGTTAACAGATCAGTTCAAAAGCATATTATCAAACTAACTTACGTGCAATAACAGATTCACATTCAGAATATATCAAAAAACATAATAGTAAACTTATTAAACAAAGTCAAAACCATTAGCAGATATAGTCACTAAGCAGAAAAGCAGAAAACTATAAACTTCAACGCACGCAGCTAACAAAATCAGATTCATCAACAAATTGCCAACAACGTATAACAGCCTATTATGAAACTACTAAAACCAAACACTCCTTATCACTAATAAGAAAGAAAAGTAACCAGAATCACACGTTATGCAGTAGTCTATAAATAAAAGCTATAAAATCATTCAGTAACAGCAAGATAACCAAGTTTATACTACAATAACAATCAGCAGCCTAAAAATATGTAGAAAAATTAACTAGTGCTTAACCTTTAAAGATGAATCCGTTGATGAAGAAGGGATAGCGCTGAGCTGCCTTTTTCATTAACTACTTCGAACAATTAAAACAACACCTTATTATAGAAACTTCACCAAACCAATGACTTATTAAACAACGAGTTTAGATTGCATAAATTTAAACCAAATAACAAACGCTAGATAAAAAGATTATGAGACTGAAGTTCGAACTTTATTCATTAAAAACAAACTTTACAATATTTTATAAAAGAAGAAAAATACAATCTATCTAAAAAATGACATTATAAAAGTAAAAAGAAAAGGGATGATTTTACATGGAAAATGAGGGGGATTATATAGACTGACGAGGGGTGAGGGTGGTTGATGACGAATCGAATGTAGGCCCTTGGATTATCTCTTTCATTTCTCTTTCTTGTTTGTTTTCATCCAAGGGCTAATAATCACCCATCTTCACACGGATTGCCAAAGTGGCAATTTTTGTGCTAGTTTGCTGCTGACTTAGAGGGTTGTGATTGGCCCTTTAATAATCATGGCAGTGATCCACCAATCATGAGCCCTTGATGACGAGTCCAAGTGCCACGTTCGCACTTGGTACTTGGAATCTATGTGTATATACGCTCTAATCTTTCCCTAATTATCTGAATAATAGCGTGTGTCCTTCAATCGAGGATTTAATTGATGACCCCAAAAAACTAGGGTTCTTGACTGCTGCGAAGTTCTTCCCCAAATTATTTTCTCTCTCGTTTCTATTTTGTTTGTTTACTTTTTCTTTGACCGATTGACTTTACCAAAGTTTATATATAAACTTTTCCACCGTCTCTTTACTTTGTTGTTATGGGCCTTTGACCCGACTTTGACCACACAAAGTATATAAATCCATTCGTTGATACTTATGTTTCTTGTTTGGCTTTGAACCAAAACCTTTATTTATTTAAACTTGGGCTATAATTGGGCTTTGTAAATAACAATTCATAACTTTTCAGTCCCATTAGGCTAAAATGGGTCCCACCAAGGCCCATTAATCTTTGATAAAATTAAATCCATGGATAAAAACGATCCCGACTTTTGGTTTTGATAACTTCTTCAATTTCATGTCGTTTTTTTCCGGTTCTTGTGATCTTGGTACCTTCACACATGAAACAAGAAAACATTGCACATACAAGGATATATTCGTATGTTTTATGCATTTTATGTCCATTTTGTGATATAAATGATATGAGTTTTTACACTCATATCAAACTCCCCCTTGCTAAGCAATTGCCGTGTCCTCACGCAATGATAAAATAAAGCATCTAACTACACTTTTATTCAACTTTTGACACTTTATTTTACAAAGACATAATGTATTGCTTTCATTATTGAAAAATAACTTTTAGCATCATAAAACTCGAATAGAGTCATCGTCCTTGACTTTTCACTCTTTCCATGCCAAGTTTAATAACAAAATCATTTTCAATCATAAGTCCCAATGTTAAGACCACTCATACAAGTAATTTGTGTTAAACTCAGTCTCCTTTATTCCTAGTTGTATCTCTAGATTTTAATTTTTTGTCATTGACCCAAAGGCTCGTTTGACTTATTTAATATTTATTAGTCCAAAAATGAAGGCAAAAACGGTGTAAACCCAACACTCAAAACCTAACCTCATCCTCAAAAACCGTTGTCACTAAAGAAAGCCCACATCAAGGATAACTTAACACGATTTTAGGAATGAATTCCCGAATGCGAAATTTGGCTAATAGGACTACTTAAAGAAACAATTATTCCTCCAAAGTCGATTTGACTTTATTAATGGAGTTAGCAACATTTACATAATATACCTTGAGGCTCTTTAAGATGTAAAGGTGCTCCTTATCTATGATCCACACCCTAAGACTCCTTGGATATAAACAAGGGAATTGACATTCATCATCACACCCTAAGGCTCATAATGATGAAGCAATTTTTATTAAACACTTCACCATGCCATACACCCTAAGGCTCTAATGAAAAGGCTAGTGCTACATGAATCCCACCCTAAGGCTCATAGAGAACATGTTTTATTTATTCTTCTTAATTTATGATACATATAGTCACCCAAATTCCGCAATCCCATGATCAAAAAGTCCATGACGCTGACACCCTCAATGTGTTCTTACTTTAATTACAAGGGAAGAAAAAGAAGGAGTTAAGAGCTAAGATATTGAACCCAAACCGCTAAAAACTTCATTTAGTAAACAATTAAATATTCAAGCGTGAAAAATAAATACGAGGAGAAAGAGTAACATAAAAAACTTATATAAGGAAGACTTAGCCTCAAAACTTATGATCAACTCTATCATCTCTTGTTCTCCATATTGTAAAATATCAAATATGTGAGACTAATGGATACTTAGCCTTGCAAGTCTAAATTAAGACCATATTAAATCAAAGTTTTGGGTTTTTAAGTCATCTATAGGATCTTGCATCTTCTTAGACTTTTTCAAGTTTAGAATTTGCGTTTTAAACTTCCCTTGATAAATGACTTTCTAGGTTTAATTATAGGAACTTGCAAAAAGTCCTTGTTCTTAAACCCTTTCGAGTTAAGACTTTCGTGTTTTAAAGTTCCCTATATAAAAGTGTAGCAAAACTTGATTTAAGCATGTTAAGGAATGAGCTAAGGTAAAAACCGATCGAGTAAAAAACTATTCTTATTTTCACCAATGGAAAGCCTACATTTGTGTCAAAAACACTTATTTTCTTTATTATTAAACACAAAATTTCACTAAAAATTTAAATTTTTTATGAAAAAGGAAACTATTACGTTTGAACACGACAAAAGCAATTGCAAGCGATTATATCGATTGACTCCCCCATGCTAAAACCAAACATTGTCCTCAATGTTTCCTAGCTCAAGAGTGACACCCCCTTGCTAGAACACGAAGAGTCGAATGCAAAAGTCCGAACATGGTAAGAATACGCAAATCTATAAGCCGTTTGTTAATTATGCTCTAAGATAAAACGTTAGTCGATAAAAATCAAAGGATAACGATTTCCCCATTTGAAAATCAAAGTATGGAAGCTCGAGTGGACCAGGCAAAAAACAAACACGAGAGTCTTCAATGATTAGGGTCATACCTAAGATTCACATCACAACAAAACACGAGCACGAGCTTGAAAAGATCAAGCCTTTTATTAGTGTTAGAAAATAGAAAGAAGATAGAATGTATGGGAATCCCCCACAAGGCACCTCGGTTTTGTTAACCGAGTCATGAGCTCGACTAGGTCCCCGCATTCATTGGTCCTTAGGGAAAGTTTGGAGATCTGGAACAACCTCCGTAGGTATGTCCCCTCCAAAATAGTGCTTCACTCGATGACTATTCACCTTAAAGTTTGGCCCGTCTTTTTGAGCTAGCTCAACGGTGCCATAAGGGAACACTTGTGAAATGGTAAATTGTCCAGCCCAACGAGAATTAAGCTTGCCCGAGAAAATCTTAAGTCTAGAGTTGAATAAGAGGACTTGATCACCAAGATTGAAAATGCGGTTATTGATCTTAGAGTCATGAATCCTCTTAGGCTTGTCTTTATAGATCAAAGAGTTCTCATAAGCTTGATCCCTTAATTCATTTAGTTCATTCAATTGAACCTTGCGATGATCACCCGCGGTCCTTAAATCGAAGTTACAATGTTTGAGAGCCCAATACGCCTTATGTTCGAGTTCAATTGGCAAGTGGCATGTCTTTCCGTAGACCAACCTAAATGGTGTACAACCAATTGGAGTCTTATTGGCCGTACGGAAAGCCCACAATGCATCGTCCAATTTATCCGACCATGAAGTGCGATTTTCTCCTATAGAACGCTCCAGAATTCTCTTAAGAGCACGGTTTGAAACCTCCACTTGACCACTCGTTTAAGGTGATAAGCCGTCGAAAGTAGATGAGTGACACCATATTTGTTTAGAACTTTTTCAAAATTTTCATTACAAAAATGGGTCCCTCGATCACTTATTATAGCCCGTGGAGTTCCAAACCTAGCAAAGAGTTGTTTTAAAAATTTCACCACAACACGAGCATCATTAGTAGGCAAAGCCTTAGCTTCAACCCATTTCGACAAATAGTCCACGGCTACGAGAATATACTTATTTCCTTTTGATGATGGAAATGGCCCCATAAAATCGATTCCCCATACGTCAAAGATTTCACAAACTTGTATTATGTTTTGGGGCATTTCAACCCTTTGTGAATTATTTCCTTGACGTTGAAACGCATCACAAGTGTTGAGCAAGTCTTGGGCATCTCGATATATGGAAGGCCAAAAGAAACCGGCATCAAAGACTTTTTTCGTGGTGGAGTTGGCACCATGATGTCCCCCGATGGGTCCTTCATGACTAGCTTTAAGAATATCTTTAGCTTCTTTTCCAAACACACACCTACGAATCACTTGATCCGCGCACACTAGAAACAAATAGCGTTCGTCCCAAAAATAGTAAGATATGTCTTTGAAAAATTTCCATTTTTGTTGGGACGACATACCCTTAATAACGAACTTCCCCGCATGGTAATTTGAAATGTCCGCAAACCATGGGGTACTATCATCACCACGAAAAGCAATCATACCAAGCGTCTCGAGAGGAAATGTTTCATTAATTTCCTTGTTCTCTCGATCGCTTTGGTGAGGATTCTCAAGTCTAGATAGATGATCGGTCGCGAGATTCTCGGCTCCTTTTTGTCTAGAATTTTGACATTAAATTCTTGAAGGAGGAGAATTCACCGGAGCAACCTCGGCTTTGCATCTTGTTTATTAAGAAGATATTTGATAGACAAGTGGTCCGTATACACTATAGTTTTAGACAAGACGAGGTATGGTCTAAACTTTTCGAAAGCATATACAACGACAAGTACCTCCTTTTCTGTTGTAGTATACTTAGTTTGAGCATCCGTCATAGTCTTACTTGCATAGTGTATAGGCAAGAAATGTTTGGTCTTACGTTGCCCCAAAACCGCACCTACCACGTAATCACTAGCATCACACATTATTTCAAAAGGTAGATCCCAATCCGGGGCAACTAAAATTGGTGATTCGGTTAATTTCTTTTTAAGCATCTCAAAAGCTTTGATGCACTCATCCGAAAAGAAGAATGGAGTCTCTTTTTCCAAAAGATGGGTCATAGGTCGGGCTATTAATAACTACGATTTTTGCTAGGTTAAAATTTTCGTTTTCTCGGTGTCTTAACGAATTGATTTCCGGTTCAAAGTGTGACTCAGTCGTTTTTGGTTAACAAAAAGAAAGTTGATTATCTATAATTAATTAAAAAGTAAATGCTGAAAGTATTTAAAAGCAAATTAAAGACAGGTACAAATAATAAAAGTAAAACAAGGTGAAAAATTAAACTAGAAAATTACTAGAAAAACACTTAAATAAAATGCAATCTTAAAATAAAACTAAAAAAAAAAAATTAAAATAACGTTTAAGAAAATGGCGGGAAATATAAAATTTTGATTTGAAAATAAAGACAAGACATAAAAACTAAGACTCCATCGGAATCCCAGATCCGAATCCCAGATGGAATCCCAGATCCGAATCCCAGATCCGAATCCCAGATCCGAATCCCAGATCGGAATCCTAGATCCGAATCCCAGATCCGCATCCCAGATCGGAATCCCAGTTCGAAATCCCAGATCCGAATCCCAGATCCGAATCCCAGATCGGAATGCCAGATCCGAATCCCAGATCCGAATCCCAGATCGGAATCCCAAATCGGAATCCCAGATCCGAATCCCAGATCCGAATCCCATATCGGAATCCCAGATCGGAATCCCAGATCCGAATCCCAGATCCGAATCCCAGATCCGAATCCCAGATCCGAATCCCAGATCCGAATCCCAGATCCGAATCCCAGATCCGAATCCCAGATCCGAATCCCAGATCCGAATAAGGGGGAGTATCACAATACCGATCGCAATGTAGAAACCCTTGTGGTTTTTGCGATCGTAACAAGCTGCCAGAATCCTAATACCTCATTCTGATGGAATGAAATTCGTAATAAGCAAAACCAATAAGCTAACTTGAATAAGCACAAATCAAAACTTTACCAAATCAATAATAATACGGATAAAATAAGACACAAATTTGAAGACTTTCAAGACACAAAATAAATAACTTTATAAAATAAACTTTAAAAAGATAAACTTTTAAGAAAACTTTAAAACAAATAAGCTACATACAAAATAAGCCAATAAGATTGTCAAACTTATAGCTTAAATCGTATACAAGCCTAGATGGAAACAAAAAGATGAACTTTTTAATCAAACATAAAAATTAAGCAAAAAGTATAAAACTTTCGGATTAAAGATAAGCAAAAGATCAAGAAATGTAGAATGAGAAAGATTGTAAAAAGCTTGAAATAAGATTAAGATTAAAGATTCAAAAGTACAAGATTAAAGATTAAAGATTCAAAAGTACAAGATTAGAGATTAAAGATTAAAACTTGAAAGAAAAACTAGAGAGAGAAAGTGAAAAAACTTGAGAGAGAAAATTACCTACTCCTAAACTAATCTAACTACTCCTAAATGACTAACACCCTCCTAATGTGTCATTAGGAGGGTATATATAGGAAGTGAGGAGTGCATGTGTTGCTTCCTTCTTTCTTTCTCTTTCTCGTTCTCGTCTTTTAATTCTTTGTCTTTCTCGACGTCGTCTCGGGATTTGTCGATATAAATTGAACTTGTCTTATAATTTCTTCAATAATTAGACTTTGGTTCTTCGACTTCAGTAAACTTCCGTCTTTAGACTTTTTCTTCGATAAATCTACAGAATAGGCCTTGGACTTCCGTTCTTTTTGCACTCTTGATCTTTTGACTTCGTCTTTTCTCGTTGTCTTCGATAAAAGCCAGTGAAAGCCCGTGTTTTCTTCCTTTTTCATCTTTTGGTCCTAAAACACAATAAAAACACAAACCACGCATAATTTCGACATTTACGACGAAAAATACATGTATTGGCTTGGTTATTATTATAATTAAGTGGTAAAAAGATGGGTGTTTTCACACCTATCAAATCCCTACACTTGACCATTGCAATATCCTCATGCAATGCATTAGTTACAAAGCAAGTTTTACATTTTCCATCATAATCAATCCACCTTGGGCTTTCTTAAATACTAAAAATTAAGGAAAATAAAAAGATAGAAACAAGTAAAGAAATCAAAGACTTACATTGGGATTTTGGCAGTCATAAATGTTTATCATCCTCAAGTTTCACGTTCCCCAAACCAAGCTTAAAAACGAGATCATTGTTATTATAAGTTAGCAAACTAACACGAATTCATGTGGGCCAATTATTTACTTAGACTCCCTTATTCCTAGGTGTATCTCTTATATTTTAATTTTGTCTTGAATGATCACGAGGATGCATTGTTTGACTTATTTCGATAGTTATTTAGGCCGAAAATAAAGTGGGACGATTTAATCAATAGTTAGCCAAAGGACAAATTTTTTAAAACTGCTTCTCGGGACCTCATAAAGTTTATATCTTGGCACAACTCGCTTCACGATTTGAGACCTTTCTCGGACCGATATTTGGCAGCGACTTCATACTTCAAATCTTTGAGAGACGTTCTTGAAATTATGGCCTTCTCTTCATAATAGGAATTTCTTCACTTGAAGTTTTGAGAGATTCTTCATCTTTGGACCACGGCTTCTTCATTTTTCTCCAATCTTTACTTTGGACTTTGATATACAACGATCCACCTCCTTTTAGGACTTGGATTTATTTATCCTCATACCTTGCTAGGGTCTTTTCGGATAAACTTCTCCATGATCTTTAGGGGAGTATTTGCTTTTCGTCGTGTGTCTTAATCCTTCGTATTGATTTTCGATAAATGATTCTTCACATCACTTTTGGATCTTTTAGCAACAAACTGTAGCCCTCATGCCTTGTTAGGGCCTTTTCGGACTCGCCAATCTTCGCATCCCGCTTCAATAAGTTATGCCTTGGCTATGAACTCTAATTAATACCGAGCAACTTTTAAACGATCTTGGGCTAGAAGCTAAGTAAATTTTCAAATCGTACAACCTTATTTATTGTAGATAAATTTATTAGCAAGCGATGGGAGAAAAAGCTTATAATCAACTCACATAAATTCACGAAAGAATACCAAACTTATAATTGACTCTATCATCTCTCGTTCTCCACAAATTAAAATCGCAAGGAATGAGACTCGTGGATGCTTAGCCTATTAAATCAAAGTTTTGGGTTTTCGAGTCATCTATAGGATCTTGCATCTTCTTAGACTCTTTCAAGTTTAGAATTTGCGTTTTAAAGTTCCCTTGATAAACGACTCTCTAGGATCAATTATAGGAACTTGCGAAAAGTTCTTGTTCTTAACCTGTGAGAGTTACGACTTTCGCGTTTTAAAGCTCCCTATATAAAAGCCTAGCAAAACTTGAATTAAACACGTTAAGGATACTAGATAGAGTAAACTTAGATAAGTAAACTCGGGTTGAGTCAAAATATTCACGACTTTGAAAAATTAAAAGCACTTTATTAAAAATTTATTCTAGCAAAGAAAGTAAATAACAATAACAAAGGAAAAACTACTAGGCCAAAATAGATCAAAAATTTTGAAAAATGTCGAAAAATCAATTTTCCGGTTAAAATGAGGACAATGTAAGGAAAATACCACTTAACTTCGATAGAAGTCCCCCCTACACTTAATATAAACATTGTCCTCAATGTTTAAGCATGTGGGAGTAAACTCCCCTACACTTAGGACATTGTGCACTTTGTTTAAATCTTGCTAAGGAACGGACAACTAAAGTGATTCCTATTTTAATATTGAATAAGTATAAAATAGAGAATCAAAAGAGTATAGGATAGAACCTGGAAGACGGGTACACGGAATCACGGGTCGTCAAAAGTCATCAAGAATAGATCTTTGAAAGCTCGAATCCCTGCACATGATAAGAAAGAAGACAACAAACACATACAAGGGTCTCCCCCTACACTTATTATAAAAACAGATAAAGATAGATAGATAATCGGGTTGCCTCCTGAGAAGCGCTTGTTTTTGTTAACCGAGTCGCGAGCCTGACTCGTCCCCGAATTAAATGGTCTATGGGGAAGCCTCAAATGTAATATTGGGATCAAAGACCTTGTCCTCGTTCCCGGAGGAAAATACAACAGGAGAGGCTGGAGGATAAGTCTTGAAGGGTAGAAAAGTCCTTTCAACATACGAAAAGTATGTGAAATCATGATCCATGGGAGGTGGGGTGGGTAAAGTAAGCAGATTGTCATCCCCCAAAGACAATTTATGCTCAGAAAGCGGCAAAGCCGTAAGGTTATAAATCATAAAATAATCAATGGCTCCTCCCGGGTCAAAACACTCATCCTCCGTAATGGTCTCTAAAGGAGTGGATGAAGGGTGCTCGGGAGGGGGACCTGGGACAATACCTTCCTGCAGCAAATTATCATAAATAATATTCCCCTCCGTGTCATCATCATCAATACCCGGAGGTATTGAGAGAATGTCGATTTCCTCCATAGTTGTATCATTATTCTCAACTGGAGTAATAGACGGAGGTAAAGACTCGGAAATATGAGCAGAATTCTACGCTTCAATCTTATCAATAAGAAGGTGAACTTTCAGTAATTTGTCGCGAAGAATAACGTCTTCCACCTCATCTAAAAGACCAAGTTCAGGGGCGAAATTCTCATAAGTCAGAGAGAATAAATCAACATCGCCTTCATCGCCCGGAGGAGAAGGAGAAATTTCAAAAGTGAAATTCTCATAGCATGGAGAAGAATCATCATCATTAAGAGCGACCTCTTCCGTAAGCTCCTCAAAAGTTAGCACATCACAAACCTCATCAAAGAATTTATCAAGACCAAAATCACTAATCTCACTCGATGTATCACAATCCTTAGACGTATTAGGGATATCAAGAGTAGGAGTAGTAATCTCAGAAGATGGGTTGAGATTGTCGATATCATCCTCATCATCATCATCATAATAGACTGGACCATTCTAGTTAGGAGTGATATAATCGACTAACTCCTCCTTGATAACCTCCACATCTTTAAGAAGCTCATGAAGCAATTTTTGTTGATCATCTCCCCGAGTATGTTCAATTAAACCCATTCTATCCCACACTGTAAGTAAACATTTTGGTGTAGAAAAGAAGGGAAAACGACCAAATTGGCTAAAAAAGGTGTAGGTGGATTTCAAAATTTGGTCACCATCAAGCAAAGGCTGCCTTTCCTGATATAAGTCAGCTCGGATTTGAGCTAAACTTTCTAGAACGTCATTCAAAGTAGTGAGTTGTTGGTCAAGACTAATTCTCTGAGAGGATTGATGATTGGGGTGTGATGTGGGGGCTCAAAGTTATACAAACCGGAATCATAGCACGGAATTGGCTCAAAGATATTCATCGGTTGACAAGAAGAAGCATCGTGAGGGCCCCCACAAATATTGTAATACGGGTATTGAGGAAAACCCGGTGCATTTTGAGGATAAGGATTGTCATATACGGAAAAGGGTGAGAAAGTATTGTAAGAGGAGAAGTACAAATTTGTTGAATTGCAAAATGGACAAAATCCAAATTGTGTATTGTCGATATCAGAGCCGCACCGCTCACAAATACACCAATGACATGTTTGATAACCATGCCATGGTCTCCCACACCGTACGCAAGACGAATCCATGAAGAATAATAGTTAAGCAAGAAGAATATTTTTGGCGCAAAACATTCGAAAAAGAAATGCTTTTATGATTTTTCAAATATTTTTTGATTTTTGAATTTTTTTTTTTTAAATTATTTTTTTGGATTTTTGAAAAAAAAAATTTTGGCAAGAAAAATAACGTTCAAAAGTGAACGGATCCCAAAATCCAACGCGTCTCTCACAAAAAACTGTTAATCTTCACGAAAAGAGCCGGCAGCGGCGCCATTTGATAACTAGGTTTTTCACTTAGTTATGTAAGTTCGTTGAATCCGATCTTTTCGAATTGATTACCGTTAATTAGTGCGACTCAGTCGTTCTTGGTGGAAAATAATTTGGGTTGGTAGATTATCTATTTTTAAACTAAAAGCAAATAAATGTCGTTGAGTAAAATTAAAACTTTAAAAATTAAATTTAAAACGTAATGAACTTAAAACTTAAAATTTAAAAACTTAAAAACTTAAAAACTTAAGAACTTAAACTATCGGAATAATAATAAACCCAATCTGTCGGAATGTAATGCAATCAAACCCATCAGAATAACAAAGTAAAACCATCGGAATAATTCATCTGAATAACCATCGGAATGTAACAAAGTTGGATCTATCGGAATGCATGTCTATCGGAATGTTAAGATCGGAATAATAGAAACAATTCTGTCGCAATACACTACTATCGGAATGTCGAGATCGGAATACAAGGTTTAATTCTGTCGGAATGTATGAAAACTCTTCTGTCGGAATATGATTCTGTCGCAATGTTCAAGTATCGGAATAAGTAAACCTGTCGGAATGTTGTTAACAAAAATTGGGCAGCACTTCGACTTAAAGTAACCTTAATACCCGTCGGAATATGCGATCGCAATGAGCGATCGCAATCCTAGATCGGAATAAGGGGGATGTTACTCTAGAACGCAAAGTAGAACCACAAGGGTTATTGCGATACAAACAAGATGCCGTCGGAATGTGCAAAACCCTCAATATTGCGATGGAGCAAAACTTAATCCGAAAATGGAGATAAGCTGAAATTTCAATAAGCACTTCCAAAAAGTATACTTAACCGAATCTTAAACAACTCAATAAGCATTAATTTGAAGACTTTTAAAATTCAAAATAGCAAACTTTATGAATCGAACCTTTTAAAAACACTAAACTTTTTAAGAAAACCGAAAAGCAATAAGCTATATATATGAAATAAGCCAATAAGCACAACAAGCTTATAGCCTATACCGTATAAAAGCTTAGTAAGGAATCATTAGATTAACTTTTTAAACACTAAAACATCAAAATCAAACACGAATTAAGAACTATTCGGATTAAAGATGAAGTTTCGGATCAAGGACAAAGCAAAATCAAGAAAGGTAGAAAGAGATAAAAGATTAAAAGCTTAAACTTGAACTTTTAATTAATGAAACTCTAATACAAAGATTAAACAAAGCTTAACTTGAAAGAAAAGATGAAGTTTTAGTGAGAGAAAGTTAAACACTTTCTCTCTCTAAAAAAAACTAAAACAAAGAAAATTAAACTAGCTAATGACTAACTAACTAACAAAGCTTAATTTAATTTTAATTTTCTTTGTTTTAGTTAATTAGTTAAACAAAGAAAATTAAACAAAGCTTAACTAACTAAAAAAAACTAAAACAAAGAAAATCCCAGATCCGAATCCCAGATCCGAATCCCAGATCTGAATAAGGGGGAGTATCACAATACCGATCGCAATGTAGAAACCCTTGTGGTTTTTGCGATCATAAAAAGCTGCCAGAATCCTAATACCTCATTCTGATGGACTGAAATTCGCAATAAGCAAAACCAATAAGCTAACTTGAATAAGCACAAATCAAAACTTTACCAAATCAATAATAATACGGATAAAATAAGACACAAATTTGAAGACTTTCAAGACACAAAATAAATAACTTTATAAAATAAACTTTAAAAAGATAAACTTTTAAGAAAATTTAAAACAAATAACCTACATACAAAATAAGCCAATAAGATTGTCAAACTTATAGATTAAATCGTATACAAGCCTAGATGGAACCAAAAAGATGAACTTTTTAATCAAACATCAAAATTAAGCAAAAAGTATAAAACTTTCGGATTAAAGATAAGCAAAAGATCAAGAAATGTAGAATGAGAAAGATTGTAAAAAGCTTGAAATAAGATTAAGATTAAAGATTCAAAAGTACAAGATTAAAGATTAAAGATTAAAACTTGAAAGAAAAACTAGAGAGAGAAAGTGAAAAAACTTGAGAGAGAAAATTACCTACTCCTAAACTAATATAACTACTCCTAAATGACTAACACCCTCCTAATGTGTCATTAGGAGGGTATATATAGGAAGTGAGGAGTGCATGTGTTGCTTCCTTCTTTCTTTCTCTTTCTCGTTCTCGTCTTTTAATTCTTTGTCTTTCTCGACGTCGTCTCGGGATTTGTCGATATAAATTGAACTTTTCTAATAATTTCTTCAATAATTAGACTTGAGTTCTTCGACTTCATTAAACTTCCGTCTTTAGACTTTTTCTTCGATAAATCTTCAGAATAGGCCTTGGACTTCCGTTCTTTTTGCACTCTTGATCTTTTGACTTCGTCTTTTCTCGTTTTCTTCGATAAAAGCCCGTGAAAGCCCGTGTTTTCTTCCTTTTTCATCTTTTGGTCCTAAAACACAATAAAAACACAAACCACGCATAATTCCGACATTTACGACATAAAATACACGTTTTGGCTTGGTTATTATTATAAATAAGTGGTAAAAAGATGGGTGTTTTCACACCTATCAGCTATCTTAGGGAAGTCTTGGATAAAACGTCTATAGAAGCCGGCATGACCGAGAAAACTCCTCACTCCCTTAACGGTGGTGGGTGGAGTTAATTTGGCAATCATGTCGATTTTGGCCCTATCTACCTCAATACCGACCTTAAAGATCTTATGTCTTAAAACAATGCCTTCTTTGCACATGAAATGGTATTTTTCATAGTTAAGCATGAGATTTGTTTCCTCACAATGTTCTAACATTCTTTCCAAGTTAGAGAGACATGAAGCAAAAGACTCCCCAAAAACCAAGAAATCATCCATGGTTTTCTCAATCATATCATGAAAAATGGCCATCATACACCTTTGGAACGTCTCCGGGGCATTGCATAACCCAAAAGGCATTCCACGATAAGCAAATGTTCCATAAGGACAAGTGAATGTGGTCTTTTCTTGATCACGATGATCTATAGGAATTTGGAAATAGCCGGAAAATTCATCCAAAAAGCAACAGAATTCATTTCCCGCTAGTCTCTCTAACATTTGATCCATAAAAGGAAATGGAAAATGATCCTTCCTTGTTTATACAAAAGTTGGATGATCCTTGCTGGACCCGAATTAGGCTTAATTCGGGTTGGCTGGGTTCCGGCTCCTGCACCAAGTGAAATATTTGGTTGGGATCCTGCACACTAAAACAACACGCGTTAGGCTTACCGTGGGAATGTATCCTACGATTAGACTCCAGCGTGAGAGTAAGTAATCGGTTAGGGTTTAAGAATCGGATGAGAGTTGAGAGTGTGTAGATGTGATAACTTTGTGGAACCCTTGGGGGTTCCTTATATTGGCAGTGAAACCCTAATGGGCTGTCACTGATGCTTCGGCCCCAAGGAAAGGATAAGTACCAGAATTATCTTGATTGTTATCTTCTAATTATGGTGAGTGTATATCCTCTTCTTTGGGGTAAATCCTAATCATAATAAGAGTATGATTCTGTCTAACCTTGTATCGGCCGTGTCGGGCCATGGGCCGCACACATGCATGCGGTCACTGTTCATTCGAAGCCCATAATCTCAAATGATATTAATCCAACCCATTAGTAACAGGCCGGATGCAGGTAGTACCCGTAGGTCGGGTTCATGACCCGGCTTGGGGACTATACGTCATCATGTCCCCCTAGTCTAGTTGTTACAGCCGTAGGCAATACCTCTAGACTAATCAATGTCCTGTAGACCTTGTTGTTGCAAATACGGCCGCACTCCAAAATAAGCCGACCAGGACAACTTTAATGAATGCATTAATGGTAGTCAATAGTCGGACGCACGCCTGCAAAAGTGCACCAGAAAGGCCCACCCTTGAGCCACCTAAAACTGTCAAGAAGTGACCCGTGGGTCCCTTCTGACGTTTCAGAAGTGTTAGAAATCCCATCCGTTAGATGGGTGTAGTGGCTTACACGTGGCTAGCACCACGTTATCTTGGAAATCGAGGCAACCCTATAAAAGAGTTGGTGTGTGCTACTGTTACGCACATAGTTTATACCTCTTTCCGCCATTGTCATTTTCAAGCTCGTTCCTTCATACCTTCTCTTCTTATCCCACGGATTTTCTCCATCGCGGGTTAGATCATCACGCCTCTCTAATCATTTTTATAAAACATGGTGAAGGATAACCCTCTACGGATGTCCTCAACGTGATGCTTGTGGAGAAATACATAGACTTTTTGTCTAAGTACTATATTCCTGAAAGCGTACATCCGACCTATCCAGGTGACGGCGAAGCTATTACGGATGCTCCGAAGGGAAAGATAGGCGTGTATACGCGTCTATTTGACTCGGCTAACTACCGCATCCCCCTATATAGGTTCTTAGTAGATCTGCTTCTATACTATGACTTCCACATAACCCAACTTCACTGCATAGGGGCATGTAAGATCAACCATTTTGAGATTACCTTCCATACATGTGAGGTAACCCCGACCGTGAATCTATTTAGGGTTTTTTACTCCCCCCAACTGGTGAATGGGTGGCTATCGTTCAAGAAAGGATCCGCATCCGCCCCCATGACTTATATGAAACCCTTAGATTCCCTTAAGAATTGGTACGACCACTATTTTTTGGTGGATGAGAAAGTATTCCCCACCCCTTTTGTTCTCAAAACCATAGCACCCAAAGACTGTCCTCCAAAATCCAAGGACTATAGTAGTAAGGATTTGAAAATATTAGATACCCACTGTACAGAATTCCATAGGGGCCTGCTGGAGCACTTCCTGTGCCTAGTAGGGATCAGCCACTGTTACTATGGGAGGGAGGATAGATATCCGTGCTTTCTAACCGAACGTAGGCAGAGTAGGTCTTCTATACTTTAGATGCAAAACATGTCTTATAGTACTTTGTGAAATTACTAATCCGTGTGTATGCATATGTTCGCAGAGATGAAGCTGTTTGGCCTATTACGCCAAGGCGATCCAAGCAAAGTTCCTCAAGGGTCACGACCACTAAAAGAAGGTGAACCCCTCTTACTAGAGGCCATCGTGAACATGACCATCCCTCTGGAAGAAACAACCAAGCACCGGTCGGATGAGGAGGAGCCCCTGATCCAGAAGTCCCCCTAGACTTCCATAATGTGGATGGTGAGGAGCTGCTGTTGGAGGATGCCGTACCGCACCAAGATGAAGAAGAGGAACTCACCAGTCCAGCGAACAATCGCACAGGTGAAGAAGATGAAACAATACAGGAGTCTGGATCACCTCAGCCATCAAAGCCCAAATCTAGAAAGCGGAGGAACACCAGGAAGGTAGCGATAAACCTGGAGGCTGGGGCAGGGCCAGGGCCACACAATGCTCCGCCAAAGAAGCTAAGGAAGGACCATCCGTAGTTCCAAGAGGGAGCAGTGTCTCTACGGCCCAAGTCAACCGTTCGCTGCATGTTGATGAGCAATTCTGGAAGGCTACCCCTGTGGATGCCGTGGATCCTACTATCACGGAACCCGTGACTGGCACTACGTAAGTACCAATCAATATTCCAAAAGATATAATCCACAAACAAAAACTAACAAGTGTGTTCTAATAACAGGTCGGACCCGTCGATAGTAGCCCATGAGAAGGAGGTGGAAAGGGAACCCTCACTCGTGATATCAATGAGACCTCCATCCCCTTCCGTAACTCACGAAGAGGAGCCACGTCCTGAGTGTCCTGACACCAACCTCCGCCCAGCATGGAACTTGTCCAGCTTAACAAGATTAGAGGCGGAGTCCGAGTGCAGAGAATTTATGGATCACATCACTCCTCCAGCGCTGGCACAAGACTTGGATGAACTCGAGCACGAGGCGCTGCTGGAGCAGTTTGATGTATCCTTCGCACACCAGGTTACAGTTGGTGCGGCCATAAGACGCCGCCTGGAAAAAGCTTTGACCAACGTGAGTCGTACTGATAGGAAGATTGCTCGCCGAGAGGAACTGGTGGAAAAGCATGAGAAGACTATCATATCTCTGCAGGCAGCTTTAGTCTTAGCGGAATCAATAGTCAAGGAGCAAGCCCACCATGCGAATGTACGCGAGGAACGCATTGCTGAACTGGAGGCCCTCCTAGCTGCTTCCAGTGAGAAGGTACACGCTTCTATTGATACTCATTTGCTCATATAAGACCCATATCGTCTTGTAGTAATGTCAAGTATTATTTATAGGTATCCGCAGCCGAAGCCGCCACTAAAGCCGTAACAGTACAAGCCTTCACTTTTGCTCAGGAACGCGACACGCTTAAGGATGAACTTACCCATGCACAGACTACTTTGGAAGAGCGAGCTGTGGTAGCTGAGGAAGAACTGAGCAGAATGGCAACGGACTACGCCGAAGTGCTGTGCCCTCCCTTACTTACAGCCATAGATGGGCGTAGATGGATGGTTGGCCAGGGAATGCGACTTGCCGTGAGCAAGGTAACGGAGGCTCCTTAATTGTTGCAGGCTTTTGCTGATGTGGTATCGGACGACATTGACCGTGGTAGGCACGAGGGTTTGATCAAAGCTGCAGAGCAGATAAGCAAGAAGGAAGACATTACCCAACATGCCTACCACAACCCTCTAGCTAAAGAGATGATGACCGCATCGATGGCCGCCCTTGGGGAAATCCAGCACCCATTCCTAGATGAACTAGAGTCGCTGAAGGATGCTCCCAGTGAGGTGATAATGTCCAAGCTTATGGCAGATCCCATCCACCTGACCCTGCCCACCTACGACTCTGTTTCGAAGGTGATGAAAGGTGAGAAGGTGATGAAAGGTGAGAAGCTGTTAGCCGAGGCGTTGGATGCTAACATGACCAGGTCACAGGGTGGAAAAGATGCTCGCGGTGAGGTCCTCCGTACCTTGATTGCAGAAGGGAAGAGAGAGATAGGAGAGTTCTTACCTCCTTTGTAATTTACATTGTAAACATTTGTGCCTTTATTCTTCAATGTATGTATACGGCTAGAACTAACAGTATTGTTATAACTCGTTATGTTTATGTAAGTCCGTGATGACCATGGCTACTTTGTGTTTTGAATTTGAAACTTGTTTATTTTCTTTAGATATCATGTACCTATTTTGCATGACATGTCATGTCTTACCCAGAATAATACCAAGTCTATATTTTACTAGACGTGCGGCGCGCGTCTTTACCATGCAAAGCACTACGTGGGTGCGGCATATGGAAACTTATTACAACGTCTTGTAAAGAAGGTGTCTAGTAAGGATACTTGATCCACGTCTGGGGTTACATCCCTCTTATGCGAAAAGTTGAATTATTAGGTTCACTTAATCCTCTTACCCCGCCTGGAGGCGTATAGTACATGTACGGTTTTGAATGAATGCATATGAATAAGAGATAACACATTATAGAAATAACAACTAAATCTATACGATAATAATTTGCACATATAATTTAAAAGACACGACAATAATTTGCACAAGAACGAGCCGTGGAGCTAGCTAGGCACCACGACATTTTATTAGAACGTTTATGATTTTTGTTTTGACAAGAATGGGAAATCCTAAAAACAAAGTGAACCTAGAAAGCATGAAAAACAAAACAAAAGAGAATACATGGATCTTCATTGAAGCCAACTATAGCGAAGTGTCCATGCGGAAGCCGTAGCCTTTCAAAGATAGCATCTTTTAAGATTGCAGATATTCCATGTGCGTTCCAGGTCGCGGCCATCCATGTCACGCAACTTGTACGCGCCCCATCCTAAGGATTCCGTAACCTCATACGGTCCTTCCCACTTGGGGCCCAACTTTCCTGTATTCTCCGCTCGACTTGCCTCGTTGGCACGATAAACAAAATCTCCTGGTCGAAAAGAAACACCTTTAACCTTGGCGTCATAATAAGCCTTCATCCGTGCCTTGGACTTGGCCTCATTGATAGCCGCTATCTCTCTTTTTTCCTCCAACAAGTCCAGATTAATCCGGAGTTTCTCGTCGTTCGTGACAACATTAACCTCCGTTGTGCGGATGGTCGGCATTCCAATTTCTGCTGGTATAACAGCTTCAGTCCCGTAGGCCAGCGCGAATGGAGTGTCCCCATTGGCTATTTTAATCATAGTCCTATGTGCCCATAGAACATGTGGCAGCTCATCTACCCATTTTGCACTTCGTTCATCCAGGCGTGCCTTGATGCCTTCACCTAAGCTTCTATTTGCCCGTTCCACAAGTCCATTTGTCTACGGGCGCTTAACAGATGCGAAGCGCCACGTGATATTCAATGCTGCGCACCAGTCCTTGAATGGATTATCCGCGAACTGCTTCCCGTTGTCCGAGATGATTTCTCCTGGCAATCCAAAACGGCACACGATGTTTTCCCAAACAAACTTTTTAACCTGTTTGCCTGTAATGGATTTAACTGCTTTAGCTTCTATCCATCGTGTAAAGTAGTCCATTGCGACGATCAAGAACTTAACTCCCCCTAAAGCTACGGGGAAAGGTCCTGCAATGTCAATCCCCCACTTATAGAATGTCCATGAGGATGTAATGGGTGTCAGTTCCTGCTACGGATGTCGCGGTACTGGTCTGTGCACTTGGCAATCACTGCATTTATGAATCATGTCGCGTGCATCCCTATGCATAGTAGGCCAATAATATCTTGTGCATAGAGCTCGTGCCACTACGGATCGGGGACCTGCGTGCATACCGCATAGCCTTTCATGTATCTCACTGATCACATAAGTAGCCGGGCGTGGCCCAACACACCGCAACCATGGCTGTAAGAAAGAGCGCTTGTAAAGAATACCTTCTCGAAGCTCAAAGTGCTGCGACTTCCTTCTGATACGCCGTGCCGCCTTTTCCTCATCTGGAAGGGTTTCGTCAGTTAAATAGTTGATGATCGAGGTCATCCATGTAGGTCCCTCTTCCTCAACTATAGCTGCGACTTCCCCTTCCGTTATAGACTTTTCCTTTAGTATTTCTACCAAGACTTGCTTGGATATGTGGGCGAAACTTGTAGATGCGATCTTGCTAAGAGCGTCCGCCTTCTTGTTTTCACCTCTTGGTACCTGTTTGATAGAAAGCTTGCTGAAAGTAGCGATGAGCGACTTGACTTTCTCCAAGTATCGAACCATGTTGTCCTCCTTGGCTACGTAACCCCCTATAATGTGGTTCGCGACAAGCCGTGAGTCCACGTTGGCCTCAAGGTTGCTTACTCCCATTCTAGCGGCGATTTTTAAACCCGCAATCAGTGCTTCATATTCTGCCTCATTATTGGTGGTTGTGAACTCAAAGCGCAAGGCGTATATAAAATCCATTCCTTCCGGATTCGTAAGGATGAGACCAGCTCCCGATCCGTCCGTGCACGAGGATCCGTCAGTGAATAATACCCATGGTTCTGCTGGAGCTTCCTCTCGTTGTATTACTGGTCCGTCCTCATCTGACTTCTCAACCAAGAAGTCTTCCAAGATTTGGCCTTTGACCGCGGTTCTTGGTCTATAGGAGATGTGATGCTCTCCTAGCAGAATGCTCCACTTCTATAACCTGCCGGCCACGTCTGGTTTTGAGATGATTTGTTTTATTGGTTGATCGGTAATAACCACAATTGGGTGCGCCTGAAAGTACCGGCGTAACCGTTTTATGGAGAATACTAATGCCAAAACCAATTTCTCCATAGAGGAATAATTCAACTCCGGCCCTTGTAGTGTTCTACTTATGAAATAGACCGGAGTTTGGACTATGTCCCTATCCGTCATAAGTACCGTACTTATTGCTCCATGTGTAGCCGACATATACATGATGAGCTCTTCCTTAGGTCGGGGTGCCACAAGCATGGGAAGAGCTGCGAGGTGTTGTTTAAGCTGACCAAAAGCTTCCTCAGCTTCCTTTGTCCAACGGAAATCTCCCTTCTTGATACACTTCTTGAGTGTTTTGAATAGGGGGAGTGACTTCTCTGCAGATTTCTACAAGAACCTGTTTAGCCCGGCCAGCTTTCCATTTAATGATTGTACCTCTTTTCGCGTCTGAGGAGACGATAACTGTATCACCGCGTTCATCTTTTCTGGGCAAGGTTTGATCCCATTTAGATCGATCATGTATCCAAGGAACATCCCTTCAGTTGCCCCAAATGTGCATTTTTTCGGATTCAGTTTCATATTAATCCTCCTCAATGTGTCAAACGTCTCTTGGACGTCACAGAGAAGTGCCTCCTCCATATGACTTTTTATGACTTGATCATCAACGTAGACCTCAAGGTTGCGGCCTATCTGTGAGTTGAAGGCTTTATCAACAAGTCGCTGATATGTTGCCCCGGCGTTCTTCAGTCCGAATGGCATTTTTGTATATAACAGTATACGCCCTGACTGGTATGAAACGCCGTCTTCTCCGCGCCCTCCTCCGCCGTCTGGATCTGGTGGTATCCTTTGTATGCGTCTAAGAAGCACTTAAAGGGATATCTTCATAGGGATTCCACCTTTCAATCAATCTCTGGTAACGGATAGCAGTCCTGTGGGCAGGCTTTGTTCAGGTCTATGAAGTCAACACACATACGCCAGCTCTCGTCATGCTTCTTGACCATGACCGGGTTGGATAACCACTCATGGTAGTATACCTCGCGCATAATTCCTACATCCACTAATTTCCGTAGTTCATCCAGTATTACCTGGCTATGTTCTGGTGCTTGACCACGCTTCTTTTGCTTAACGGGAGGATATCCCTGGTGGATTTGGAGTTTATGTTCTACTATCGCACGAGGCACACCCGTCATATGCTTGGGCTCCCATGCGAGTACATCTAAGTTTTCTTTCAGAAGAGAGCACATGGCCCTCTTACCGCTATCCGAGAGAGTTCCTCCTATGGACACCTCTTGTTCTGGATAATCGGGATGGAGTGCCACCTTCTAGTTGGGGGGTGGTGATTCTTCCTTGGCGGGGACCGGTAGGACTGGTGTTGCCACGGCATGACATTCGGATGTTGGCATGATTGAGTTATTGATGGTGACAATTCCTCCTTCGACAGGGAATTTAATCATTCCGTGAGCTGTGAAGGGTACTGCTCGTATGGCTAAGATACCTGGTCTTCCTATTATCCCATTGTATGGAGAGTGTGAGCGTATCACCATAAAGTTCATCCACGCCGTGGTGGAATGTTCTTCATTCCCAATGGTTACTAGTAGACGCAGCTGTCCTATTGGCCAGATGGTGTCTCCACTAAAGCCGATGAGCGGCGATGTGGCCGGTACTAATTGGCTTCTTATTTCTGGTCGTAGCTGTACGAAACAGTGTTCGTATAGTACTTCCGCCGATGACCCTCCATCCACGATAAGAAGGATCCCCAAAAGGACAAACCTTCGACTATATATATGATCCAATCCTGGCAGCGCCACACAAAGCAGAAAATTAGTCAAAAATTTTCACGAGGCAGAGATATCTCATTCCCTCCCATTACGGCAAACGACGTGACCGATGCCCCTTTCATGATTGAGGTAAGCATTGGAACACACAATGTTCGCCGTATGTACTTCTTGTTATCCTTTCTGTCCTTCCAATCCTTGACCAAATGTTTAGGTTTGCCTGACTTGATCAGCGACTCGATGTGCTTCTTGAGCTGGATACATTCCTCCGTGTCGTGGCCCTTGTCGTTGTGGAATTCGCAGAAGCGATTTCCCTGACGACGGTCCACCAGAGTCGTCATTGGGGGAGGTCTCGGGAAGTTGGCCCCTTCTGTCAGTAGGATCTCCCGGTAAGACATTTTTAAGGGGGTGAACTTGTCCTCTGACCGCCCTCCTTTGTTCTGGCTCTTGTAGTCCGAGCCCCTTCCACTGCTTTGGTTGTTTTGACCACCCGACTGTCTCCTGGACTGGTCGTTTGACCGATAGTTGTTTCCCTTTGTAGGATAGGCCACGGCTACCGCGGTTTCTCCTTCTATGAAGTTCCCGACCCTTTCCATGATGTCGTCATATCTCTCTGGTCGCTTGTCGTTGAGCCGTCTAATTAATTCCCTGTCTGTTATGGCATGCATATAATCGGAAATTTTTAGGAGTTCCGACATTGTCTTTGTGCGCGTGCACTCGTCATTGAAGCGTTTGGTGAAGGCCTCCGTAGATTCTC
This sequence comes from Glebionis coronaria, assembly GCA_025667525.1. Taxonomy (NCBI): domain Eukaryota; kingdom Viridiplantae; phylum Streptophyta; class Magnoliopsida; order Asterales; family Asteraceae; genus Glebionis; species Glebionis coronaria. The sequence goes on along the minus strand of JANFOE010000512.1, from coordinate 226,796 downwards.
CAGGCCGTTGCTTGACGGTTGCCAATGAGATCGGGTCCCTATTATACTTCTTTCGCTGAGTATACTTGTTTTTGAACGCAGTACGCAGTTCAGTGAAGTTATCAATGCTTCGAGGAGGAAGTCCCTCAAACCAATCATGAGCATTGCCGATCAAGGTTGAATTGAAAATCTGGCACCATATAGGCATTGGGCATCGTTCGATTTTCGCATGCGTGTCAAATATCTTAAGGTGATCATCCGGATCACCAGACCCATCATAAGTCTTGACGCACGCCGGCATGCGACGCTTTTTATCCTCGGAGTAATTCCGTATGCGGAGAGTAAAAGGATCTTCCCTGGGATCACACCATGGACGGGTGAGATTAGGATCACACCATGGGCGGGAGAGATCTTCCTCTTCCGCCTCACGATAATAGGGGCCACCGTAGTACCCTTCATCGTCTGGCGGTGGTGGAGGAGTACGCCTAGGTCGGCGACGCTTGGGTGGATGGTCATCCGAATCCTCTCCTGATGGACCGGGGGAAGGGGCGGTGCCCCACCTTTTGTTAAAAGATCCTCTCTATGAGAAGAGCTAGGAGCCTTTTTCCCGGTATTCATCCTATCCCACACACTTGTACGGCGATTGTTCCTGGTTAATTCAAGGTCCGGCCGTTCGGCTGAGTCATCGGATCTATCTCCTTCTTCACGAGATTGTAGTAGTTCATGCATAACACGATCCCCTATGCGCTCGAACACATTCCGAGGTTGAGGGGTTTCCTCAAAGAGGTTTCGTTCCTGGGGCCGTGCCCTCTTCTTCCTTTGAGTCTGAGGAGAGGTGCCGGATGCGGCCCTGCCAAAGTTGAGCCTAGATTGGAGGTTCCTACCTAGGTTTAACCTGGACGTGATTCTTGGGACGATCCTCTCTAAGTTCTGCGTGAGAACTCGAGCGAGGTCTTCCTCACTAAGTGGTTCGACATCCACTTCTTCTTCTGGCCTGAGCGGCTCCTTGTTAGGGGGCTTAGGCGCGCTCCCTGGATCAGGGTTGTCCAAGGTCGAGGTAGGTGGTGGGGTGATAGCGGACGTTCCTATCACACCCATGGACTGAAAAACACTTCGGTTATTTGGTCCACCAGTTTGGTTGCTAGGGGACTGAGTGGGAATGAGTATCTCGTCCCCTGTGGACTTTCGGTTCACAGGATTCGTGTTCCTGGGATTTCCTTGCGGATGTCCTTTCGTCATTGAAAGAGATCAAGAAGAAACTTGTTCTAGCTTAGTGTATAGGTCCCACGGATGGCGCCAACTTGTTGATACAAAAGTTGGATGATCCTTGCTAGACCCGAATTAGGCTTAATTCGGGTTGGCTGGGTTCCGGCTCCTACACCAATTGAAATATTTGGTTGGGATCCTGCACACTAAAACAACACGCGTTAGGCTTACCGTAGGAATATATCCCCCGATTAGACTTCGGCGTGAGAGTAAGTAATCTGTTAGGGTTTAAGAATCGGATGAGAGTTGAGAGTGTGTAGAATGTGACACCTTTGTGGAACCCTTGGAGGTTCCTTATATAGGCAGTGAAACCCTAATGGGCTGTCACTGATGCTTCGGCCCCAAGAAAAGGATAAGTACCAGAATTCGCTTGATTGTTATCTTCTAATTATGGTGAGCGTATATCCTCTTCTTTGGGGTAAATCCTAATCATAATAAGAGTATGATTATGTCTAACCCTGTACCGGCCGTGTCAGGCCGTGGGCCGCACGCATGCATGCGGTCACTGTTCATTCGAAGCCCATAAGCTCAAATGATATTAATCCAACCCATTAGTAACAGGTCGTATGCGGGTAGTACCCGTGGGCCGGGTTCATGACCCGGCTTGGGAATTCCTAGTGGCATCATTAAGCTTTCTATTTTTTGGGTAAAGGGACTCCAATCCCGGTAAAATATATTCCCAAAAAACGTTGAAGTACAATGGAATGTAGCTGCAATGCTACATTAACCTCAAGCACACAGCTTGAACAACCACTATATCATATGACATGCCATATGATAATAACATTACAAAACTAATTACACCTATAGGAAAGAACCACCTAAAGGAACATAAACAATGAAAATAAGCAAACATAATGATTAATGAGAAGTGCGAGTATCCGGCTGACGAGTTCCATGGCGATCATCAATCACAATGTCTTCATCAGTCTCACTATCCGCATTAAGCACATCATTAGAATGACCAAAGCCATCCTCCCAATCAGTCCCATCATCCATCAAACCACTCAAAGAACCAAAAGAGTTTTTGCTGCTCGTACCCGGTTGACTAGAATCAAGAGCCAAAGACTTGTTATTAAGAAATCCACGCTTAAGAATAGAACCAGCTTTCTTATGAGCATTCTGAACAGTAGTACCTGTAGAATCATTTTTCTTAGGCTTATTCGCCTTAGAACTATCCCCTTTCTCAACAACACGGTAATAAAGATTAATAGGTGGTTTAGTGAGTTTAATACCAGCAACCTGGAGTTTCTTATTCTTGCCCTTTTTCTTTCTATTGTTCACAACCTCATAACCCTCATTATCAACCTCATTAGCTACCTTATTATCGTCCACATTAACAGTCGTATTAATGACATCCTTAGGCAATTTCGGACATTCAGCATCATGATGATCAAATATACAGCACATCGAGCAGCGGGGGGGAGTCCACTCGTACTCTATACCAATATTAGCCATCGTATGTCCCTTATCCTTACCAATAGGAATAGCAACAACTAAAGAATCCTTAGGAGGATGATCAGCAGAAATCTCAATTAAAACACGTGCATAGGTACCCCTTCCCCATGAAGATAGGCACATCTCACTTGTATAAGAATCAAGAAGAATAGGCCTCCCAATATGAGTAGTGATTAGACTAAGACCCACCTCCTAATATGCAACTATGGGAACATGATGCAATTTGACCCACACCGGTGCTTTACTAATCTCCTCCTTCACAAGTAAAGAATCCGGAGACCATATATTCAAAATCAGTGGAACCATACGTATTAACCATGGCCCACTCTCAATAACTCTTTCCATTCCAACTTTAGAATCAAATTGAAATAAAAAGAACTCACCATGAAGTTGGACACGCTTGATTCCAAATTTTGCCCACGCTTTCTTAACATAGTTTTCAACCAAAGGAAACGCCAATCTCTTCCCTATAAAATGACCATATAACGTATGCGTCAATCGTGCCCTAACCTGATCAACCACATCGAGAGGAATAGTAACCGCTGCCCCTTCAACATGTTCTCCATTACGGAGTTCTTTTACACGTGCAACTCTTTTAGCTTGACCATGTAACATGGACACAAAAGAGGGTTTTGGAACAGCAGTTGATGGTGCAGGAGCCAATACATTCTGCTCGGATGGAATTGTATCAGCCATACATGGAGTAACAACCCTTGTATCATTCTGAATATCATGATCATTAGCCATACTCGTACCTTTAGGCAATGCATCAGACTCTCTAGTCGTTCCAACCTCCTTCAATACTGGCTGCTTAAGTGTTGCATCCGTATGTATCTGGTTGGAGCATTCTGTCCCATCACCATCATGTATCTCGGTCGATACATGTTTGGGCTCACCGTCCAACCTTTCTGTAGTGTCACCCCCAAACGATGAAAGAACACCGATCGATTCATAATCATTAATCATGACTCCATCCTGACGCGACGAGGTATTGGAAACCCTAGCCACCTCAGAAGTCTTGTCAGGACTATTTATGTGATTCGCTTGTTTTAAACGTGACATGCGCGCATGTAACCTGTCCATGTCGATCGGCGTAACAGCGATCTTCTTCTCCATGACACATTAACCAGATCGAAAACACCTCTCTCTAATACACAAAACAATCAATCGAAACAGAAGACTACCTAGGGCAATCGAAACCCTAGATCAAGGACCAATCACAGTGCTCAATCCAAACCCTAATACATTAATAATAAAATAATAAGAGATTAAAAAACCCTAATTTCTTAAAAAGTAATAAACGGCGACTACCAAGAGTTTTATCACTAAATCAAAAAACCAATCATAATACGAATCAAATCTTTCAACCAACCAAGGACCAGTCCCACGTTTTGATAGGATTCTGTTTGGACAACTGAATTAAAATAATCAAGAGTCACAAAAGAAAACAAATCAAGACAATGGTACGGTTATGATAGGTGGAAAACAGATTGGAATTAGACAGTTTATTTAATTAAGATGAACGGAAACCATGGTATAAGCAGCCGGAAATCACCAAAAAGAGAGAGAAAAAATTAGGGTTTTTTAATCATTATAGTCAATACAAACACGCCATCCGGTCACGAGTCTAGTAGGAATCAATTCATTATCCTCATTAGTCGCTACCGTCATTCCTCCTTTCTTTGGAACACAATGCACGGGGCTAACCCATGTGCTATCGGAGATAGGGTAGATCATTCCAGCGTCAAGAAGTTTCATAACTTCCTTTTTGATCACCTCATGAATCTTTAGATTAACCCTTCTTTGATTTTGGATAGCGGGTTTATAATCTTCCTCCATCAAAATTTTATGAGTGCAAAATTTTGGGTCGATACCCTTGATGTCGGAGATTTTCCATGCAATGGCCCGTTTATGTTTCTTTAGCACCTTAATAAGTTCATCCTTTTCATTATCTTTCAATCCTTTTGCAATAATCACCGGTAATTTAACGTTCCCTCAGGAAAAGCATACTCCAAATGAGTGGGAAAATCCTTAAGTTCTAGTTCGGGTGCTTCTTTAAGAGAAGTTTCCACTTTTGTTTCATTTTTGTTCACAACTTTAATTTCCATAGGAGGTGATTGAAAAGGATCTTCATTCAAAAATGTTTCAAGCAAGTCGATATCTCCATCCGCATCATGATAATCATCACCATACGTCAATGGCAAATCTGGTGTGCTAAGAAAAGCATCCACCTCCTCCAAGATAAAAGTAATAGCCCCAAATGGAGTAAGGGGTGGAGAAGAAAGGGCAATAATAGGATCCGATAAAGAAGGATTGCCACTTTCGGAGTTAGCCGAGAATTCAAGCACTTTTTGAGAATATTCCTTACATGCAACATCAATCATATCAACTCGATTGATTGACTCCCGAAATGCTCATAAGAATACTTAAAAACGTGCCCGATATCAAAGGTAATGGTCTCATCATCAAAACTTAAAGTCATTTTTCCACTTTTCATGTTAATTAAGGCACTATCCATACTAAAAAATGGTCATCCTAAAATCAATGGTACACTTGAATCAGAAAGGTAAAAGCTGACTATACCAATTGTGATAATGATCTTGATAATTACAAACATGCTTTAGAACAACTAGAGTCCACCATAAGAGAGTATAGGCAAAGAGAAAGTGAGTATAGGGATCACATTGTGATTCTAGAAAGAGATGCCAAGGAGAATAACCAATCTATAAATGTTTTAACTGCTGAACTTGAAATTTTTCAAAAGTTTCCTCATCTATCTTTTGGTTAGCTTTGAAAATTTCAAGTTCAGCAGTTAAAACATTTATAGATTGGTTATTCTCCTTGGCATCTCTTTCTAGAATCACAATGTGATCCCTATACTCACTTTCTCTTTGCCTATACTCTCTTATGGTGGACTCTAGTTGTTCTAAAGCACGTTTGTAATTATCAAGATCATTATCACAATTGGTATAGTCAGCTTTTACCTTTCTGATTTGATCATTTAAAGATTCAGTATTTTTCCTACAAGCTTTAGTACAGTATGAGTCATCATATACCTCATTGTCAGAGCTGGAACTTGACATGGCCATAAGTGCAAAGTCTTCTTCCTTTTCCTCAGCCATCAAAGCTTGATTTCTTTCCACACTTTCTGTCATAGCACTCCAGTCCCATCCATTTGCTCCATCTATCCCCTGCATTGCTACCATGGCTTTAGCACCAGAATCCTCATCTCTTGTTTCCTTTCTATGGCTATTTCCAGACTTAGGTCCTCTGCATTCCCTGGCAAAATGACCCTTCTTGCCACAATTGTAGCATTCAACTTTTGCTTTATCAAACCCAGCCACATCAGATGGATTAATTGTGATCTTCTTCCCATACTTCTTGTGGAACCTGTTTGCTCTCATGCTGAGCAAAGCCATATTCCACTTGATATCCAATTCTTCTAGCGCTTGCTTACTGATTTGACTCAGATCTTCATGTAACACTGTAGATCCTTGTGGCCCTTGAGATGCTATAAAGGCACATGCAGTGTCAAGGCTGAATGTGGCTGGTCTTTCTTCATCATAGGAAGGTCCAGACCTGGTAGCAGGGGAATAAGTAGCAGGGGCTACTTCTATTCCACTGTTCTTGGAGATTCCACTGCTTTGTGATATGAATGCCATGTTAGCAGGGGAATCAACGATTCCACTTGAGTTGGTGGGAATTGTCCCTTTTGACTTCATTTCATTGACAATAGGTTCAAAAACTTTTAAGTTATTGTATATGTCATCAATGTTCTTGTTGTCCAAGTCATCCTTATTCTGCCAGATTGCCTTATAGACAAACCATTCTTTCTGGAGGCTGTTAAGAAACCTGGTATTCACCTGCTCTCTTGACACCTCAATATCAAAGAATTCCAAGTGGGCCACCATGTCTTGAAGCCTATTGTAAATAGCTCCAATTGATTCATCACCAATTGCTTTGAAAGAAGCAAAATCATCCAGCATTTGGTTCTTCTTCTTCTTCTTTGTGGCTTCATTTCCTCCAAAGGTTGTGCCTATGGCTTCCCATAGTTCCTTAGCTGTTTTGTATTTCCTGAATCTGAGTTGATGTCTATCAGGTAGGGCCAACAGCAATGAGTTGTGAGCCCTGACATCATGCCTTCTAGCCAGTATTTCCTTATCACATAGAGCAGCAGATTTCTTCTTGTCCTTACCTTTGGAACTTTCACCTTCATCCTTGCCTTCTTCAACTGCCACCATTTTGTTGAATTGATCACCAAACTCTATGATCTCCCAGAGAACATAGTGTTCCATTTTCAGGTATTGTTGGATTCTGAATTCCCATAATTCAAAGTTTTCAGGATCCAACATGGGTAACTTGAGGGTATTGTGGTTGTTGCTGTTTGTGGATGAAACTGAAGACATGTTTGCTATGAGGATTTTGTTCTTGATTTAGACAAAGTTTCTCAACAAGCTCTGATACCACTTGTTGATCCCAAAGTCAGATCTTAAACCTTAATAGCTTGTTTAAGGGTTGTGATAGAGAGAAAGAATTCAATCTAACACTAGAGAAACTTTGCAAAGCAAAGTAACTAAACAAGATGCGGAATGTAATGTTTAGCACAAGAACAAATGAGATTCAAACGTTGAACTTTAATATATCAAAGATATACGAATACCCAAAATGGTATTAGGGTTTACAAAACCTTAAAGTAATAATAATGAAAAACGAAATGAGAAAGACACACTTTGCATGCTAACCTAGTGAGTCCTTTTATAGATACAAGAACCCACGTACAAGATCACTACTAACAAACTATGGAAAGTATTAAGGAATAATAACTGAAACGCGTAAAAATCTATTCCATGTTTATCTTGACGGCAGGGCCTTTGACTCCAGCAGGGGAACGGATCCCCCTGCCTTTGTAACTTAGCAGGGGGAACTTACTCTAGCAGGGGTATGAATAATCAACTAGCACGGGAAACAAGTAAGCATAGGTTTATTCCCAACATCTTCCTTACATGCAACATCAATCATATCAACTCGATTGATTGACTCCCGAAATGCTCATAAGAATACTTAAAAACGTGCCCGATATCAAAGGTAATGGTCTCATCATCAAAACTTAAAGTCATTTTTCCACTTTTCATGTTAATCAAGGCACTATCCATACTAAAAAATGGTCATCCTAAAATCAATGGTACACTTGAATCTTCGGGGTAATCCACAACTACAAAATCCGCCGAAAAATGAAGCTTCCCTACCTTAACAAAGACATCCTCGGCTATACCTACCGAAAGGGCGGTAGATCGATCCGCAAGCACGAGAGTCATCCTAGTAGGTGTGAGCTCGGGAAGTGATAACCTTTTCCACACGGAAAGAGGCATCAAATTAATGCTAGCGCTAAGATCGGCTAATGCTAAACATTCTTTCATTTCCGGAAATTCACAAGGGATAAGAAATCTTCCGGGGTCTCTAAGCTTTTCGGGTAGCTTTTTGGTGAGAACCGCTGAACAATTAGCATCAAGAGAATGATTAACCTCTTCAAGCTTTCCTTTATCGCTAATTAATTTCTTCAAAGTCGAAGCAAACTTAGGCATATAAAGCAATGCATCCACAAAACTAACATTAAAGTGAAGTTGCTTAAACATTTTAAGAAAAGTAGACATTTGAGCACTGGATCTTTCATGGCGCTTCTCTTGGTTATGTCTAGAAGGGTAGGATAGTGTGGGTTTAGTCTTCGAAATCTAGGGTTCCGGAATAGGCAATTGGTCTACCTTTGGTGGATTAGGATTTTCCTTTTCTTTAACCACCTCGGGTTCTTGCTCAACTTCCATCACCGGAGAGGTACTAGCATATGGAAGCAAAGGTCCGTCTAAAGCCTTCCCACTATGTGTGGTAATAGCTTTCATCTCACCCTTCAGGTTTGGAATGGTGTTGCTAGGTAAGCCACCCGAATAAGAGGAAGGTTTGTTCATTATTGCTTCAAACATCGAAAGTATTTTGTTCTCAAACTTAGCTTGATTTCCCTCAATATAGTTTTGGTTTTGCTCTAAACGAGTTTGATTAAGCTCAATCGTGTTATTTTTCCCCTTGATCGTATTTTGAAAATCGAGTTTAAAAGTGTTCATTTGTCCTTGAAGATTATTTTGAAAAGCTTTCAAATTTGCCTCATTTGTTTTGATGTAGCTTGAAAAATTATTTTGATTATTGTTTTGAAATCCTTGTTTTGATTGCCATGAAATCCATTTCCTTGATTAAAATTCCCATGGTTACCACGATTACAATTATTCCCATTGTTTCCATTGTTGTATCTATTTTGACCCGGTGGAGCCAGATGGTTTTGACGAGGAGCTTGACCGTTAGGGCCATAAGTTCCTGTCGCCGCGAAAGCACTATCTTGATCAAACCCCGTGGTTGGACGAGCATAATTCGGATGTGCTCCACCACATAACACACAAAAATTATCAACCGCATTAGTCGATCCATGAGGATTCTTCCTAATCTCATTCCAAATCGTGTCAATCTTAGAGTCCAGTCTAGCAATCTCAGGATTAGATGAATTCACATGAGAAACAACTGGTGTGTTTCATGAATATCAAACCCTAGACTTTTTCTCAATGATACCCCACGCGTGTCTTGGAGTTTTTCTTAAAAGATTACCACCCGTTGCGGCATTTAAAGAATCTTGTTCAACCATATTAAGTCCATTATAAAAAGTATTTATTTGGTGTAACTACGTGAAACCGTGGTGTGGACATTGTCTCAACAAATCCTTAAACCTTTCCCAAGCATCTCCAAACGATTCATGCACTTTTTTGTTGAAATCTAGTTATTTCATTCTTAAATTGAGCTGTGTTAGATGGTGGAAAGAAGTAATTCATGAACTTAGACACTAGATCGCCCCATTTCAAAATCGAACCCGGTGGTTCCTTTTCATACCAACGCTTAGTGTTTCCCTCGAGCGAGTACGGAAAAAGCATTAGCTTAATCGCGTCATTCGGCACATCTCTAAACTTGAGATTCGAGGTGATACAAAGAAAATTCCGAATGTGAGAATGCGGGTTATCCGTCTCATTGCCTCGAAATTGGTCGGCATGAATGAGTGATAAAAGACCCGTCTTAATCTCATAATGATCCGCCAAAATAGCCGGCACAACGATTGCTTCCCCGTACCCTTCGGTGGGTGCACGGAGCAATTCCTCCTTTGTTCGGTTATCGGCCATCTCTACAACAATAGGTGGAAGATCGGGTTCCACTACTCGTTGTTGATGATTCCTATTTCTACGAGGAATGTTTTCAAGTCTTTCGTGATTAATCAAAATTCGATTAGAATGTAATTGCATAAACTAAAATGACGAGAATTTAGAGGGTTGAAGAAAAGAAAATAGATTAGAAGAAGATTATTTTGGTATTTTTATTTTTCAAATCAATCAAAGATTGATAAAAACAAGGAGTAAGGATAATTACTGTGGAAGTAAACTACCCTCGTTCGACTTTGAAACGTAGGTGAAAACCTAAACGTCTCGAGGTTCAATAAGGAATCAACGTCAAAAATAAAGTTTATTACTACTTGAGTTGGAAAACCAATAATCGGTCGTCCCTCTCAATATACGCACAAGCAAGCGGGGAAACGAGGTGGCACAAAGCACTTAAAAACCTTTTTCCTTAGACGAAAATTTATAGCTCGTCGCCTTATACCCATCTTATAGTTTGTATAAATCGAGTTCAAACTTTTTATTAGTATTTATCTATTTTGCCTTTATTCTTGTTTTGGATTCGAATACATTAGCTAGGTGATGAAATCCCAACTAAGGTTTGCATTTTCACACTTTTGGAGGTAGGTGAATTTATTTTTCTACATAATATAATATATTAGCAACAAAAAACACGAAAAACGATATTTATTATATATATAGAAAATAACAAAACTTTCCAAGGATGGAAAGGGTTTTCAAATCAACGATCAACAAATCGCCACGAAAGAATCGTACAAAATTTCCCCGGCAGCGACGCCAAAATTTTTGTTGTGTGGGAAAAGTGTCGGTGTATTTTAATATAATACGTTATAGAGAAAATTAAGAAAATTACCTTTTGGAAAAAGTAATAGTCTAAATAAGCTAAAGACGGATTAATTAAACACGAGAGTGATCCCGGTTCGTTGTACAACAAGAAATTGTGAATCTGAGACTTTCGTTTTAATTTGGACAATCGATTTGAATTTGTTTCGGTTTTTTATCTAAAAATCTTACGAATTTTAATTAAAAGTGCATGAATCGCTACCAAAAAAAACCTAAAAGACAAATTAAATCTATAGTATTTTTACTTTATATATTTTTATATTTAAAACTTATGAGTTGTAACGAATTTTTTTATTTTTTTTTATATTTAAACTAATTAATTGTGACAAATTTAAATTATTAAAAGAAATTATAATTTTTATTTATTTAAACTAATTAATTTTCTAAAATTAAATAAACATTTATTTGTTGAAAGTAATATTAATTTTTTTATATTTAACAAATTAAACTAACAATTGTTAAAAGCAACGTTTTATATTAAAGAGGCAGTTAAACCAAACATATATAAAACTCAAAGTGTATTACTAGTAATAAAAGATAGCCCAGCTCAGTTGGTTAAGCTACTGGGCAACTGAACAGAGGGTCTCGAAGTCGAGACCCATAGATGGCATATTTTTGCAATTTATTTTTTGGAAAGTAAAATTAAAGCAACCAGGTACATTAATTAATTATACATTAAAATACAACCATAATCAGAAGAAGCAGATAAAAAAACAGGCATTAAATATTAAAAACCTACAGATATCAAGTTACAAAACCAGCAAACCAAAATCAATCTTAGCAGACTAAACCAATTAACACAATCAGCAAATAAGTACGAATCAGCAAATAAGTACGAATCAACAAACCAATAATGCACAACTCCTATAGCAGCATAAACAACTCACCCTTAACCAAAAGCAACATTTCAGATTTATGCTTCCATTAAACGAAACAAATTAAACTTAGATTTATTCACAGGTCAGTTCAAAAGCATATTATCAAACTAACTTAGCTGGAATAACAGATTCACATTCAGAATAAATCAAAAAAACAAAATAGTAAACTTATTAAACAAAGTCAAAACCATTAGTAGATACAGTCACTAAGCAGAAAAGAAGAAAACTAGAAACTTCAACGCACGCAGCTAACAAAATCAGATTCATCAACAAATTGCAAACTAAGTGTAACATCCTATTATGAAACTACTAAACCCAAACACTCCTTATCACTAATAAGCAAGAAAAGTAACCAGAATCGCACGTTATGCAGTAGTCTATAAATAAAAGCTATAAAATCATTCAGTAACAGCAAGATAACCAAGTTTATACTACAATAGAAATCAGCAGCCTAAAAATATGTAGAAAAATTAATTAGTGCTTAACCTTTAAAGATGAATCCGTTGATGAAGAAGGGCCAGCGCTGAGCTGCCTTTTTCATTAACTACTTCGAACAATTAAAACACAACCTTAATATAGAAACTTCACCAAACCAATAACTTATTGAACCACGACTTTAACCATGAAAATATCTCGAACCATCGAACCTTATTATCAGTTTTAATGCTCATTTAGTAGGAATGAACATTTATCCCCAATTTGATCTTAATTACTCAAATAAGATATGTTTTAAGCTTATATGAACAATCACTTATATAACATCAATTTATTATAGATTTAGATTGCATAAATTTAAACAAAATAACAAACGCTAGATAAAAAGATTATGAGACTGAATTTCAAACTTTATTCATTGAAAAAGAAACATCACAATATTTTATAAAAGAAAAAAATACAATCTATCTAAAAAATGACATTATAACAGTAGAAAGAAAAGGGATGATTTTACATGGAAAATGAGGGGGTTTATATAGACTGACGAGGGGTGAGGGTGGTTGATGATGAATCGATTGTAGGCCCTTGTATCATCTCTTTCCTTTCTCTTTCTTGTTTGTTTTCATCCAAGGGCTGATAATCACCCATCTTCACATGGATTGCCAAGGTGTCACTTTTTGTGCTAGTTTTCTGCTGACTTGGAGGGTTGTCATTGGCCCTTTGATAATCATGGCAGTGATCCACCAATCATGAGCCCTTGATGACGAGTCCAAGTGCCATGTTGGCACTTGGTACTTGGAATCTATGTGTATATACGCTCTGATCTTTTCCTAATTATATGAATAATAGCGCGTGTCCTTCAATCAAGGATTTGATCTTTCCCTAATTATCTGAATAATAGCGTGTGTCCTTCAATCAACGATTTAATTGATGACCTCTAAAAACTAGGGTTCTTGACTGCTGCGAAGTTCTTCCCCAAATTATTTTCTCTCTCGTTTCTATTTTCTTTGTTTACTTTTTCTTTGACCGATTGACTTGACCAAAGTTTATATATAAACTTTTCCACCGTCTCTTTACTTTGTTGTTATGTGCCTTTGACCCGACTTTGACCACACAAAGTATATAAATCCATTCGTTCATACTTATGTTTCTTGTTGGGCTTTGACCCAAAACCTTCATTTATTTAAACTTGGGCTGAAATTGGGCTTTGTAAATAACAACTTCATAACTTTTCAAGCCCATTAGGCTAAAATGGGTCCCACCAAGGCCCATTAATCTTTGATAAAATTAAATCCTCGAATAAAAACGATCCCGACTTTTAGCTTTGATAACTTCTTCAATTTCATGTCAGTTTTTGCTGGTTCTTGTGATCTTGGTACCTACACACATGAAGAAAGAAAACATTGCACATACAAGGCTATATTCATATGTTTTATGCCTTTTATTTCCATTTTGTGATATAAATGATTGGATTATTTACACTCATATCAGGGATACAAGAAAAACGGGGTGCAAGTCTTCAAGTATGCCATACGGCTCTATTTATAGTCATGGCAACACTTAGGCTCCAAGTTTGGCATCTAAACGTGTAATATAGATAGAAGGATGACTAATTAAGGCTAGTGAAGCTCTACACAAGTTCTTAGACCCTAGATTTGTTCTAATCTTCTCTTGTGGCTAGAAATGGGTCACGACAACATGTAGATGAGAATGGTGATGTGTAGAAACAAAAGGAAGTGATGCACCTACTTTTTACCGCTCCTAAAATATCTTAGAAGTCCTGAATATCTGATTTTTGAATTTGGAATGGAGGGAAATGTTTTGAAAATGGGTTTTGGAGGCAACATACAAAACCGGATGCTAATTCTAGGGCTTGTAACTTATGGTTTGTGTTTTTGGTGATTAGGGACTTAGTAAAGTGATTAGTGAATTATTAAGGCTTAATTAGGGTTTAGACATTCTATTTAATAGATTTCGGTCCTTGGTTTAAAGTTTAACAAAGGTTTGATGTGAAAATGGGAAGTATACTTTTGTAGATTAGGGTTTTTCTAATGATCTAGGGTTTAATCTTATCAAATGTGATTATCCTCCTCTTAGCTACTGGTGTAACTTAATTTAGGTTCTAGAAATTGTTTCTAAAGTTTCCAAAGAGTTCTCACACTTGCTTTAAAGGTTTAGTTTAGGTAAACATGTCTAAAGAGTGAAAATACCTATTTTGACCAAATTTACAAGTCATGCATTGAAATCTTGTACCTTGTGCATTAGGGTACTTGTACATTGTTTTAACATAATATTATAATCTTAATGAAGTCCTATGAGTGTTTGTACAGTTTTCCTAAAAGACTAGGTTATGATTCCATGTAAATTTCTTAATATAAAGGTTTCAATATCATCAAGCCTAATGACTTTCTATTTTGGGTAATTAGGGTTTTTATCTTAATGTATGTTTATTCTAAGTCTTATATAGTATGTTTATGAATTCAATGGGTTCTACATTCTTAGTTTAGGGGTTTATATACGTTGATCATATTTTAGGGTTATTTAAGTAAGCTTAAGGTCCTATGCTTTAAAAACTTGTACTTTATGCTTTAATAATTTGTAACTTGGTTTAAGATAAATGTATGGTTATATTATGATACTTAGTTGAGTTTTATAATTGGTTGCAAAAGATTAGAGTCTAATTCATTATAGATTGGATTTTATATGCTAATCTTGGTTGTAGGTCATTTTCTTGTAATAAGCTTGTGATTAGTGAATATTAGTGTTTTGTGATTATTTACCTTTTCTTTATATTGTAGATTATAATTAGTATAAAGTGTTTAATAATAGTACATAATATTGCTTGGAATATTAGTTTATAATGGATTTCTAGGCTTTCTATGGCTATTTATGGTATCTTAGTTGTATTTAAGTTGTTCATGTAGAACCTTGGTAATCTATGATCTAACAAGAGGGTTGATGTTTCTAGTGAGAGAAAGTAGAGATAGAAATATGAGAGAAAATGTGTGAAATCTATTAAAAAAATGAAACAACCAACACCTCTTTCCATGAAGGAAAAGGGTTTATATACCCAAGTCCATTAGTGGACTTGGGCCTCTGGCCCATGAACATGCTCATGGGTCGGGCTAATATAAAATGTAACTAAACTATACTACGAGCCCTTAGCTATATTGTTGGAGTGACCGAGACTTTCTAAATACAAAAAACGTATTTCCAACAATCTCCCCCTAAAGGGAGCTCACTCTAAATTACAAATTCCTAATCTAGCATGTTAGATCTTTGTTCTCATGCTCGTAGTCCACTTTCTCTTTACTTCTATTTCTTTTCTTCATTCTTGTGAATATGTGTTGATTACCATCAGGATTTCGCTTGAAGCATATTCTTTTGGCCTTTCACGTGTAGTCTTTGCCTTCTTGTGATGTTCGCCTCCTCTTGACTTCATGTCCCACATACCAATCCTTTGTTGAATTCCTGAAAGTTTCAGAGTTGATATAGCGGATGACTTTTAGGTCAAACTTTCTTGAATTTTGCTGAAATATTTGATGTAGAAGGAATAAGTATGCGAGGACGACTTCATCTGGTACACCGTAACGCCACCGTCTTCAAATGCAGCAACATAATAAGACACGAATAAAATGGATTTGACATTTTATTCTAGTTCGATAGCATTTTACCTCCGGTCGATGAAGACCGTTGGACGATAATAAATATCGTACTTGTGACAGGTAGCTCTCATTAAAGATCTCCTTGACAAGATTCCGCGGGTAAACCTATTCTCTTTATTCGACCGTCCAAAGCTGACAGCGAACATAAAGAGTGAAACATTTGGACAAGAAATATCCTTATGATTGAAGCCGTCAATTAATGACCTGGAACAAGTGAATTTCAATTAATAGTTTCACCATCGTTGCTTTCTAGATGTCACGAGCTCGATTTTAATAGAATCTTGCTTGTCACCTACCACAGCTGTGACAATCCGTCAATTTATGGTTTATATTTTATTCTCAAATATTATTTAAAAACATTATTTTAATGTTATATTATGAACTCACTTATTTCTGGGAAGAAATTTGGATTTATGTCTTGAAGTAGCATCGACTACGTCTAAATCGGAGGATTCTACGTTACGTGCTTACGTTTACATACACCGTTTTGGTGACAGTCCGACATTTCAGGAAATAAATTTATCCGTGAATATTATTTTGGAATTTTAATTTTAAGTTCGTTCATAAACTCACAAATTTACGAGAAGAGATTAGGACTTACGATTGTAATTTAACGTCCTTTACGACTAAACCGGAAACCTTAGGATTACGTATTTACGTTTTTGAACTCTGTTTTTGATGAGAAAATTTTTATTAGATTCGTTTTGTGCCGTTGATTCATAATTTATAAAAACGTTTTTCGTAAAACGAACCGAGTGCACACAAATCGATGAAACTAGAATCGAAGAATACTCGTAAATTAGTGGGATGGGACAAAACAAGTTTATCCCACCCCACTCAAAAGAGATGGCCAAAAGGGGACACCACATCATAAGATGTGGCACCCTTTTAGCTAGAAAGATAACACATGTTTGCATAAGCTTAACATGTAAGCTAACTTAGCACAAAACCACCAAAACCACTTCATTCATACCATTTACACTTAGCAACTTATGCAAACCACTCACCAAACTCTCGCATCTCTCTAAAATTCGTCCAACCATCATAAAAAACAACCCTCATTTGATCTATGTTAGCCATAAAATCATGTGTTACTCATACACATGATGATGCTACTTTAAAGCTTTGAAGATTGGAGGTGATTCTAACATCCAAGGAGAAGATTTGTTGGTGTCATAGGGCTGATTTTCCATGAGAAGTTTATAAAGGTTGGTAGACTTGAAGATGATATTGGTCTATCACAAGTTTTGCCATCAAAATCCAAGCCTTGTTCATCAAAGACTCATCTTTTCATCACTAATGGTGGTATAGAGATTGTTCTTCCTATCCTCTTGTTATTTTGATTATTTAATCTTGTATTTTATTTATTTAAGTATATTTATATGATGATGAATGATGATTAAAAATATTATGCGGGGATTTGGTGTTGATACATTTGATAAACATGGGTAAAAAGATGGAAAACCACATGTAAAATGGTTAAAATCTTGCTTAATATGATGGTTGTATAAAAACAGTAAGTAACCAAAGGTTAAACTGATAAAATGATAAATTGGAATCCATTTACAGTAAGTGTTAGATGTCATACACATGTGAGAGTTGGACATGCAATGGAATCATCAAAATGAGTGGGATATGATCAAAACAAAATGAGTGTACCAATCTGAATAGTCTGTTTTGTAGGGACTGTTAAGGATAGTTAAACCTAGAATGAGCAGTAGATATAACTAACTTATTTGTAGCACATAATATGAAGTTTATGCCATCCAAAAATGAGCTTCTATCTCCTTATAGAACTCAAGATATGATAAAAATGGTGAAGATGAAACTAAAAATCAGATTTTGAAGAATTAATGTTTAATAGTATTATATAAGCACTCAAACTAATATAGTATAAAATGTGAATTAAAACCCACTAACTTATAAATTTCATTTATATAAATATGTATAAGGTTAAATAAATGGACACTTTATAAAAATGGTAGTTGAATAAGATTTATAAGTTATAAAAACTATAAACATGATTTTTACGACTTTTTCGGCTATTACCGTAAAATTAACGTTTTTCGCCAATTAAAACTTAGACGATCAAACCCGTCTAATGTAAAGTTTTTAAAAGTGATATACTGATGTATAAGTACCTAATACAAGTAAAAACCGATAAAACCCGAACTATATGACATACGGACATTAACGAGCTAAGTTAGCATAATTGGACTAATAATTTAACTAAATAAGTTAAACACTTATAAAAATTACTTGTTGGGCTTAACCCATTTGGGCTCAACATGTAAAGTATAAATACTGATAATACAAGTATAAAATAGATTAATACAAGTTAATGAACTTATAATAGGCTTATTGGACCTAAAACACGTAAATAGGTAAAACTAGTAAACTAGTAAAAAGTTACCAATACATAAACACTAAAATGAGTAAATAAGAATATATAAACCCACTTGATCATCATCATATTACAAAATCAACATATGTATACATAATTTTTATTTTTATAAAGTCATTGGACAAGAGTCTAAGACGAGTATTATTTGTCTAGGTTTCCGTGATTGAAGCACGTACCTTACATCCAAATCGCCGATAACCGCCTTCCCACATCAACGTGAGTTCATAGCCTCGCACTCTTTTAAATGTTTTTATAAAATGTTTTATAAACCCGCGAGGGAGATAACATGTTAGTTTTGATAAAATAGGACACCATTTGTCCCGATTGTTTGTTTATTGATTTGGACCCGAATGATTGTATTACCCGATGAATGATTAAATGACCCGATAGATGAAATGAAATGGATTATTAAAGTTAGGTTATGTCACTAAAAGTACCATTAGCATGAATTGTGAACTACCGGGATTTGGTAGACGCTTATGCATATAATATTACTATTTGAGGACGATCACCCCAGTTCGCGCCTTGACGGTTGATCCCCGTCGTGCCACATTGATTGGTAAGCGAATTTATGTATGAGAAGATTTACACAAGCATGATTATTGTGACGACACGCTAATTTAGTGGGCAAATGAGTTTCAGGCTAGCTACCCGTTGTTTGTTGTAGTAAGGTAACAATGTCATGCGGCTTATAATAATCCAAAATAACGAAATACTGCTATACGCACTAAATTACGATATATTGCCTGACTAGCAATACGGGGTCTTACTATTGATATTATGTTCGTGTTTTGGTTTTTCATAACCATATTCATATAACGGTTTTTATTTTTATACAACGTTATAAAACGTATTGTATGATATTTTTACGACATTAGTTCGCATAATGGTTTTGAAGGCGAAAGCCTAGATTATGATTTTGATAAGGATTTGTATAAAATGACTTTTGCTATTTTGTGGCCTATTACAAAGATTTGTACAAAATGATTTTCGGTAATAATTTTATACCGATGTTATATTGATGGAATTTATTAAAATCTATGAATTCACTCGGCGTTATTGCTGACCTTTTCTTTTAACATGTTTTATCTCAGGTACTTGAAGGTAATTCTCGGGAAGACAACAAGAATTCATGGCCCGCACTTAAACAACAATTTCCATTCAAATGCTTTGTAAAAATTGTATGAAATATAATGACTTGGGACCTATGTAACTTTGATATTTATGAATGGAAATGATTTATTATTAAACGACGCGATTTTTAAGCGTTGTCTATGATGTGAGTAATGTGCTATCCCGTAACACCAACGAGTCTTCCGCTGTATTGAATTGTATAAATTTGGGGGTGTTACAGTTTGGTACCAGAGCTCTCGTTATAGAGTAAGAAAGATTTTTAAAACCAAGGTTTTGAATAAAACATTTCAAAATATTTTAACTATAAACATTTTTCTAAAAATGTCAAAATCTTTTGACTATAACAGTGCCGAAGAATTCCCGAGTTACCGACAAGGCCAGACTGAGAAGTGTTATTTTAATATATATATAACTTGGATTATATATATACATATGATGTAATTTGATTACATGATTGTTTGATGATTATTTCTATATTTATACGAGGTATTTATACGACGTAGATTGTCACAAGAAACCCTAACTCTCCTAGCAAATCAATCAAAGCTATTCCCGTAGGAATTCTAGCTATCCTAGATCTAAACCAAATTGTGGATATTTATGATCCCAACAAAATGGTTGATATTCGTAGAAATGTTGATATTAGTTGATTGCGATATTGAAGAAGAATTGGCGAGATTAAATCTCATATCGATGTCATGACGATCTTTCCTTATAGAGTGGAGTTTGACAAAACGATACCACCTGGAAAGGTGTCATCTGATTCGTTGTCACCCAATTCTTAAATTTGAAATCGAAAGGGTGAATGTTGCACTTGAGGCTGTCATTGGGAACCATTACCCAAAAGCCTCATGCCACTAGTACCTTTCCGAGAAGTCTAATTTAATGATCGAGTCATTTCGTACTAGCGACTCATTTGGTAGCTATTGTTGTAAGAGCTATAGGATTGGAAATTAATTGTTGTTCATATTGAAATTTTATTGCCCTATTAAGGCCTAAGAATAAGATTGAAAGTATTAGAAAATGGGGTAGGATATCGAATTGAGTATAAGTTGATTGAAACTTGAATAAAGTAAAATTTAACTTTTATGGAATATGAGTTGATAAGAGGAAGTCGTTAAGTTCTGTGATTGAATTATAAGGTTTTAAATGATTGTTAGATCGTGTTAAGGATTGTTCCTAGGCCATTGTCCACTAATGAGGATGCCCAGTGTCCAAGAAATAAATTGAAGAAATCTTCTTCTGAATTAGGACCGATGGATCTCTCGGGATAGATGGAACACCTAATGACTCTTGTAGATTAGTATTCATTGTGGTATCTTTTAAAAATCCCTAACTTAACTGAGACATCAGTTGGTAGGATGAGTTCTTGGAATTGTATGACATAGTGACACACAATGTGTTACGGTACAATTCTGACTTGTTTGTGATTAATGAAAAGACTACCTTTGATTGCTAAATCCTACATGTATCGATGTTATCTATCTTTTATTGCTTCATCCTAATGATTGAATTAGTGATGCAACCATTGAACAAGTACTCATCTCGATTTGAGTTACGTTGTGGATTATT
Organism: Glebionis coronaria; assembly: GCA_025667525.1. NCBI lineage: Eukaryota > Viridiplantae > Streptophyta > Magnoliopsida > Asterales > Asteraceae > Glebionis > Glebionis coronaria. The sequence continues at coordinate 205,942 of JANFOE010000512.1, read as the reverse complement.
CTCTTTTTATCCCTGAGTACCATCGAGGTCATGAACCTCATGATTATTTGGCTAAAGCTCATTTCCTATCATACTGTAGTTAGTCCTTGGTGAACAAGCTTTCATCACTCTTTTGCAGATCACTCATTGTTTTTATAAGATAAAACAGTATCCCTTGAGAAAAATTGAATTTTCATCACCATATGGATTATTTAAAGTGAGACTTATAAATAATCATTATCAAAATGAAGTTGTTTATAAAACACCTTGGAAAACTTAATTGTTTTCATAACAAAGAAAATCTTTGTAAATTTATTTTTGATTCTTATCTAAGAATTAAGCATGAAAATGTTTTTATTATAAACATGATGATAAAATTTTGACGAACTGAGTATTGCATCGTTAATCTTGAAATTGTATATAGTTGCGCGCCTACATACAATTTAGAAGGGACCATGCAAGACTGATTAGTAGTCACCATAAAATTTATTAATAAACACTACATTTTTGTTGAAGTTGTGAAAGATTAAATTTTATGAGATCTGCAAGAAGTGAAAAATAGGGACATATTGATAGGGACACCTACATATGTGCCCGTACTATTTATTCTTCTGAGTCGAATTTACTCATCTATAGATATTGTCTTAATTGACAATTGATATTCCCTTCTTGTCCAATTCTCCCGTGGTGAGATTCTTTGGAAAAGTATCTGATTACCGAGTGTTGATACCCGACTGGATGTATCGACGTTCCTATCATTTCTTTTGATTTGATTTCATTTGAATGACCTGGGTAACGATCTGAGGATCTTTCGAATGCGTACTCAAATTATGAAAACATGGAATATATTCATATTCATTAAATGTTTTCATCTGTATCTGATTTGAAATTCTCTCGCGTAGATTATGCGTTGACCTTAATCTTTTAATGGTAGTTGTGTCTCCATATATCCTTGAATTTGTGAAAGATTATGAATTATTATTAGTATTTTGAGAAATTCATATCTTATCGATGGCAATGAAACTGGAAAGTTGATAGTGCCAGTAGAATGGATTGATTGATTATGACATAATGACATTGTCTTAATTGATGGGAACTCGAGTAGAATTCCCCTAAATGATAAGATGTTAATTATCAAAAGTGATCTAAATAATTCTTGATGGGTGACCATATCCTGCATTTAGACTTGAAATTATACCATGAATGGTTATGAACTAGTCATAGATATTATAATCTAGAATGAACTTAAAGTAAATGTAAAAAAAATGTTCATGTTATTTGAGACTTTAGGAGGTATTTGCTGGTGAATTATCTAGACAATCGCCGTTAAGGCAAGTTGAACATTGGTATTGATTATATTCACGGTGCTGCACCTGTGGCTTGTGCACTATACGTCAGCACCATCTAAATTAAAAGAATTACCCTACAACTGAGGGAGTTGTAGGAGAAGACTTTTATTCTACCAAGCTCGTCATCATGAAGAGCTATGGTGTTATCATTTCTTATGTTTATTAATTACCGTGAACTAAGTAAATTGACGATTAAAATCTATATCCACTACCCAAGATGATAGATTTGTTCGATCATTTACAAGGTTCTAGCGTATATTCGAAAATTTGATTCACGTCATGGTTATCATCAACTTCGCGTCCGCGAAAAGATTATCTATTCCAATTACTACATCCAGAACTTGTGATGAACATTATTAGTTTCACGTGATGCCGTTTGGATGGACTAATACACATGTAGCATCCATAAATTTGGTGAATCTCGTGTGTAGGATGTAATTTGATAAATCCATGCTTGTGATCATTAAGGACCATCTGTTTGTTTGTAAGAATAGGAAGGAGTTAATAATTATTTATAGACCACCCTGAATTGGCCGAGTAGTGAAAACCTGTACCTTAAATATTTAACATATGATTAAAGACTAAATCCTTTACATTATTTGACCGTGTGATTAATAAATAATGGAATCTATATTGACTCTTTAAAAATTTGAGCCATTTGAGACTTTGGGAAAGAAAGTGCAAATATGTTTTGACAAATGTTTTATCAAAAAGCACTTTTAAGGGATTATTCCCTTATACCCAGAACATTTAACTAAACTCCTGTTTAGGTGTAAATGTTTGTGTATGCCTCAAGACAACCTAAGAGGGATTGAGGAAACCATGACTTGAAATTTAAAACGACAATTTTTGCTTGTCAAATAATAAAATTGTGACCAAAGTATAAACAAAGATTTTTCGAACATTTACGAATCTCACTAATTATTTTCAGTAAATCAACAAAAATCGTGTTAATTAAATTCAAATTTATTCTTTTGAACATTTTCCTATAATTGGACGAACCGAGAAATTTAAAACTTTTTACGTTTACGTTTCATAAAATTAAATATCTATTATTTAATTACTAGCAATAGTTATCGACGCTTTAGACGTCGGATTGAGTATAACGGATAAAAATGATAGTTGAGAAGAAACTAAAACTCAGAAAATGTGAAGAAATAATTTTTGAATATATACGGACATGATAATTATTTCATCAGGGAAGATGAATGTAGATACTGACACATAATATAGAAAGGATAAAGAATCAATTAGGATTGTGTTCCTTAATAATGACGGTGCAAAGTAATTTTCCCGAACATTTAGAAATAATTGATGCATGTAAGAAGGATAATATAAATAATAAAAGGGGGTTCGCGGCTAATGTGAACCATTAGAATTGATAAGCCGATGGCTCTAAATGATTAAAAGGCCACTTGTGATTGTCTAAATATGGAGGATTGTGAGATATAGTTATGTCGGAATCTTGTAAGTATAAGTATTTTATTCATGACATTTATGATTTAATGTATTTTTATCTGAAGAAGTTGTACTAATGGCAAATTATGAAGGCAGACATCGCCTCATACATTAGTAAACGTCTAACTATTGCAAAGGTCATCATCTGAATTTGATTCGATTTGGGTCATCGTCGACAGACTGACCAAATCTGCTAATATCATTCCTGTTAATGATAGATTCTTGATGAAGAAATTGACTCTTTTGTATTTAAAGGAGTTATATAAGCATGGTGTGCCTGTATCGATCATCTCTATCAAGATCCTCGCTTCGCATCGAATTTCTAGAGGTTTTCTCAGAAGTCATTGGGAACGAACCTTGATGAGAGAGTATTGTGTACCACCCCAATCGAAGGGACGAGGTAAAGTAACGATACAAAATACTATAAGTGTTGTTTTATGTTTGAATGATTGACCTTTGGTAATAAACTGTGAAATCATTTTCCTTTGGAGAGATTATCATTGATAATTATCGTATTAGGATCAAGATCGAATCTTGTGAGGATATATATTAGAGCATCTGTAAGCAGGAGTTGGGATGAAGACACCCGACATACACCCGTTGTGAGTTGGACATGTCTTTTAGGTTTAAGGTTTCCTATGATGGCGAACCTAACCATCCAAAAATACTCGACCCGCAAGAACTGAAATGATTATTGAAATTAGGATCCGATTATTGACTGCCGGTAGTGGACAAGAGGTTATGTGAATATGAAATGTAGATCTTGAAGTGCCAGATGGGTAGCGAAGTTATGCCAAAAATTTTAACCATGGAAAAATGAAATGATGATCTGAAAGATCATGGGATATAAGTCCCCGTTGTATGGGACCATTGAGATGATGTAAAAGATTGGTTTGAAAGGCATATAAGCTGGGTCTACCCTAGGACTTCAAGAGCTGCGTGAATTATGTTTCGTATATCGAACTTGATAAAATGTCAATCAAGTGAAAATCTGATTACTTCTTGATAAAGTTTAGATCGGCGAAAAGTTGCATTCATCAAAAACCCGTGAACATCATGGATAGAGAAAGTAAGTCAACATTAAGCCTGATCTAATTCCCATAGTTATGTTTGATGAAACTCGCATATCGTAATGGATTACACATATGAGAAAAGATCGGATGTGGAGGAAATACCCACATGGCTTTAACTCTATATGAAGCGAGTAGTAATATAAGATGATCTTTGAGGACAAAGATCCTGTTTAGGGGTAAATGCTGTGACAATCCGTCAATTTATGGTTTATATTTTATTCTCAAATATTATTTAAAAACATTATTTTAATGTTATATTATGAACTCACTTATTTCTGGGAAGAAATTTGGATTTATGTCTTGAAGTAGCATCGACTACGTCTAAACCGGAGGATTCTACGTTACGTGCTTACGTTTACATACACCATTTTGGTGACAGTCCGACATTTCAGGAAATAAATTTATCCGTGAATATTATTTTGGAATTTTAATTTTGAGTTGGTTCATAAACTCACAAATTTACGAGAAGAGATTAGGACTTACGATTTTAATTTAACGTACTTTACGACTAAACCGGAAACCTTAGGATTACGTATTTACGTTTTTGAACTCCGTTTTTGATGAGACAATTTTTATTAGATTCGTTTTGTGCCGTTGATTCATAATTTATAAAAACGTTTTTCGTAAAACGACCCGAGGGCACGCAAATCGAGGAAACTAGAATCGAAGAATACTCGTAAATTAGTGGGATGAGACAAAACAAGTTTATCCCACCCCACTCAAAAGAGATGGCCAAAAGAGGACACCACATCATAAGATGTGGCACCCTTTTAGCTAGAAAGCTAACACATGTTTGCATAAGCTTAACATGTAAGCTAACTTAGCACAAAACCACCAAAACCACTTCATTCATACCATTTACACTTAGCAACTCATGCAAACCACTCACCAAACTCTCTCATCTCTCTAAAATTCGTCCAACCATCGTCAAAAACAACCCTCATTTGATCTATGTTAGCCATAAAATCATGTGTTACTCATACACATGATGATGCTACTTTGAAGCTTTGAAGATTAGAGGTGATTCTAACATCCAAGGAGAAGATTTGTTGGTGTCATAGGGCTGATTTTCCATGAGAATTTTATAAAGGTTGGTAGACTTGAAGATGATATTGGTTTATCACAAGTTTTGCCATCAAAATCCAATCCTTGTTCATCAAAGACTCATCTTTTCATCACTAATGGTGGTATAGAGATTGTTCTTCCTATCCTCTTGTTATTTTGATTATGTAATCTTGTATTTTCTTTATTTATGTATATGTATATGATGATGAATGATGATTAAAAATATTATGTGGGGATTTGGTGTTGATAGATTTGATAAACATGGGTAAAAAGATGGAAAACCACATGTAAAATGGTTAAAATCTTGCTAAATATGATGGATGTATAAAAACAGTAAGTAACCAAAGGTTAAACTGATAAAATGATAAAGTGGAATCCATTTACAGTAAGTGTTAGATGTCATACACATGTGAGAGTTGGCCATGCAATGGAATCATCAAAATGAGTGAAATATGATAAAAACAAAATGAGTGTACCAATCTGAATAGTCTGTTTTGTAGGGACTGTTAAGGATAGTTAAACATAGAATGAGCAGTAGCTATAACTAACTTATTTGTAGCACATAACATGAAGTTTGTGCCATCCAAAAATAAGCTTCTATCTCCTTATAGAACTCAAGATATGATAAAAATGGTGAAGATGAAACTAAAAATCAGATTTTGAAAAATTAATGTTTAATAGTATTATATAAGCACTCAAACTAATATAGTATAAAATGTGAATTAAAACCCACTAACTTATAAATTTCATTTATATAAATATGTATAAGGTTAAATAAATGGACACTTTATAAAAATGGTAGTTGAATAAGATTTATAAGTTATAAAAACTATAAACATGATTTTTACGACTTTTTCTGCTATTACCGTAAAATTAACGTTTTTCGCCAATTAAAACTTAGACGATCAAACCCGTCTAATGTAAAGTTTTTAAAAGTCATATACTGATGTATAAGTACCTAATACAAGTAAAAACCGATAAAACCCGAACTATATGACATACGGACATTAACGAGCTAAGTTAGCATAATTGGACTAATAATTTAACTAAATAAGTTAAACACTTATAAAAATTACTTGTTGGGCTTAACCCATTTGGGCTCAACATGTAAAGTATAAATACTGATAATACAAGTACAAAATGGATTAATACAAGTTAATGAACTTATAATAGTCTTATTGGACCTAAAACACGTAAATAGGTAAAACTAGTAAACTAGTAAAAAGTTACCAATACATAAACACTAAAATGAGTAAATAAGAATATATAAACCCACTTGATCATCATCATATGTACAAAATCATCATATGTATACATAATTGTTATTTTTATAAAGTCATTGGACAAGAGTCTAAGACGAGTATTATTTGTCTAGGTTTCCGTGATTGAAGCACGTACCGTACATCCAAATCGCCGATAACCGCCTTCCCACATCAACGTGAGTTCATAGCCTCGCACTCTTTTAAATATTTTTATAAAATGTTTTATAAACCCGCGAGGGAGATAACATGTTAGTTTTGATAAAATAGGACACCATTTGTCCCGATTGTTTGTTTATTGATTTGGACCCGAATGATTGTATCACCCGATGAATGATTAAATGACCCGATAGATGAAATGAAATAGATTATTAAAGTTAGGTTATGTCACTAAAAGTCCCATTAGCATGAATTGTGAACTACCGGGATTTGGTAGACGCTTATGCATATAATAGTACTATTTGGGGACGATCACCCCAGTTCGCGCCTTGACGGTTGATCCCCGTCGTGCCACATTGATTGGTAAGCGAATTTATGTATGAGAAGATTTACACTAGCATGATTATTGTGACGACACGCTAATTTAGATGGGCAAATGAGTTTAGGGCTAGCTACCCGTTGTTTGTTGTAGTAAGGTAACAATGTCATGCGGCTTATAATAATCCAAAATAACGAAATACTGCTATACGCACTAAATTACGATATATTGCCTGACTAGCAATACGGGGTCTTACTATTGATATTATGTTCGTGGTTTGGTTTTTCATAACCATATTCATATAACGGTTTTTATTTCTATACAACGTTATAAAACGTATTGTATGATATTTTTACGACATTAGTTCGTATAATGGTTTTGAAGGCGAAAGCCTATATTATGATTTTGATAAGGATTTGTATAAAATGACTTTGGATATTTTGTGGCCTATTACAAAGATTTGTACAAAATGATTTTCGGTAATAATTTTATACCGATGTTATATTGATGGAATTTATTAAACTCTATGAATTCACTCGGCGTTATCGCTGACCTTTTCTTTTAACATGTTTTATCTCAGGTACTTGAAGGTAATTCTCGGGAAGACAACAAGAATTCATGGCCCGCACTTAAACAACAATTTCTATTCAAATGCTTTGTAAAAATTGTATGCAATATAATGACTTGGGACCTATGTAACTTTGATATTTATGAATGGAAATGATTTATTATTAAACGACGCGATTTTTAAGCGTTGTCTATGATGTGAGTAATGTGCTATTTCGTAACACCAACGAGTCTTCCGTTGTATTGAATTGTATAAATTTGGGGGTGTTACAACAGTGATGTTTGATGTTGACACTGGAAGGATTTTCACTCTGCACTGTGAACACTAAAGAGTGCCACTCTGAGTGTTCTGGCAAGATCACTTGGATTTTGCGTAGAGGCCTTGGAACATATTTAATCTCAATTAAGAGTCAAACCATCGTTTCTTTCCAGTTATCACAAGGTTAGTTCTTAAAAAAACGCACGTGTCACCTACCATGAGCTTGTTTGATGTTGGCTCAAGTAGGATTTCCATCTTCATTGTAATACTTTCGTATCACTCAGATGTTCTGGCAATATTACAAGAATATTGCGTAGGACTCATAAAAATCTTTCTTGTTTTAAAATTGTGTCCTAATAAGACTTTTGATGATCTCGTGGCTCTAGACTCAATAGTGCATTTTGTTTTGATGAGCGGAGGCTGGAGAGAATTGCCACCTTTACAGAATCAATTTATTCGGAGTGAATAAACCAATAGATAATATGTTGAACTCCGCGACATTAAAACAAATATCTTTTAAGAGATATTTGAGTTGGCTGGGAGGGGTTGTGCATCGCATCACTGGGTCCATGATACTTTCGTCTTCAAGATGAGTTGACCTGGTTTCTACCCAAGTTATAAGGAGGGCTTCTTTCTTTACACCCTTTATCTTTACATTTCTTTTTCGTTCTTCAACCCTTCAGTGCTTACCAATACATCATAACTATCACCTTGTTGTGATTGTTCCAGTGCTAGCATCAGTACTTGGTCGGCATTCAGCTACGTTCACAATCCATTCCCCATCTTTCCTAAGGACTTCTATTTTCTAACTATGGAATTGTCCTTGGGAAGATTCCTCCGGTTCTGGAAGATCATTGGACTAGTACCTAATCCTACCACCCTTTTGTCACCACAACCGTCGTGAGTTAAGTGTGTTTTGGTAAGTATTCGTCTTCTAGAAAATTCCTTAAAAAATCACTGAGGTACTTGTGATATAAATATCAAGAGTTTTTGTACCTTCAGTGTTTTTTGACAACAAAACGTTCCCCCTTAACATATGCATATCACATATCAAGTTGGATTTTCTATTAAGCCTTTTTCCATTTTTAGCCACGTATATTTACAAGTATCCTTAATCCCACTTTCTCCCCTTATCCAAAATGTTAACCATCAATATTTTGGATATTAACGGATTAACCGGTCTTTGGGTAACAAAATGAAATCGATTGTTGGCCATAGAACATAAAATGCTCCCCCTCAACTTAATGAGGGTCAGTTGTAGTGCTTGAGTATGATATATTTTGAAATATTTAGAATCTCGTGAGAAATTCTTTAAAAATATCATACTTTCACACTACAACAAGCCACAAATGCCTAATGCACATATTATATATACATATTCACAAGTGAGTGTATGGAGTTGACCTGATGTAGTACGATAACCACGTTTAAATGGATCGTTCCATAAGCCTGTGGTGAACTCCATATGCTCTGCCACCCACAAATCGTTCTAGACTGTGGATCAACCGTCATTCCCTTAACTTCTCCTCAATCTTCTAGAGGGTGTAGTTAGCACTCTTGAGAAACCTGCCTATCCATTGATACTTCACTTCTGGAAGGCCTTGGTTGGAATTGTGCATCAGCAGCTTGTCACGAACATGCTTGAGAGTACCATCGCTGAATTTGTGTAGTTCTGATATTCTCATATATTGCTTGACCTCTGCTTCATTCAGGTAAAAGATGCCAATTTCCGGTTTAAGTGTACCCATGTATGGCTTCTTATCTTGGTGATAATGACTCAAAGGCGTTGTGTGAGGACACGTTAGATTTAGCCAGGATTGATAACTCTCCACACCTAGTTGTAAGTATTCAACCTGATGATTGATAACAACTCTTCGAGTGTATTGGCGAATGTTGGAGCTTAAGGCAATGACATCTTCAGGTTCTAAGTGAGGGACCTTGCCTTGAGCCAGGATAAGTAGAAAATATTATATATCTTCAAGTCGTAGAAACTGGAGATCTCCTTCACTTATAGCAAAAATCTTACCGTCATCTCGTTTGAACCTGATCTCTTTCAAGTATGCATACCTGAATATCTAAAGAATAGTAACTCCCTGTATGCTTATAATTCGATTGTTTGAAGTGATGAGTTTACCTTTTTTCTCATGATTAAAGAATTTGTAAGCCAACCTCTTCTTGCCATACCAATGAGAGATACCTAGTTCCGTATATGGATCGTATGCTTTAACAAGCTTTCTACTCCATAGGGTAGGAACCTTATCTTCAATCCAAGGAACATTCTCCAAGTTTACTGCCTTGCCCATGGTAATTGATGTAGCGTACTTGTTCGCGCCGTTTTCTAAGTAATCAAGGTCACTGTTGACAAAGTATAATGTTGGGAGGTGCTTGGCTGCATCAATGACAGAAGCTGTTAATGGAAGAAGTAATGGAGTTTGTTCACCTAAAGCTGTTGATTTCATTGCTTTCATGAGCTCATTGGTGTGATATGCTCCCTCATCTTCGCCAATCTTCATAGTATCCCAAAAGCTTTTATCTTTAAGCATCGTTTGAAGTATGTTTGGATCTATTGTAGGTACTCCATATGTGTCCACTAGGAATCCAGAGAAGTCGATTGGATTATTGAGAAATTGTGTAAGATCCTCCTTTTCATGATCAGAGATTGTACGTGCAGTTGCTACTTGTGTGAGCCAGGGCTGCTCTGGAACAGTCTCGTCAACATTGAACGTGTCAGTCAAAATCAGGATCTGGTTGATTTGTATCTTCAATATCCATATCGGTGTAGTGTTGAACAGATGTTGGAGGTAGAGAGTGATGTTCCTCTGACGATATCGGTTCGTCTTCATGCATAGATTCATCTTCGTGCATTGGTTCTAAAGGTTCTACTAGTGAAAATTAGTAAGAACCGGTTCAGTGGACTTACCTGTGTCCTTAGATGAAGATTCTATGGAGATGAATTTGCCATGGAGATTCTTTTGACGGATTTCTCTATTTCTATCATCACTGGTTAGTGATATGCATGGTGAATCCTCCTTGTTGCTGTCATTTGTTTCATCATCCCCGTCATCGTCTTTGTTTTCACTTTCCTTTTGTTCTTTGTCACCAACCTTTTCTTTGGTACCGACATCACTTTCTTCCTCATCTTAGCACCCTTCTCTGACTCTTTGCCATTTTTACCCGTATCCTCACCCTTATCACCCTTTCCAATACCATTCCCATCACCATTATCATCATCATCATTCTCATCGCTATCACTATCCTCATCCTCCCCGTCATCCTCATCCTCTTCTTCCTCTTCCTCATGGTCTTCCTCTACGTTATCCTCATCCTCTTCGTCATTCTTATCAGAAGTGTCTTTCTCCTCCTCATCATCCTCTTCCTCTTCTTCATCATTGACTTCCTCATCCTCATATTCAGGCTCCTGGCGTTTCCTTTTCTTTGAGGATTGAGGAATTTTAGTGTCTTCCAATGGTGTTGCGTTCGAAGCTTCTAATATTGTTTTAGCAAGAGCTTTCTGCAGCTTGTGTTGAGGCTTTGTTTTTGGTAACTCAATCGTGGTTAATCGAGTCTCCAAAGTCTTTATTAACTCAAGGTCGGTAAGGCCTTTTGTTAGTAATGCTGGAAGCTCCTGATGAACACATGACTTGACTTCACTTTGAATGATGTTAGTCATAGTATCATTAATGGAATCGATAAAGGCAAGGTTTTCTTTGTCACGTTCTTCCTTTTCGGCAATAAACTTGGTGGAAATACGTTTTTACGTATTTAGAAAGGATCGGTCACTCCAAAGATAGATACAAGTATTGGGCTCGTGATCCAATGTATTAAGATATAGCCCACCAAAGCCCACATGTAGGGTGGCTATATAAACCCCCTCTTAGCATGTTAGGAGGGGTTGAACATTTTGTCATTTTCACATTTCACTTATTCCTTCTTTCTCTTAATTCTCTCCGTTCTCTCTCTACCTTTCTCTCTCTAGTTCTTCATTATCCCTTCCATTCAATAGATAAACCATAACATTGCTAAATCCTAAGAAACTTTAGACCTACAATTGGTATGAAGAGCTTTGGTTGATTCTTCGGATTGGCGTGTTTTGATCTATTGATTTGGTGGTAAATGTTTCTTCTTTTACAATTTTTTTTTCTTTCGTATAACTTTTTCTTTAAGTTTAAGTTATTAAGAATAAAATGGTTTTTATATTCTAAAATTTTTTCCTAAAAGTTCTCAAATTTATTTCTTTACCTTATTAGTGTTGTCAAACTTTTTTTCTTAAATATTCTCAAATTTATTTTTAAGTTCTTAGTATTGTCAAACGTTTTCTCCACTTTTTTCCTCTATCTTTTGTCTCTAGCAAAAGTATCAATATTGTCTCCTAGCAAGTATCACTGTATCTTGTTCATCAGTTTTATCAGGTATCAATTTTGTCTCAAAAAGGTTTGTAATTTATGAATCTACACATAAGGTAAGGTCACCAGGTTTGTAATCTCAATGCAATGCCATAAGTGTTTTGTGGGATTCCGATCAGTATTCCGATCGTAAGGTCACCAGGTTTGTACATCGATCGCAATAACCCTAGGGTTCTACTTTGCGATCACTTATTCCGATACCCTTTTTCCGACGTGGATTGCGATTGCACTTTGCGATCGTGATTTCGACGGGATTAAGGAACATTGCGACGAAACTCTGTCCGCAATCCGATCGTGACATTCTGATGGTTTGAATATTGCGATGGGGTAAGTATATATATTGCGATGGAGTAAGTATAGAGATTGAGATGGAGTTTGTGAATATTGCGATGGAAAATTCGATATTGCGATGGTGAGTATGATTGATGTTGCGATGGTGTATATTTTTATTGCGATGTGAGTATTTGAAACCTCGACTCTAAACTTGGACTCGAACATTTTGACCAAACCAAAAGGACTCGAACCGAGACTCGAACCACAAACACCTCTCGTCTAAACAAAAAACACAACACCCTCGACTCACAAACCCACACTCAACATACTCTCACTCATCTCTCGACCAACCACATTCTAGTCACAAACACACCCTCGTCGCACAAGACTCATTCACAAACCCACTACTCACGACTCAAACTTCGACAAATCCGACTCAAACAAAACCAACACACTCCACACCTAGACCCGCCTCGTCACGTCTGATTTTCTAGATATCATGACTCCAACATCACGATTCCAACATCACGACTCCAACATCACGACTCCAACAGACTATCAACTCAACCTACACAAAACTCTCAAGACTCATACAAACAAACAGACTCGAAACCAAGTCTTGACCCTCACCTTACGACTCGATTCAAAATCAAACCCACACACTCCACAAGAAACTCGACTCACGACTCGATCCCATAAAAACAAGATCTCAGTCACACCAAACCTTCATCGATCCAAAACATCAAAAAATAAAATAGAACAATAAATACCTACCTGAGACCAATTGTTTGATCTTGAAGCCACACCTTTCTTGGTTCATCATTGTTTGATGATATAAAAACAAAGCATCCGGGTTATTTCTTTAAATGAAATTTATGAATCTGGGTTTTGAGTATAGTGGATGAGAGGGAATGATTCTTGCTGGCTGTATTATTTTACACGGTGGGACAAAGAACATATATTTTCGTATGTGATTGGGATTAACTGTGTAGATGGAGGTTGCAATATAGCTTGTTTATTTCTATAAAAGAAAATGTGATGGTGATGATAACAAAGTAATGAACAATGGCTGCCACAAATGTGATTAGGTTTGAGTTGTGAAGGATATTAGATTTTTATACAATACATAGTGGGATAGGGTTTCTAAACAAGTCGTCTGCCACGTTTTATTTTTTTGTTCTTATAACTGTAAGTAGGCCACGTGGGTGTGACTTAGTCAAAGTGAGTTTGCTATCAAAGTATTACAAGTATTTTGGGGGGCGGAGAAAACTGAGTGGGATTAGGAGTTATTTACCTATTTGGTTTTTTAAAGGAAGTTATTTTTTTGTGAAAGGAAGGAGTTATTTACTTCTTGTAAAAGGAAGTATTTTTGTGGGGGGCCGATTTTTTTTTTGGCAATATATATTCATTTTTGTGCCGGGTTAAGTCATTTTGTTGGGCTTAGTCTTGTACCTATTTGTTTTTTAGTAACTTGGCGGGCCGATCACTATATTAACCAAATGTTGGGTTAATTAGTTTACGGGTTTTATTTTCAAAGTGTGCCGACCAAGAAATTATTGAGCCGAGAAAAGAGTTATATCACCAAACGAGGATTTTTAAGAGTTATTTACGGATCTTTCGTTGGTTCTGTCAAATCCCGCAAATTTCATTTTTCTTGGTGTCTCCACGATCTGTCATATATCGCAATGGTCTTTCGACCAATTAATTACAATCATTTTTCATCGAACTTCAATGGAATCGTTGACTTCGACGTTTCAAGAGGGAGAATTGCATCTAATGCAAGACATAGCTAGAGAAAGTGGTATTATGTCGTTTCGACTTCTTTAGTATCATCTTATGAACATTACATGGCTTCAAGGAGGGAGCGAATTTGTGACACTCTTTGGTCAATATCGTCCTATATTCTTGGAATCGATGTTCATCATCTTGAACCAACTAGCAGAGCAACTCCACAATGAAGAATTTAATCACTCTGCATCGGCACTTGCTTATCAGGCTCTTGTGACACAACTCACGCCTTTCCTCCAATTCAATATCGTCATGTCTGACAATTCAGGGATATGTCGATCATTTCTTCAATACACACATAACGAGGTTAAAGACTTCCGTGATAAACTGTTGAAATTTATGATATCGGTTTCGTCTTTGATTTATGAAAGATCCAAACTTCAGTAAGCGTATGATAATGGAGTGCAAGAATCTATGATGCAGATGCAAGAGGAGAATGGTCATATGGTTGACAACTTGGAGCCTAACGATGGCACAAGCACGGAATCAGGAGGACAACATGATATCATTGGCACGTCAGGGAATGCTCACGAGATCTCTTTTGATGACACCTTACCCGTTTATGACGAAGAGCTTGCGAACATAGTACAATGTAATGTTTTTTATGATGTATACGCTGATGAAATGCCGCATATTGAGCATTCTGAACCTAATTATGACAAACATGGGATGGAAAAGAGTGATAGAAATACCACTTCTAATTCATCTGATGTGAGTAATAATGGGGGAGAGATTGTTCAGAATGCTATAGTACATCATGATAAATGCTTTATGACTGCTTTATTAACTGATTCCGATTCCAAGATTAAAGAGCTCGAAACGATTTTAGCTCAACAATCCAAAGAGCTTGAGGATGCCAAAATTGAAATTTCAAAGAAAACAGAGAATTTTGAAACTTATTTTGAAAAACTTGAAAAGTCAAACGTTGTTCTTGAAAGAAAATTGGATCAAAAAGTTTTAGATTCTAAAGCTGAAAAGGATAATATTTTGAAACAAATTCAACTGCTAGAATCTAAGTTGGCATCCTAAGATAGATTGCTCAAAGAGAATGAGACTTTAAAAGCTCATGTTCAGGAAAAGGTTTTTGCTATAGCTGCGTTGAAAAACGAATTGAGGAAAACTAAAGGAACTAGTGTGGACACTAAGCTTGAAAAACCATCAATCTTGGGGAAACCGCCTACAAATCAGTTCCTTCGACAACAGACTGCATTTATATCCGAGCGATCACAATCCTCGAGACCGCGGTTTGCCTCCCAAGTTGATGTGGCTCATATTTCTAGAACAGTCACTCCACCAACTAGGGCTAATGTGACAAAAACAGCTTTTGCAAGACCTAATCACATAATTGCATCTAGTCTCCCCAGACATAGTCCAAAGAATACGTCTCGAACTAGTTCAAATGACGTTCGCCATATATTTGGTCTAAGGGAAGCTAAGCAAAAGACACAAGTAAGAGATAGGAATTTCAAACCTAGTCAGATGCCTTCTAGTTTACCCAACACTGCTAATCGTATCATGTCACATCCTAGGAGCATCAATCAATCATCTAGGAATTCTAGATCGTACTCAGACATTAAATATGCTACATGTAAAACATGTAGGAAATGTGTCTTTAAAGCCAATCATGATTCTTGTATCAAGAAATTACTTAATGAGGTGAACTCCCGTGCTAGACTTAAATCCCAGTGGATAGCTAAAATTAAACCCATTGGTAAAGTTTGGCGCCCCACTGGTAGAACTTTCACTCTTGTAGGAAACGAGTGCCCTTTAAGCTTGAACATAAGGTTTTCTATAAGAACCGCCCCACTGGTAGAACTTTCACTCTGATTCTACTAAGACTACTAGGGAGGAAATTGCAAAGGATGATACATCACTTAAGCTTGAACATAAGGTTTTCTATAAAAGGAAACGTTTGCCAACTAAGACAAGTGAATCATCCCCTCAGGCTACCTCTGGCACAAGAAAAAGAAAACTGTGAATCCCCACTGGTTCTAAGATAGATATCGCTAACCCACATAAAAACATACAAACTCCTAATGAGATTGCAGGTACCAAATTCCACGTTCAATAAGAACATAGCGGTCCGATCTTCACATATCGTTCAACTAAGGACACTCTTAGAGTTTGGTTATTGAAGAAGCTGATATCAAAGAAACTAGTGTCTCAGGGGATTCG
This sequence comes from Glebionis coronaria, assembly GCA_025667525.1. Lineage (NCBI taxonomy): Eukaryota > Viridiplantae > Streptophyta > Magnoliopsida > Asterales > Asteraceae > Glebionis > Glebionis coronaria. Next base: position 189,816 of record JANFOE010000512.1, on the reverse strand, counting down.
CAGTTAAACATCGTGTGTAAAAGGACTTATAGTCACATCACAGGCTGTAACTCGTTCATCAAAGAAAGGAAAGTTTATCGCCGATGATAAACTTATCCTCACAACGAGAAATTAATTTTTCTCGGGCATGAGCTTATATCAAAAACATTCCAAGTTTTTAAGCTCATGCACAATGGCTCAAAGTCAAATCACAGTATGCGACCCGAACTTCAGAGAAATGGAAGTTTATCTCGTCAATGATAACTTACCCTCAAAACGAGAAATTAATTTTTCTCGGACACGAGCTTATATTAAAACTATTCAAAAGTTTTAAGCTCGTGTATATGGTTCATTGTTAAAATGTCAGACAATGACCCGTTCTTCAAATAAAGGAAAGTTTATCGCCGATGATAAACTTATCCTCAAAAACGAGAAATTAAATTTTCTCGGACACGAGCTTACATTTAAACTATTCAAAGGTTTTAAGCTCGTGTATACGGTTCATTGTTAAATGTCAGACAATGACAAGTTCTTCAAATAAAGGAAAGTTTATCGCTGATGATAAACTTATCCTCACAACGAGAAATTAAGTTTTCTCGGGCATGAGCTAAAATTAAAAAAACATTCAAAGTTTTTAAGCTCATGCACAACGGCTTGCAGTCACATGACAGAGTGAAACCCGCGCTTCTAAGAAAGGAAAGTTTATCTCCGATGATAAACCTATCCTCAAAAAACGAGAAATTAATTTTTCTCGGACACGAGCCAACATTAAAACTATTCAAAGGTTTTTATGCTTGTGTAAATGGCGTATAATCACATATCAGATTATGCCTCGGACTTCAAAGAAAGGAAAGTTTATCGTCGATGATAAACTTATCCTTACAACGAGAAATTAATTTTTCTCGGGCATGAGCTAATATTATAAACATTCGAAGTTTTTAAGCTCATGCACTATGACTTACAGTTAAATATCAGACTGTAACTCGGATTTAATTTTAGGATAGCTTATCTTTAAAGATAGCTTATCCTCGTAACGGGAAATTAAATTTTCTCGGTCATGAGCTTGAATTAAAACATTCCAAGTTTTAAGCTCAGAAAGGAAAGTGTATCTTTTAAATAAGAGAACTTTTCCTCATAACGAGAAATTCATCTTTCTCGGTCATGAGCTTTACTTTAAAACATTGAAAGTTTTTTAAGTTCATGAAAACGACTTCTAAGTAAATGTCAACTTAGGACTCGTTCTTCAGTTGAAAGGAAAGTTTATTGCCGATGATAAACTTATCCTCGTAACGGGAAGTTTACAACTTCTCGGACTTGAGCTCGTTTTGTAAGATATTCAACATCTTAAGCTCAAGTAATTGGTTTTCAAAACTTTGAACACAATTTTTCGAGAATTTCTCAAAAGGTTTTTCTAAATCTTTCAAAATTGTGTGTTCAAAATGTTTTGATATAAAAAGCATGTCTTCTGAGATCGATAATATTTACGATACTAGAAATGTCATTCAATAATGACACGGGGTTGTAAATAAAGTTCGAGCAGAAGTTCAAATGTTTTAAAACATGCTCAAAATGGCTTGCTATTATTTCAGATAGTAACCCGATGTTCATACTCAAGTCAAGCATTTCACCGGAAAGCTTTGACTCAACAACGGGAATTAATTTTCTCGGGCATGGTTTACTTTATAACCATGTAAGGGATTGTGTTTACGTAATAACACAATCTAACACGAATATATGTACGTTTCAGTGCATTTATTTGTTAAAACAGGAGAAATCTTGTTTTTATGAAGTTATCATCTCCACAATCCGCAACAATTTACAATTGATATCTACATACTCGACGATGCGACTACTCAAACGGTGACTACAGCTCCTTCAATAGAACACGGGTCAATAATTGAGGGGGAGCAATTGTCCAGCATTTAGAATCTTTGACGCCGAAAGTGCCAAGTTCACATGTTGGTGTCAAGACAACGATATCAATCGTACATATGGAGTCAAGAGATAACTTCAGACCTGATGAGGCGACCAACATTCGTGAACAAGAACCATGTGCTTCTTTCATATGATGTTCTCCATCATTCAGGTCCAACCTGATAAATCGCTAATCTTGTGAATACATTATCATATATGATCTTTGCATGTGATAAGTACCTTACACTTGTGTTTAAAAGGTACTCCATTCATTAATTTAAGGCGGAGCTTGTGTAAAGCATGAAGATAATTAGATTTGCATTTTTCTTCCCAAATTTTCTTAAAACTTTATTAAATCAATTGATATTAAAAAAATCGATTGGGTTAATACTTTTAATATGGGGGAGAGTATGTGATTTATTAATGAGATCAATCAATTTAATGGTTTAACTTAATGTGCTGGCTCATCCCGACATGTGCGAAATGTTTTCAAATATCTTGGCATATGTTAAGGGGGAGCAAAATGGATTTGGATATCAAAATGGATTTCATGGTGAAGCATACTTACCCACAAAATGTCTATTTACGACAGTGATGATTGTGGTGACATAAGGATGGTAGGATAGGTTAAGTCCAATGATTCTTCTAGAACCGGAGGAATCTTCCCAAGGACATTCCATAGCTAGAAATAGTAGTCCTTAGGAAAGATGGAGAACGATTGTGAATGTAGTTGAATGCCGACCAAGTACTTAAGTTAGCACTAGAACAATCACAACAAGGTGCTAGTTATGACGTATTGGTAAGCAGTGAAGGGGTTGAAGAATGAAAAAGAATTGTAAAGATAAAGGGTGTAAAGAAAGATGCCCTCCTTACAACCTTAGGTAGAAACCGGGTCAATGCATATGATATTGAGATCATTTTTAATGATGCTTGATATTGAAGACACACATCATGGACCCAGTGATGCAATGCACAACCCGTCCCAGCTAACTCAGATATCTCTCAAAAGATATTTGTTCTAATCACACGGAGACAACGCATTATCTATTGATTTATTCACTCCGAATAAATTGGTATTGAAAAGGTGGCACTCCTCTCCAGCCTCCGATCACTAAAATCCAAAATGTACGATCAAGTCTAGAGCCATTTGAAATCATCAAATATCTCATTAGGACACACTTTCATAATTCCTTGCTTCTTCACACACTGTGAAAAGTAAGAAAGATCTTAAGAGTCCTACGCAAAATCTTCATGATCTTACCTGAACATCCGAGTAATACGAAAGTATTTACAATGAAGATGGAAACCCTTCTTGAGCGAATATCAAAAAGCTCATGGTAGGTGACTTGTGCGATTCTTTATGAATCAAGCTTGTGATAACTAGAAAGCAACAGTGGTTTACTTCTTAAACTGAACTTAAACACGTTCCATGCCTCTACGCAATATCTTAGTGATCTTGCCAGAACACTCAGAGTGACACTCTATTGTGTTCACAGTGATGAGTGGAAATCCTTCTAGTGTTAACATCAAACAACACTTGGTAGGTAGCTTGCAAGATTCTATACGAATCAAGCTCGTGACAACTGGAAAGCAACGATGGTGCGGTTCTTAATTGAATTTAACTTGTTCCAGGAACATGAATTGACGGCTTCAATCATGCGGATAATTCTATCCAAATGATTCACTCTTTATGTTCGCAGTTAGCTTTAGACGGTCGAATAAAGAGAACGGGTTTACCCGTGAAATCTTGTCAAGGAGGTTCTTAATTGAAACTACCTACCACAAGTACGATATTTTATATCGTCCAACGGTCTTCACCGACCGGAGGTAAAATGGTACCGAATTAGAATGAAATATTCAAAGCCATTTCATCCGTGTATATGTTTTATTGCTAACTGTCTTATGCAGCGTAACAAGAAGGTGGCATTGCGGTGTACTATCCGAAAAGAAGTCATCCTCGCATGCTTATACTTTATGAACTTAACTTCAACAAATTCAAGAAAGCCTAAAAGTCAAGTCTTCCGCTGTATCAAATTCTGAAGCTTTCAAGAATTTATAAAGGTGTAAGTATGTGGGACATGAAGTCACGAAGAGGCAAATTTCACAAGTGATGAATGCACAAGGTCAAGGCAAGGAAACATGCTCAAGACTAAAGTCAAAGATCACATCTGCATATTCACAAGAACAAGATCGAAGACTTAAGCATAGTATGCTAGGTTTAAGATTTTGTAAAATGGTGTTACCTCCCTTAGGGGGAGATTGTTGGAAATACGTTTTTCCAAAGAAAGTCTCGGTCACATCATTGTTAGCATAGATCACGAGCTATAGACTTTTTAAGACATTGTAACTTGGAGTGACCTCCCTTAGGGGGAGATTGTTGGAAATACGTTTTTATGTATTTAGAAAGGATCGGTCACTCCAAAGATAGATACATGTATTGGGCTCGTGATCCAATGTATTAAGATATAGCCCACCAAAGCCCACATGTAGGGTGGTTATATAAACCCCCTCCTAGCATGTTAGGAGGGGTTGAACATTTTGTCATTTTCACATTTCACTTATTCCATCTTTCTCTTAATTCTCTCCTTTCTCTATCTACCTTTATCTCTCTACTTCTTCCTTCTTCCATCATTCATTAGATAAATCATAACATTGCTAAATCCTAAGAAACCGTAGACCTACAAAACTCTTCATGCTGCTCTGTAAGTCTTTTGACGCTGCCGTATATCTCGTTAAGTTTGGACTCGTCACGGTTCTGTTCTCTGAGGGCTCGTGTAGCAGGATTAGTGATCATTTTTTTCAGATACGCAATTTGTTTAACCTGAGACTCCAAGTGTTTTTGAAGGTTCTGAATGACTGCATCATTGACCGTGAGAAATGGATTGGAGGTGGATGGTACTTGTTGTACTGTTTATGGTGGAGGTGTTACCACAAGTGTTAGAGGGTTTGTGGATGGTATAAGTTGTGGGGTGGTGGTTAGTACAGGTTGTTGGATGATCGGTGGTGGTGTTGGGACAGTCATTTGGGCGGTGGTTGGTACGGGTTGTTGGATGATTGGTGGCGGTATTGGGACAATCGTTTGGACGATGGTTGGTACGGGTTGTAACTTGGTGGTTGGTACTTGTCATTCGATTGTGGGTTCGATTAAGGGAACGGTTGTCACGACTGTGCTAATCAATAGTGGCGGGGGAGGTGTTTGTTGTGTTGTTGGAGTCAACGTCAGGTGAGATTCGTCTGAAGCAATCATTACTGATGGAGTGGGAAGTGGTTTGTTGAGGTTGACGTCCCCGTATAGAACTGTTTCCATATCGTCCCCACCTTCTAGAGTTTTCTCTTCATAATCATAGTTGAAAAGATTCTCTATGTCTTCATCATCTTGGATTTCTTCATCGGTTGAACTGTTTGGATTAAAAGCTTCACGGGCTATTTCTTCAGGAGTCTTTGATCCAGAACCACTACCTTTTTCTTAGCAAGTTTTTCCAACCGACTCTTCTGAAGTGCTATTCCTATATGTTTATCTTTAGACATAATTGCTGTGGTATCTTCTTCCTCTGCATCTTCATCATGAAGTTTCTCTTTCCCTTTAACCTTGCCTTTAGCTTTGGGTGAAGAAACCTTTTGGCGCTTGGAAACGATTTTATTCCTTTTACCCTTTTTTTTAGTATATGGATCTTCTTTTGACCTGTTCATCTATGCTTCAATATCCCTGAGCATTTTTTTGTATGGTTCATTCTCCTTGATCCCTTCATTGATCATTATATCGGGCACTAGAGCTGGACGTAGTGAGTACTTAGTATAAATACCATCTTCATTCATATGCTCCATCACTTAGTCTCTATCTGGTGTATGGTAGAAAAAGTTCCCACGCTTATCAATGGATGGGTTACTCTTCATGAAGTAATTGAAGATGAGCTTTGTGAACCGTGGAAATGGAAGATGCATAGAATTCTTCTTGGTGTAGTGAGCTGGTAGCAAAATTCGTCCCAGAGTAGTAGGGCATAATCCACTTTAGCTGTAGTGTATAGACCCCAAAATATATGAGCCTGAGGGGGTCTCATTGTGTCTGATCCACGAACCTTTAAAGTGAAGCACTTGATGATGATAGTGAAAATTGCTTTCCACGGTTGCCCGATGTGTGAAGTGTGAAACTGAGACAAATTAAGAATCTCTCCCTTATAGTTCAGAGCTCGAATTACTCTAAGCATTTCAATTGTCTCTGGGTTAGGCACATGCTGTTCTCCTTTTGCTAACTTAGGGAACTTGAAAAATTTCCTGAATTGACTCAAGTCAAGCATCATTTTCTTCGTATTGAGCATGAAGATGATAATCTTCTTTGATAATTGTTTTCCCTGTAAGATTGATGTTGTTGCCCAAAACTCGTGTATATAAACTTCAGGACTGATGCGGTGGCTCTTAAGGCATCCTTTAGTGGTGACATGTCCAAGATATCTATTGCGACTTTGAAGGCTGCAAAAGTTGGATCAAAGTCGTCTTTCAGACGAATGTGGTTCTCTACAGGTGGCAGCCTGGTACTGAGTGGAACGAGTACTAGATCGAGTTGTAGTTGTTGTTCCTTGGTGATTGACATTTTCCTGCTTAGATAAACAACATATGCAAATGATAGTAAAGAATTATATATATCATACATCATGTAATCAATTCCATGGAGACACGTGTCAAGTCACATAATTTTGCTTGATGACGTTATCTAAGAATAAATTCTTAATTATTTTATACTTATCATATCAAATGTTGTCGAATTAAACTTTGAGAAACATGCATTGTGTCAAATTTGAGAAGAATCTATACTTAGCAATTTTTTTGTTTTAAAACTCTTAATCTCGTAATGTTCATATTAGTTCCACATATCGCAATGTCTATTAGTCCCAGTTGTCGCAATGTAGTCATATGGTATTTATCAAAATGTTGCATAAGTATCGCAATGTTAAACTGTCGTAATGACAACCTGTCATAATGTCAATATATAACACATGTGTCGCAATAAACAACCTGTCGCAATATCAATATATATCACATGTGTCGCAATGACTGTCTGTCGCAATATCAATATATATCACATGTGTCGCAATGACAGTCACTTCCATCGCAATACCCATCACACTCCCATCGCAATACTTATCGCAATAATGACTCTATCGCAATGCCAGCCTATCGCAATACCCATCACACTCCTATCGCAATCCTTATTTCAACCTATGTATCGCAATGTCCATCACAATACAAAGTCCATCACAATGTTCATCGCAATACAAGACGGGTATTACGATGCAAATCTGTTAGGTTCGATTACGGGTTCGATACTATGATTTAAGCAAAACCAACCACTAACCTATGTTCATCTATCCAAAACCCACAAAACCCCTCAATCAATTTCATGTTTTGATCAGAAAACAAATCTAAACCCTAATCGTTAATTAAGCGAGATAAAGGGTTCGTTTGTAAAGAATAACACAAGTGAGATATAGATAAGCATAAACTGATTAATACCTAGTCTTGGGAGAAAGTTCACAACAATAAATCTCAAGAAAAATCGAAGTTGGGAGGAGTGTGATAGTGGTGATAGATAGAGGTTTATGTGTGTGTGTTTGCGATGAGAAAGAGAGATACACAGGGAGGTTTGACTTTGGTCAAATCCTAAAACCAATTTGCAAAGTTTGCAATTTTGGTCCCCCTTATTTTGAGCCAAGTAAATAACAAGGACCATTAAGACCCGATACCTCTTAACTTTCTCGATAACACGATCAAACAACAAACTCTCTTAAGGCATGTGAAATATTACATAAGGCCAATTCAATTCCACATAAGGCACACATAGCACATAAAGAGGACATAAATCGTTTTGCATTTTTTCTGAAAATACTTTTTGAAGACCAATTTAAAATTCAAGACGAAAAAACATTTTCTCCCCCATAAACTCTAACCCGTTTTCTATTTAAAGAGTTGTAGTCATTTTTTAAAGAGTCAAACACCTATGAAGACATTTTCCATTAAGTGATTTTAAGAAACGATTCTAGTGGCAATAAGATTTCTCTTATTTTAACAAATAATTGCACTGAAGCGTACATAAATTTGTGTTATACCAAGTTATAAAGTAAACTTGATCCCTTACAAGGTTTTAAAGTAAACCTTGCCCGAGAAAATTAATTCCCATTGTGAGCCAACGTTTTCAAAAGAAATACGTGACTTTAATGCGAAAAGCGGGTTGCAGTCAGAAATAATTACAAGCCATTTGGGCATGTTTTAAAATATGTACTACATTTATACGAACTCTATTTATGGCACCGTGTCAATATAAATCGACATTTCTAAGGCCGTAAATATTACCGTACTAAAAGACATGTCAGATTTAAAATGAAAAATATTTTTGGATTTTCTTGATTTTATATTTTTATGTTTTTTGTAGATTTTATACTTTTGTATTTTCTTTTTGATGGGCTATATATATACGATAATATACATGATCACGATAAAAGGATACTCTAGAATGGTTTATAACCACTATTCTGCAGATTCTTCTGCCAACTCCTGAAGAGTCGCCGGTGAGAATGATTTCATGCCTAGCTTGTCGATCATAAACTCGATACATCTTCGATCTAAAGCATTTGTGAACATCTCAGCCAACTGATACTCAGTGTTGACAAAATACAGCTCGATCACTCCATTCTCCACTTGCTCTTTGATATAATGGTAGCGTATATCAATATGCTTTGCCCGGGAGTGTTGAACGTAGTTGCAACAAATGGCAATGGTGCTTTTGTTGTCACAGTACATCGGAATTTTTTTAAATCCAAGACCGTAGTCAGCCTCTGTACTTGATATCGCAACGCTTTTCTGTCTTTTAGATGCCCAACTAATCAGTCTATCTCTAAGAAGTTGCACACTGCCTGAAGTGCTATGTCTAGTATCTCACCCAGCATGATCCGCATCTGCATAGGATATTAGAGCAATAGAGGAGTCCGTCGGATACCAAAGACCACGGTGAAGTGTTACTTTAAGGTACCGAAAGATCCTTTTCACAACATGTAAGTGCTTTTCGGTAGGCCGAGCCTGATACCGGGCACACATGCGTATAGCAAATTGCAAATCAGGCCTGCTAGCAGTCAGATAGAGAAGGGTGCCGATCATTCCACGATAAAGTTTAGGATCGACAGCAATCCTATCCCTATCCTCATCCAACTTGGATCTCTCCACCATTGGAGTATCCACGGGGTCACAGTTTTCAAAGTGATACTTTTTTCAAAGATTAAAGAGCATATTTGGACTGATTAATAAAGATGCCTCTGGGATTTTGAGAAATTTGTAACCCTAAGAAAAAGGAAATTTTTCCCATCATCGAAATCTTAAAACGTGTGGACATAATTTTTTCAAAATGGTTAGAAAGTCTTTGAGTAGTGGCAGCAAATATTATATCATCAACATAAATTTGTACCAGTATCATGTCGTTGCCTTCCTTAAGAATGAACAATGTCGGGTCCACTTTTCGTTTGGAGAAGCCTTCCGAGATGAGATAAGACGATAGGAGATCGTACCACACATTTGGAGCTTGTTTCAACCCATAAAGATCCTTCTTAAGCTTGTACGCATGATTAGGATAATCCGAGTTGACAAATCCATTCGGCTGGCTTACATTGACGTCTTCCCTTAATTCACCAGTGAGAAATGCTGTCTTTACATCCATTTGGTAGACGATCATGTTCATGTGAGCAGCATGAGCAAGGAATAGCCTAATTTCCTCCGATCTAGCAACAATAGCAAAGGATTCTTCAAAGTCTATACCCAAATCTTGTTTGTAACCTCGAGCAACCAATCTAGCCTTGTTATTTAAAACACTACCCAACTCATCAAGTTTGACCTTATATACCCACAAGAATGTAAGGAATGTCGACGTTGTCGGGTAAAAGAACTAATTCCTATACTTCAATTCGTTTAAATTCATTAAGTTCCTCTTGTATGGCTTCAATCCATTAAGATTGTGTCCTGGCTTGTTGCCAAGTTTTAAGTTCAACCTCGGAGAGAAATGCATCAAAGTAATAGTATAATGCACTTTCTTATAACTGATGGCGTGTTAAGACTGGTCGATCGATGTCACCAATAATATTTCAGATTGGGTGATCCTTTATCCATTTGGTGTTGTGATTTTCAATCCGTGGTGGTCTGTAGTGAACGATTGCAGGAGCTTCCTCTGATGTAGACGCACCGTTAGGGTTTTCAGGTATTTGTATACCAAAGAATGGAAGCTCTTGTAGGTGAGCAATTTCGAAATCATGATCATCATAATCCTCTTCAACATCATCAGGAACGAGTGGGGTGTTGATTCAGGTGTAGTTTGAGAATTGTTGGGGGATCGTGCATCTGGTTCAATAGTGACTGTCGATGCATCAGATTGATTTCCATTATCTTGAGCAACAACTTTGGGAATCAGAGCTACTAATGCAGGTGCTGGAGAATCATCACTTGGAGGATCAAAGATCTCATCAAACATAGGTTGAAATAACTCATCCCACTCAAGCCTTTTAGGTGGTGTAAATGATGGAGAACTAGGATTGTTGGGAGTTATTCCGTAATTGATAGTACTGGTTCCCATCTCATGAAGTGCGGGTTTAGAGCTGCGTTGCTCAGAAGCCATCGTTGTCAGCTCATCAAAATCGACATCAATAGTTTCTATTATCTTGCCAAGACGACGGTTGTAAATCCGGTAAGCTTTCTTTACGAGTAACTAACCAATGAAAATACCTATATCAGCCTTCAGTTGAAGTTTGCCCAAATTCTCACTATTTGTATTTAGATAACAAAGTGCACCAAACACATGAAGAAATGATATATCGGGTTTACGTCCATGAAGAATCGCATACGGTGCTTTTCCATGACGCTTACGAATGATAGAGCGGTTTTGGGTATAACATGTGGTTGTCACTGCATCAGCCCATAAGAATAAAGGAGCATTCGCATAAATCAACATAGTTCTAGCAGCTTCCATAAGTGTACGATTACGTCTTTCCACGACATCATTTTGTTGTGGAGGGCGAGCAACTTAAGTTTCATGTGAAATACCGACCTATTCATAGTAGTCTCGTAGAGTCTGATTAACGAACTCAGTTCCATTATCAGTTCGAATGCGGCGAACAGTAGCATTAACACGCACCTGGATCATCTTAAGAAATTTAATAATAAATTCTGGTGCTTGATCCTTTGTTGTTAAGAACTTTACCCATGTAAATCTTGAAAAATCATCCACCATGACGAGGATGTATTTTCTTCCACTCACACTAGCCGTACGCATTGGCCCGCAAAGATCCATGTGAAAAAGATGTAAAATTTCCTGGTTGGTGTCTTCAGCTTTAGGTTTGTAAGACATTTTAATGCTTTTCCCCAATGAACACGCGGAACATAATTGATTCTTGTTAAACTTGAGCTTTGGAAGACCACGAACAAGTTCGTTTTTAGCCAAATGATTAATTGCATCAAAGTTCAGATGTGATAACCGTCGATGCCACAAACATGACTTGGTCTTAGATGCTTTGGAGAGAAGGCATACAGGAGAAGCGGCCATCATGTTTTGAATAGACAGTGTGTAGAGATTATCAACTCGAGAACCTTTTAACAAGTCATTTCCTACAAGATCACGAATGAAGCAAGTATGTTGTCGAAAGCAACCTCAAGGTTTGAATCACAAAATTGTCCCACTGAGAATAAGTTATGACCGAGTCCTTCCACATAATACACCCTTGAAATCGTGACACTCCCAGTCTGATATTCGCCATAACCCATGATCTTTACAATATGGTCATTACCAAATTTCACCGTCCCAAGAAACTTAATGACACAATTTTTTAGCATCGAGCGATCTCCGGTCATGTGCTTGGAGCACCTAGAGTCCAAGTACCACAGGATGATTTGGACCATCTGAAAATATCATCAGACAAAGACGATGTATAGGAATCTAATTGTTCCTCTGTGTTAGCAGGTACAGATATAATTATCTTAGATTTTCTATCAGAAGAGTTCTTAGGTTTCCAAATTTTCTTCCTAGATGTCGGCTTAGATTCTAGTTGTCTAAGATCCTGAGGTACTTCTTCGCTGGTAGGAACAATGGTGGACGCAGACCTATTTAAAGGGCGCTTTTTACACTTCTTTATGCTAGAGTTCCTATTTAAAGGACGTTGAGACCTAACTTTAGTTGATGTGATCCTAGTTAAAGGGCACTTAGTTCCATTTGCAGTAAAGGTCCTACCAGTGGGTTGGCATTGCCATCCACTTGGGTGAATTTCTTCCCCATTGGTTTCCATTCAAGATTGTTCCTAATGGCATACATTTCATTAGCATGGTCAACAAGGAATAAATCATGACGCTAAGAAAACATGCATTCATTACAATTCCAACATCTCAAATTAGAATTCACATTTTTCTTAGGCTTCTGCATAGAGGCAGAACCTTTTGTCTTGGCTACATGATTCTTTTTATTTAAATCTGAAATAACATTACTAGGGTGAAGTTCTACTTTCTTCTTCATAGTGCTACTATTGGAAGGCTTGATCCTATCTTTCTTTACTTGAGATCCTTTAGCCTTAGTAGTCGCAGTTACTCCTGTAGAAGGCAATGGAACATTAGTGGAAGATTTTGATTTAGCCTTGATGGGTGTGTTTAAAGTAGGTTTAGCTCCTGGGGTTTTATTGAATGGAGTCATGGCAATGGTGGGGGGTTGTTGTTTAAGTGGTGCAGAACATGGTGGGCCTATGAAGTTAAGATATGATAGACAACATTGAACCCGCTCAATGTATAAATAGTAGCATTGTACTCGTTGTTTGTGGGATCAGATTCATATAAATCATCTAAAATGTCCCTTGTAAGAAGCACATGCCTAATTGCCTTTTTCATATAATCCCTATAAACCATTGAATTCTTAAGGTCCGGGTTCCTATAGAGCACCACTTCTTTTGTTTTTGGAGCATTAGAGGTCAGGGCAGAGATTGTAGCTGCATTGTCAACAACTTCTTGTACTTTGAGTTGAAGTGTCTCCTTTAATTCAGCTAAAACCATGTTTTTGTCTATGAGCTGAATATTTAAGTCAGAGATTTCCTCACACTGTTAGTTCAGTTGGTCAACAAGTGACTTTTGCTCTGCCGCATTAAAAGCGAAGCGTTCTTCTAGTGAACCATAAATTTGTGAGAAACCCTGCTTTACTTTATCAGACTCCCCTAGAATAGAAGTAATTCTATTTTCTAAGGCATGGTTTTTATTCTCTGCAGCCTCTAGTTCCACTTTCTCTGCTAATGACTCTCTCTTAAGTCTCATGATTTCGTCCTCTAATGCTTGAACCACCTGAATCATCTTGTCACTTGTCTCAACGTTGTTTTCACAATCAGTTTTTTTTGAAAGAGTTTCATTTTTAGATTTTTGTTCAATTTCAAGAGATATACAATGTTGTTGAAGCTCGTCAAAACATTTTGAAAGTGAGTTATAAGAATCTTGAAGCTTTAAAAATTCAGCGTTAGATTCGTGACAAGAATGATTATCTACATTATTCACAGGCTCAACAATATTCACAGGGAGACCATGCACATCATCACACTTATTCACAACAAATGTAATCTCAATAGCACATTTAATGGTCACAACTTGCATCACATCGAGAGACACCACTTGTTCCAAGAATCGGTCATATTCGGACAAAATTGTTTCTTTCTCAACAAAATGTTGCTCATAAGCATCATCCATTTCATAGAAAATTTTCTGAACTTCATTCATTTCGATATTAAGATTATCTCTGAGATCTAGAAAGCCCTCTTTAATAATGTTTACAAACGGAACAATCTCTTTCTCAAACACCGATTTCATGTGTTCGAAAGCCCATTCTCCGGCGGTTTGAGCCGTTGAAGTCGTACATTCCTCAATGACCTTGTCAAAACCGGTAAAGTATCGTCTAATCTCTTTCAAGCTTTCCAATATTGTACTTACCGATGGAAGACCCTTCAGAATTTCCTTAGGTTCATTCGGGTATACAAGTGTAGGAAATATACTAGGGTTTTCTCTAGTAGACACGTAAGTCGGTGTATGGATAAATACCCTTTGTATATTAAAGCGAGTTCTAAAATCTGTTTTAGCATTCTATTGATGTTATTTATCATAATCAAACTTGGATATTCCAAAAGCATTTTTGACCGATTCTCGTCAATTAGGTATATATACTCGGAATTATTCGATTTACCAATCGGGTCTAAGACTAAACCTTATTTTGTTGCATCATAAAGTCGCGAGTTGTGGTTAAGAGCTTGCTTTGCATAACCCGGGTTAGGTGGTAGGTCTGTTAGACGCGATAGAGTAAATTCCTTAAAAGATGAATGAAACAAGTGTACTAAGTGTGAAGCGGAATATTGTTTTAAAAGCAAAATTTCAGTCTTTTTAATTTTCTCAGACGCCTTAGTTTCCGTTTCAACCCTTTTAGACTCGAGAATTTTGAAATCCTTTTGTAGTTTTTGAAAATTAGTAACGACTGACTCTTTTTCTTTAAGTTCTTTTGAAAGATTTACTCTTAAATGTTCAATTTCTAGCAAGTTATCCATTTGGACTTTCCTAGACCTATCAAACTCTGGATTGGTTAAGGTATTGGTCAATGGAGTTAATTCCAAGGTTTGAACCTTTTCCGTGTACAAAGCAAGCTCGGCAGATAATGTCTGATTATCACTAAGGGTTTCAAGGACCGCAGTATTCATTTGGCCAAGCATAGATGCCGACACCATAACAAAATCTTGTTGAGCAGGCGAATTGGTAGTCGTAATAGCTCTCGGTTGTGTTTCACTCAAAGTCTGGGGACTTGCATTGATATCGCTATCATTGTTTGCCTCCTTGTTTGAATTACTAACCACCAGAGGCTGTTCCGGATACTAAGACGGTTGCTCAACTTGATAAGGTACAATACTAGTATCATTGGCAGTATTTGGTACCTTAGAGATTTGGTCAGACTTGTAGAGTGAAAGATTTGCCATAAGAGATGCCTTGGCGGTGTTGTATTCATCACAATCTGAATCATATGCATCAAGATCATCACATTGATATGATGCATTGTTAGTGAAAGCTGTTGTGAGTCCTTCAGTGTCTGCAACTCCTGGATCTGCTAGAATGATAACTCCTCTTCATCTAGCTCACGCCCATTTTCTTGAGCTTTTACCAACATGACCTTCTCCTCAAACCATGAAGCATCCCTTCTCCTTTTGGGTTGCTTACACTCCCTAGCCATGTGTCCTTCCCCTTTGTAGTTGTAGCAGATAATCATCTTCACTTTGCCAGTATTGTTTCCTCTTGGAATAGTGTTAAATGAGCGTGCACCATAATTGGATGAACTTGGTCTCCCCTGAAGTGGTTGCACCATGACTCTACCATCTTAAATTGTTGCTTGTTGACGAGAGTTAGAAGAATTTCTAAACTGATTATTTGTTGGAGATGGTCCTCTGTAACCTCTTTTGTTCAATGTTTGAGTTATATAGACAGACATTTGTGCTAGTACATCAGTAGGATTATCCCCTTGTTTTAACTCAGGAACTAGAACCTCATTATCGAAGTAGAAAAATGGTTCTGGTAGAGCTACATACACACTTGAAGGAGTACTGACATGTTGTGAATAGTGGGGTTGAGTAACTTCTTGTTGCTGGTAGGTGATGGCAGGATTTGTAGGTGGTTGATAAGGAGAGTATTGTTGTTAATCATGTTGTGATGATGGTGCGGGTAGTTGATATTGTTGCTGATATAATGTAGGTGGTTGTGGTAATATCGAATACTGTGGAAAGCTTGGAGTCTGAAACATGGGCTTGTGATAAGATTGTTGTCCCATATCATATGGAGTATTGTTGTATGACAATGTTGGATGATTTGCCATTAACGCCAATGGTTCGGAATAAGATCCTTGAGACATGCATTTCTGGAGCACATGTTTCTCGTGTTGCTGCAAGAAAGCATATAGTTTATCAAAATTTGATTTGTGCAAATCCTGAATCAATTTAACGTTAGTGACATATTGGCTTCACTCTGGGGGTAACGTGTTCAAAATCTTGGTGTTGAGTTGAAATTAAGCAATCGTGAGATTATACACTTTCAAATCATTCATCAATGTAGTGAAGCGCCAGTAGTAGTTACTTGGCAAAATTTACCCAAAACCAAGAAAACCCTAAAAATGGTGGAAAATTCTCTCTAGCCGCCGCTGCCTAAGATCATCTTTTTTTGTTCTTTGATTCTTGATTTTACTTTTCTTTTCACATAACGTGATTGTTGAGTAACTAATTCTCTGAATTGAGTTTCTTTTACGTTTATGTTTTTGTGATTAGGGGGGGCAAATCTGGTCAAAACGAATTAGGGTTTCTAGGGTTTGTACGGTTGCTGAGTGTTTGTTCTTTCCTATCATGGTTCTCGATTACGATCTGTTTTTGTTGGTTGTTCGTGTTATGGAGGTGTTCTAGGGTGAAAGGGAGTGACGGTTTTTTAGGGTTTTTACTGTCTTAGGGTTTGTTATTTCATGGATAATAGGGGAATTGATGGTAATGAAGGGCATACGCAGATTGATGTTAATGCGTTATCTGAACGAATGCAGCGTTTGAGGGAGACCATGGCAGGGTCTACGGCTGCTAGGGTTTCGGTTTATGGTGCTGCTGGAATTATGAATTCGGCTAGGACTAGTAATGCGGCTGAGTTGCAGTCTGTTGCTGGTAATGACGACAATCAGGGAAGTTCTCTTTCTCATGATTGTTGGAACGCTGTTCGGGGCAAGCCGACTCAAGAATTAGGGCATGTCGGAATACGCACCAGTGCTACTGCTAGCCAAGGTACCTACGAGCACCCTTCGGCTCAGTCTAGAGATGAGGAGAGCTCATCTAATAAGAATGGAAAAACGTTTGCGTCATTAGTGCAACCTGCATTCAATAAGACGATTCATATCCAAGAGTTGCATAATGACGAGAACGTAACAGGGGTTGCTGTGGCTCTTCCATTTGATGCTGTTGAGGAGGTAAGCTCACACTTTAGTAATACATTATTTGGGTATTTTATCGGAAAACGTTTAGCGTTTCCGTTAGTCGACAATTATGTGAAGAACGTTTGGTCCAAGTATGGATTGAAAAGAGTGAAACTTCAGGACGAGTTTTTTCTATTCCAATTTGAGACTAAAAATGGTATGGAAAGTGTTTTGGAGAATGGCCCGTGGCTGATTCGTCAAGTTCCATTAATTCTTAATGTATGGTCGTCTGTTACTGATTTGCATAAGGCAGAGATTAGGAAGGCTCCGGTTTGGGTCAAAATGCACCGTGTTCCTATAGTTGCGTATTCTGAAGTTGGTCTAAGCTTGATTACATCTCAGATTGGTCGACCTATCATGTTAGATTCTTATACTAGTAGTATGTGTATCAATCCATGGGGTCGAAGTACATTTGCTCGGGCACTTATTGAGGTTTCTGCTGCGGATGCTCTTAAAAAATCCATGGTTGTTGCTATCCCGATTGAGAAAGATAAAGGGCATAATTTGGTGACTATTGATATTGAGTATGAGTGGACTCCTCCTAGATGCTCTACTTGTCTCATTTTTGATCATATTGATTCTAAATGTCCTAAGTTGCCTTTGGTTGTCAATAGTGAGGTTGCTACACAGGTTGTTGTCGTAGATGACGCTCGTATGGCTAATGATAATGATGGTTTTGTGGTAGTTAATAATAAGAAGAAGAAGGGTAAGAACAAGCAACATCAGGTTGTTGGGATTAAATTAACTAAACCGGCTCTTAATCTTTCTTATCGTGTTGTTGAGAAAGGGGGTAGTTCTAAGATGACTAAACCAAAGGATTCGTTAGGTCCTTCAGTTCCGGCTGCTCCAAAGAAGGATGGATCTATTCTTAAGAGGGGATTCCTTAATAATAAGGTTTTGGCTCCTGATTCTAGTCTAACGGGGACAAGCAACAAGAATTCCTTTGGTGCTTTGAGTGGTATGATGGATGATGGCACTGATTGGGAGGATGGTAGTGGCCCAACAGATGATGTGGTGAATGCTGATAGTGAGACTGACGAAGATATAGTGATTGATGATTGCCATGGAACTCGTCAGCCGGATATTCGCACTTCTCATGCATCATGATGATCTCATTTTTTCATTGTTTATGCACTTTTAGGTGGTTTTTTCCTATTGGTGTAATTTGTATTGTAATTGTTTGTTAGAGTTCATATGGCATGTCATATGATTTAGTGGTTGTTCAAGCTGGTTAGCTTGAGGTTAATGTAGCATTTCCGCTACATTCTATTGTACTTTATCGCTTTTTGGGAATATATTTTACCGGGGATGAGGCCCTTTTACCCAAAAAAAAGCGCCAGTAGTAGTCATGAAGAGTTTCCCCTGGAATGTATGAGAACCTATCAGACAAGTCATAAAGTTGACGCTATCGTTCCTGCTTGGAAAGTGAAGTCCCTTGTAACAAAACCGTTAAGCGATCCCAAATCTCCTTTCTACATTGTGTTTGCTTACCATACGATAAAAATCAGGTGGAAGAGCTTGAAGTATAGTCTGAATGACCATTTCATCCGCATCGGCAATGATTTGGTTGGCAGGCGTTAAATCAGAAAATTGCCTTGGCCGAGTCACATTGTCTACAGTAATTTCGCCCCAATCGAGTGGTCCTTGCTCAATGGATTGAACCATAATCTCCCACTGGGTCTACCCATAATATACGACATCATGCGACCTTGTCATGCTTGAAATAGCTATTTGATAAGCAACGGTGGACGGGTATCCGTACCCGAGATGATAGAAAGGTCAGTAAGCGATGTCATTGTAGTCACGAATGAACGTGAATTCATTTTTTATCACTTGAAGAAAGATTACCAAATTGATCGAGCACTGAAATAAAGTTAAGTGTTTTAGTGTTGTTTAAACAAGATGTTGTTATCTTTTGGTTGTGAGTTTTTGTGAAAGTCTACAAAGAAATGCAAAGTCAAAAATCCTGTAAGTTGTGCAAATTCTTCGCAATACCCCAAATCCTTCGTAATAATCCCAACAAGTATTCTGTCGCAATACAAGCAAATGATCTGTCGCAATGCACACAAATGTATCTATCTCAATGCACACAAATGTGTCTATCTCAATGCACACAAATGTATCTATCGCAATACCACAATATGAGTCTATCGCAATACCATAATATGAGGCTATCGCAATACCACAATATGAGTCTGTCGCAATACCACAATATGAGTCTATCGCAATACCACAATATGAGTCTATCGCAATACCACAATATAAGTCTGTCGCAATGTGTATCGCAATCCAAAACCCTATCGCAATGTGTCTTGCAATAAGTGTCGCAATCCCGAAACCCTAGGCCTTTGCGATGGAATTACAAGCAGTTGTGTCGCAATGTGGGTACTGTTCCGAATCTTGAAAGAAAAAAGTGAAATTTTTTCCTAGAAATCCGTGATTTTAACCAAACCAAAGCACCCAAATCTCTACCACAACTATGTAGAAGATATATGGATCACTTGGAAAAACAAAAACACGAAAAAAATATGAAACTTGGGTATAAATCAATCAAAAGCACACGAACATACTAAAATAATCATGAACAACACAAAACCTACCTCTATTTCATCCCATGGCTCTGATACCAATTGTAGAACCTTGGTAATCTATGATCTAACAAGAGGGTTGATGTTTCTAGTGAGAGAAAGTAGACATTGACAGATGAGAGAAAATGTGTGAAATCTATTAAGAAAATGAAACACCCAACACCCCTTTCCATGAAGGAAAGGGGTTTATATACCCTCATGGGTCGGGCTAATATAAAATGTAACTAAACTATACTACGAGCCCTTAACTATATTGGAGTGACCGAGACTTTCTAAATACGAAAACGTATTTCTAACAGTTCTTATTCATTATTTGTACATATAGTTATTTTTAGAACTCATACTTGATATATACATAATGTGTATGTAACATATAGGCATAAGAATAAAACATTTACTTCCAAATACCTTAAAGTATACAATAGTCAGTTTTCTTTCTTTTATTCTTATGCATAAATGTTTTATTCTTAACACAAAAGATTATCTCGCTAAGTTCGACCCAAAAGTCGTACGAAGGAGTATTTATTGGATATTCTCAAAATATCAAAGCTTATATTGTGTTAAATAAACAAACCAAGAGTGTCGAGGAATCTTTGAACGTTACATTCGACGACAAACCACCTCCCTCTAGGACATTACCTTTGGTAGATGATGATCTAGTTGAAGGCCAAACTAATGACAATCCAATTGACGTTGAAAAGGACAAGGGAAATGAACCATTAAAAATTTAACCTTTAAATATTAAGGAATCAAAAGGGAATTCTTTAGAAAATGTTATCGGTAAATTAAATGAACGAACCTTAAGGTCTGAAGATCAAAATGAAAGTAATTTCTTCTGCTTCGTGTCTCAAATAGAACCTAAAAATGTTGATGAAGCTATAATCGATGAAAGTTGGGTTCTTGCTATGCAAGAGGAATTAAATCAATTTGTAATAAACGATATTTGGTACTTAGTACCTAGACCTAAAAACCAAACGATAATTGGGACGAAATGTGTTTTTCGTAACAAATTAGATGAAAAATGTATTGTGTCGAGAAACAAAGCTAGACTTGTTGCTCAAGGTTATAACCAACAAGAAGGTATTGACTATGATGAAACCTATGCCCCGGTTTCCCGTCTTGAGTCCATAAGAATTTTACTTGCTTATGCATGTGCTCATCACTTCAAACTTTATCAAATGGATGTTAAAAGTTCATTTCTAAACGGTTTTATAAACGAGGAAGTGTACGTTGCACAACCTCCTGGTTTTGAAGACTATGAAAAAACTAATTATGTTTATAAACTTAAAAAGGCTCTTTATGGTCTCAAGCAAGCACCCAAGGCATGGTATGACCGACTTAAGTCATTTCTAATTGAACATAAATATTCAATGTGTCTAGTGGACTGTACATTGTTCACTAAGAAAAAGGAGTCACACATAATTATTGTTCAAATATATGTCGATGACATTGTCTTCGGGTCTACATGTCAATAACTTTGTTACGAATTCTCTAAAATCATGCATGACAAATTTGAAATGAGCATGATGGGAGAACATAACTCTTTCTTGGGTTTACAAATTAAACAGATGGAGGACGGGATCTTCTTTAACCAATCCAAGTCTATAAAAGAAATGCTTAAGAAATTTGGACTAGAATACTCTAAACAAACAAACACTCCTATGTCAAATGAAACTAAACTAACCAAAGACGGTGTTAATGACTATGTTGATGGTACAAACTATCATGGTATGATTGGTAGCTTACTTTATCTAACGGCTAGTAGGCTAGATATTATGTTTAGTGTTTGTATGTGTGCACGTTTCCAAGACAATTCGAATGTGTCTCATCTTGAAGCGGTCAAAAGAATCTTTAGATACATCAAGGGAACAACTCACCTTGGATTATGGTACCCAAAGGGAACGGGAATGGAAACCGTTATCTATGCGGACTCGAACAATGCCGGTGATTACGTCGATAGAGAAAGTACAAGTGGTGTTTGTATATTTATCGGATGTTGTCTTACCTCATGGTTCTCAAAGAAGCAAACCGCACTAGCCATTTCAACAACCAAGGCCGAATATGTGTCGGCAGGCAAAGCATGTCAACAAGCATTATGGATGAAACAATCTCTTGTCGATTACGGTACTAAGTTGGAAGACGTTACAATCTTGTGCGACAACAAGGGAGCTATTGATCTTAACAAAAATCCCGTATTGCACGCTCGAACCAAGCACATTGAAATTCGGTACCTCTTTCTACGTGACAACGTCCAAAAAGGTAACATCTCTATTGACAAGGTATATTCGGAAGATAATATAGCCGACATTCTAACTAAACCACTAAAACGTGAGCCCTTTAATCTCTTAAGACTAGGCTTAGGCTTAATGGAACTCTCTTGTTAAAACTAAAAGTTTTCTGTCACCGGACCCCGTCGGTTTCCCCCTTGGGTCTGTGGAAGGGTCCGTGTGTCTGATACTTTTCAAAAAAATTTATATCAGTCAAAACAAACACAAACGAAACACAACACAAAACTCATCTTTCTGTTAAAACACGAACACCATCATCATAAACTCATCTCTCCACCAATCCTATGGCTATTTCATATATTTTATTGTGCAAATCAATCACTGTAAGTGTATCTCTCTCTTTTAGTCTCTCTTATTATCACATTATCCTATTTCTGAGTCTAGGGTTCTTTTTAACAGCACAAAATTAAATTTAGGGTTTCACTTAGGGTAGTGAAATTAGCCATTGCATTGCTTTAATACAACATAAAAACACTTTGTATGCATAAACCCATGAACAAATCACTAGGAATTACTATGAATCCGCAAGAAATTTTTTTAACAAAAATTCGTGTCACTAATTAGGTCTTGCTAAATCCATTTTTCAAACATTGTAAATGATAAATATCCCAAACGAGTTTTAACATGGCATACAAGTCTCATGAACGCTAAAGGAATTGCATAATTAATATGCATTTTCGGGTACGCTCATTTGAAGCTAAATGGAAAATAAGGAGCGTTTGAGTTATCTCAAAATTATGAATTCTATATACTTTCAAAAATTGATTTTGGGTCGAGATAACCGCACCTCCAAATATGTTGCATATAGGCACACACTAGGCACAAGATAGTTTAAAATTCAAAGAATTATACTAACTTGATGATGTTTTGCCTTAGGATAAAAATGCCTCCCGCATGGACCTACGACCAAAAAGACACAACAAGCTATATCCCTAAGTTTCACAAGCCAAAACATCTCACCTCTAGTCAAAGAGAACTATGTAGAGAATTAGAAAATAGCACTTTCCATGAGGGTCGCCTTGTCCATCACTCCTTAACGGATAACACTGATATTCGTTAAGTCTTCTCTAAAATCAACTTTGATTGTCTCTTGGACATGGATGAAAAAATTTGTCCTTAATTTGTTCTAGAATTCTATATGTCCGTAAGGGTAACTTTTGATGAAAACCATGTCTTATTTGTGAACTTTAGAGCAAATGACACTACTACTCATACTCATTAGACCAATTTGCTGGCACCCTTAGATACCAAATCAAGGAGCATGTTCTACTCCGACCTTCACTCTCTTACTGCTCTTGAAAATACTAACATACCTAGGGATGCCCAACATAGATATAATACTAGATTAGATGACAAGGATCTGGTTAAATCTACTCTCTTCAAACGGCGTATTGATGAGACTCTTCTTTCAAACACAAGAAAAATCATCCATAAGGATACATACGGTATGGAAGCTAGGATACATACGATGCAACGTTATGTGTTTGGTAGGAAACAAAGACCACAACAATGCATGTGAATGTTACATGCTATATTGTCTCGAAAAGGAAAAACCTTTCAATATTGCTTACTATATTTCTAATCGAATGTCTCATGTCCGAATTCTACCTACTTCCACTCGATAGACCAATTTACCACTCGATAGCACCTATTCCTCCAAGCCCTAGTGAACGTCAAGGGATATATCACATTGTTGATGTGTATGATCTCAATTAGTGAAAAAGAGTAACAAGACCTTTAGCAACTCAATCTAGAGATAAAGGAAAAAGGCCACTACATCCGGCTAATTCCTCATCCCCGGGTAGTGAAAATGATGGCCTCCCTAGCTATAGGCTATCCTATTTAGACTATCTTAATAGATTATCTGAAATCATTAATGCCTCCGCTGAGTTCAAACAAACCAAAGGGATGTTCAAATGTCTTGGAAGATTTCTCACTAGGATGGAGAGAAGAAAGGCAAATGAGACATGATAGTATGAATGTGTATTCATGAACTTTGTTCCAAAGTTCACAACAATGATGTTATGTAGAAACACTTTGAGCATGTTGGGCCAATGAAAGTTTTAACTATGGACCAGCCTAGATTTGTTTAAATTAGACTAAGTGTTACTGATCGCTGAGAGGACCAGCGATAGAGACCAGACCAGTGGAAGGCAAAGCCTCAGCTGGCGCACCAGGAACATTCAAGTCAAAGACAACGTTAGAGAAGTCGAAGACAATCTGAAGTCATACTCACCAACGATTATGGATAGCTGTGATGTAGAAGGAATGTGTTGGTGTTCAAGGATCTCTGAGTTGACAATACTCAGAGATCACTTAAGAAGCCTAAAAGTCTGATACAAGCAAAGCTTGTCCAATCCTTTTATAGTTTAGGCGGGAGAATCTACTAAGTGTTTTGAGCGGGATAAAACAAGAGATTCAAGATTAAGCCTAGTAGGACCTAGTGGGACAAAAGGTGAACAGTTGGCAGAACTGTTCACCTAAAGTTGTAATACAAGGCTTTTGCCTAGTATAAAAATTTCGTTGTTCCAGTCTATTCGAATTGATTACTGGTTTAACGTGTGACTCAGTCGTCTTTTGGTGGGAAACAATAGAGTGGTCATTGTAGTATAATTAAATTAAAAACGTTAAAGTAAATGACGGTAATTAAAACTAAAACTAATTAAAACGTAAATTGTGAAATATTAAAACTTTTAAAAGTAAATTAATCAAATGACAAAAAGTAAAACGCGACGAAAATTAAATAAAAATGAAAATTAAAATTGACAATTTAAAATAATGCAAACTTAAAAAAATAAAACTAAGACAAAATATTAAAAACCAAACCTACCGTCAGAATCAGATCGGAATGTACTCGTCGGAATGCACGCTTACCTCTCCAATCGGAATGTGGTCGGAATGTGTCCTCGTCGGAATATTTGTCAGAATCCCCTATCGGAATGATCTAAAACACCTCCAATCAGAATCCTGGTCTGAATACACCTTATCGGAATACCAATTAAAACCCCTTGTCAGAATCCCCAATGGGAAAGTGAGGAACCAACTCCTAATAGGAATGTCACAAAGAGGACCTTCGTCGGAATCCAAAAAGGAATCCGAGTCAGAATAACCAAAACCCTTTTCCAATCTACTGATCGGAATGTAGGTCGGAATATCAAATCCCCTTTCCGATTTGGTATGATCGGAATACAGTAGGCAAAACGTAATAAGCTAGATCGAATAAGTTATTAACCAAATAAGCACATGACTAAAAATTTAACTAAAACACGTATAAGAAAAAGCTAATAAGCTAAAATTTAAAGACTTCTGAAAACACTTAAATGAAAAAGAAATTCGAAAACAACTTTTTAATAAAAATAACTTTTATAAACACTTAAGTAGATTTAAGATAAACACAAATAAGCTATAAAAATCAATAATCCAAGATAATCAAAAACATAAAAATATAGCATTTAATCAAATAAGAATAACAATAAGCACATAAATATAAAGATTAAGCAAAACAAGAAAGGTAGAATGAGAGATTAAAAATAAGAACTTGATTAAAAATAAAATTCAGTAACAAAATTAAAAGGCTTACTTGAAATTAAAGGCAAGAAATTAAGGTGCAAGAAATTATGGTGCAAGACAAGAAAATTAAATGACAATTAAGTAAATGACATGAAATGAAAGGGTGGAAGTAATGAAAATGGTGGAAGACTAGTTTGTCAAGTTAGCCAACACCTCCTAATGTGATATTAGGAGGGTATTTATAGGAGATTAGGGAGGTAAGCATGTGTTGGAAGCTTCATTCTTTCTTTCTTTCTCGTCTTTTTGTCTTCTAAATTCTTCGACTTCTTCGACTTTGTCTCGGGATTAATTAAACTCGTCTTGTAATTTCTTCATTAATTAGACTTGAGTTCTTCGGCTTTATTAAACTTCCGTCTTTAGACTTGTTCTTCGATAAATCTTTAGAATAGGCCTTGGACTTCCGTTCTTTTTGCACTCTTGATCTTTTGACTTCGTCTTTTGTCTTTTTCTTCGATAAAAGCCCGTGAAAGCCCATGTTTTCTTCCATTTTCACATTTTGATCCTAAATTACAACAAAAACACAAACCACGCATAATTCTGACATTTACGACATAAAATACACGTTTTGGCTTGGTTATTATAATAATTAAGTAGTAAAAGGATAAGTGTTTTCACACTTATTAAATCCCCTACACTTGACCATTGCAATGTCCTCATGCAATGCATTAATTACAAAGCAAATTTTACATTTTCCATCACAATAAATCCACATTGGCCTTTATTAAAGAGATAGAAAATTACAAAATATTTAAGGGAAGAAAAACAAGTAAAGAAATCAAAGACCTACCTTCGTGTTTTGGAAATGTCATGAATGTTTATCATCCTCAAGTTTCACGTTCCCCGAACCAAGCTTAAAAACGAGATCATTGTTATTATAAGTTAGCAAACTAACACAAATTCATGTGGGCCAATTATTCACTTAGACTCCCTTATTCCTAGGTGTATCTCTTATATTTTATTGTTGTCTTGAATGATCACGAGGATGCATTGTTGACTTATTTCGATAGTTTATTTAGGCCGAAAATAAAGTAGGACGATTTAATTAGTAGTTAGCTAAAGGACAAAATCTTTTAAAACTACTTCTCAGGACCTCATAAAGTTCATATCTTGGCATAACTCGCTTCACGATTTGAGACCTTTCTCGGACCGATATTTGGCATTGACTTCATACTTCAAATCTTGAGAGACGTTCATGAAATAATGGTCTTCTTTTCATAATAGCAATTTCTTCACTTGAAGTTTTTGAGAGATTCATCATATTTGGACCATGACTTCTTCATTTTTCTCCAATCTTTATTTGGGATTTTGATATACAACGATCCGCCTCCTTTTAGGACTTGGATCTATTTATCCTCATACCTTGTCAGGGCCTTTTCGGATAGACTTCTCCATGATCTTTTGGGGAGTATTTGCTTTTCGTCGTGTGTCTCGATCCTTCATATTGATTTTTGATAAATGATTCTTCACATCACTTTTGGATCTTTAGCAACAAAATGTAGCCCTCATGTCTTGTTAGGACCTTTTCGGACTCGCCAATCTTCGCATCCCGCTTCAATAAGTTATGCCTTGGCTATGAACTCTAATTAATACCGGGCAACTTTTAAACGATCTTGGGCTAGAAGCTAAGTAACTTTTCAAATCGTACAACCTTACTTATTGCCATTATATTTATTAACAAGCGATGGGAGAAAAAGCTCATAATCAACTCACATAAATTCATGAAAGAATACCAAACTTATAACTGACTCTATCATCTCTCGTTCTCCACAATTTAAAATCTCAAGGAATGAGACTCGTGGATGCTTAGCCTATTAAATCAAAGTTTTGGGTTTTCAAGTCATCTATAGGATCTTGCAACTTCTTAGACTTTTTCAAGTTTAGAATTCGCATTTTAAAGTTCCCTTGATAAACGACTTACTAGGATCAATTATAGGAACTTGCGAAAAGTTCTCGTTCTTAACCCGTAAGAGTTAAGACTTTCGCGTTTTAAAGTTCCCTATATAAAAGCCTAGCAAAACTTGACTTAAACACGTTAAGGATACTAGCTAGAGTAAACTTAGATAAGTAAACTCGGGTTGAGTCAAAAAAATTCACAGCGTTTGAAAATTAAAACCACTTTATTAAAATTTATTCTAGCAAAGAAAGAAAATATCTATAACAAAGGTAAATACTACTAGGCAAAAATAGATCAAAAATTTTAAAAAATGTCGAAAAATCAATTTTCCGATTAAAATGAAGACAAATACAAGGAAAAGCCCACTTAACTTCGATAGAAGTCCCCCTACACTTAATATAAACATTGTCCTCAATGTTTAAGCATATGGAAGTAACCTCCCCTACACTTAGGACATTGTGCACTTTGTTTAAATCTTGCTAAGTAAAGGACAACTAAAGTGATTCCTATTTCAATCTTAATTGATAAAATAATGAATCAAAAGAGTTTAGGATAGAACCGGGAAGACGGGTACATGGAATCACGGGTCGTCAAAAGTCATCAAGAATGGGTCTTTGAAAGCTTGAATCCCTACACATGATAAGAAAGAAAACAACAAACATATACTAGGGTCTCCCCCTACACTTATTATAAAAACAAAAGAAAAAGGATAGATACTGCGGGTTGCCTCCCGAGAAGCGCTTGTTTTTGTTAACCGAGTCGTGAGCCTGTCTCGACCTTGATTAGCATAGGAAGAAACTAGAAGAACATCCACTGGGATGAAAGACATAGTTTTCGTCGATCAAATAACAAAGGCTTAAGGCGAACAAGGCAAGCCAAAGAAGAGTAGGCAAGGTTCCCTTAAGCAAAGATGGAGCACGGTGGTAGCAAGTGTGCTGAGGTGTAAGCATATTTCCATAAGTTCCAAAAATCTTTCCTCTTATTTCATTAGATGGATACTGAGATGGCTTAGAAATTGCAATACCGGGATCGAACACCTTTTCCTTTAGGGGAAAATAACACTCAGGCTCAGTAGAATTTGAATAGGATCCGCTCATAAATCTCACAATCTCATCCTCAGAAGGTGGATAGAGAGGTGTCAAGACATAAGTGCTGCGAATATCGGTGTCGGCCGGCTTCTTATCCTTTGAAACGGGTTTCTTCATATCTAAAGGAGGATAAAGACCATAATCATCAAAGTCCAAAGGAGGAGAATCACTCTCATTTGGGAAGTAAGTGTTGAGAAAAGTAGCAAAATCTTCCTCAAATGAGTAGTCATCCAAAGTAGGATCAAGTATTGTTGGCGGAGGATCTTCATCAAAAGTAGGTGCAAGGTCATAAAGTAAAGAATCACTCGAGAGAGTATCGACATCCTCAAAGTCATCATAAGTTGGCATGTCTTTATACTCAGAAGTAAAATCATCAGAATCATCCATGTCAGAACTAGAATCATCATTATAGTCATCATAGATCGGTGGAGACTCATGAATTGGTGGAGGATCTAAATTGGAGAGAGAATCATCCACATCATCTTGGAACAGTGGATTATCATAGCAAATATCGAAAAGAGGATTGTTGTAGACGACAAAATCATCAAGCACATTAATCATATTCGCTGATTCTCTTCCATTAGATTTGGTTGTGATCTTCCCCATTTTAAACACTTGTGCATCATTCCCGACTCTTAAGATGAGCTCACCTTCGGCAACATCAACTAAGGCTTTTCCGATTCTCAAGAATGGCCGACCAAGTATTAACAGAATACGAGGGTCCATTTCATAATCAACAACAACAAAGTCGACCGGAAAAGTGAAGGTACCAACTTTAATAAATACATCTTCAGCAATACCAACGGGGTAAGCGAGAGTTCGATTTGCTAGCTCCAGAGTCATCTTTGTTGGTGTAAGGTCGGGTAATGATAGTGTTTTCAAAACACTTAAAGGCATCAAATTAATACTTGCCCCGAGATCAGCTAAGGCAGTAAATTCTTCGGTTTTGTTAAAAATGCAAGGCAACACAAAACGACCGGGATCTCTATTTCTGGAAGTTCTTTAAGAATGATTGCAGAAAAGTTTTAATTTAAGTATGTGTTGACAAACTCAGCCATCTTTTCCTTCTTGTTAAGCAATTCCTTGAACGCTTTGACAAATTTTGGCATTTGGACAAGTGCTTCAACGAGGCTAATGTTGAAGGTCATTTGAGATATCATCTTCAGAAAAAAAGTGATTTGAGCATCCTCTTTAGTAAGCTATTTGCTTTTGTCTAACCGAGAAGGATAATGGATGTTGGGTTTATAGGTGGAAGGTGGGGTGGGTGAAGGGTTTTTCTTGGGTACTTCTTCAGTAAGAGGTGGAGACGGTAATGTAGGACTAATACTAGGCGTGGGAGTAGGAGGGATAAATGGTAGAGGAGGAGGTGTAGATGGAGTAACTGGGGGAGGGATAGATGGTCCTACAAAGGTAGCTCTACTACGTGTAGTAATAGCACTCACATTCGCTCTCGGGTTGGTGACGGTATTTGAAGGAAGAGAGCCCGAAGTAGAGGGTTGAGTAGTTGGTAAGAAACTAGCCAACATATTCTTCAAATCATTTGTTTGAGTGCTAAAAGAGGTTAGTATATCATGTCGAAGCTCGGATCTAATATCATTCCCTTGCTTTGTGATATCCCCTTTCAAGTTGATAATTTAGCTTTGCAGATTCTTAATTTGCTCTCCTTGGGTCTTTATGAAAGCTTCAACATCATGATTAATGGGTGGAGTTTGTTGAGCGGGTGGGTGATAAGGATTAGAAACTCGAGGTGGGTTTGGGTTGCTTCTATTGTACTTTTTGGGGTTGGGGTTTTGAGGAGAAAAACCGGGTGAAAGAAAGTTGTTAGAACAGTAACTTAGCAAGTTACGATCACCTTGAGGTCGGGCTGGATAGCTTTCCGTTGAATAGCTACCATGAGCCGCATACACGTTTTCCGGATTGTTATGAGTAGAAGGACAATCAGTGTATGAACGAGGACCCCCGCAAATCTCACAAGAAAGTGCTACAGCTTTAACCTGTTGTTAATTTGTAGCCAAAAGTTGCATATTCTTGCTCATTTCGACCATTGCGCGGGTCAATTCGATGATATCAGGATTTGAAGAAGTAGAAGAAACATTGACTCTCGGGTTATTCCTTGAAGATGCGGATGAATCCCAATTTTTGTGATGAGTAGTCACGTTCTCTATAAGCTCTCTACACTCCTCATGTCTTCTTTTCATAAATGTGCCACCGGCGGCTGCATTAATCGTATCACGATTACGAAAAGTTAAACCGTTGTAGAAAGTATCAATTAAGGTAACAGGGAGCATGTTGTGGTTTGGACATCGATCGATCAAAACATTATATCGTTCCCAAGCATCAAAAAGTGATTCATCAGGTTCTTGAGTAAATCCACTAATTTGATTTCGAAGGCTCGTGACCATGGATGGTGGAAAGTAGCGCGACAAAAAGCGTTGAGTCATCTCATCCCAAGTATGAATTGAATTCTTCGGAAGACGATCAAACCATTTTTCGACATGGTGGGATAAGGTGTGTGGAAATAGGTGAAGGCGAAGAAAATCCATAGTAACACCAGGCAACTTCATGCTTTGAGTAACGGTAATGAACTTGTCGAGGTGTTTGTTGGCATCATCATCCGGCAATCCGCGAAAAGGACAAGTGTTTTGAACTTGTTGGATCATGTGATGCTTCAACGAAAACTCAGGAGCTGTGATTTGCATCGGTGCAATCGGTCCTCCTCGTCCAGTCATCGTAGGTTGACAAAGCTCCTCCATCGTTCTAAGATCAGGTGGGGGAACATTGTTGTTATTATTATTGTTGAGGTGCGGTGGGTTATTGTTATTTTGCACACCAGCCATATCTAAATCTTCACGAGTCTCGGGCTCTGAATAAGTTGAAGATCTAGTACGCATGCACCTGCAAAAGCAAAAGAAAAAGATACCAAAGAAATAGAGAATATATATGTACGTGTATAAAAAATAAAAATCTTTTTGGATTTTTGAAATTTTTAATTTTTATGGATTTTTAACAATTTTTAATTTTTATGGGTTTTTGAAAATTTTTGAACAAGAAAAATAACGTTCACGAGTGAACGGATCTCAAAATTCAACGCGTCTCTCACATAAAACCGTTAATCTTCACGAAAAGAGCCGGTAGCGACGCCATTAATACAAGGCTTTTGGCTAGTATAAAAATTTTGTTGTTCCAGTCTCTTCAAATTGATTACTGGTTTAATGTGTGACTGAGTCGTCTTTTGGTGGGAAACAATAGAGTGGTCGTTGTAGTATAATTAAATGCAAAACGTTAAAGTAAATGAGGGTAATTTAAACTAAAACTAATTAAAACGTAAATTGTACAATATTAAAAGTTTTAAAAGTAAATTAATCAAATGACAAAAATTAAAACATGACGAAAATTAAATTTGACAATTAAATAAAATGAAAATTAAAAGTGACAATTTAAAATAATGCAAACTTAAAAAAATAAAACTAAGACAAAATATTAAAAACCAAACCTACCGTCGGAATCCGATCGGAATCAGATCGGAATGTACTCGTCGGAATGCACACTTACCTCTCCAATCGGAATGTGGTCGGAATGTGTCCTCGTCAGAATATTTGTCAGAATCCCCTATCGGTATGATCCAAAACACCTCCAATCGGAATCCTGGTCTGAATACACCTTATCGGAATACCAATTAAAACCCCTTGTCGGAATCCCCAGTCGGAAAGTGAGGAACCAACTCCTAATCGGAATGTCACAAAGAGGACCTTCGTCGGAATCCGAGTCGGAATAACCAAAATTCTTTTCCGATCCACTGATCGAAATGTAGGTCGGAATATCAAATCTCCTTTTCGATTTGGTATGATCGGAATACAGTAGGCAAAACGTAATAAGCTAGATCGAATAAGCTATTAACGAAATAAGCACATGACTAAAATTTTAACTAAACACGTATAAGAAAAAGCTAATAAGCTAAAATTTAAAGACCTCTGAAAACACTTAAATGAAAAAGAATTCGAAAACAACTTTTTAATAAAAATAACTTTTATAAACACTTAAGTAGATTTAAGATAAACACAAATAAGCTATAAAAATCAATAATCCAAGATAATAAAAAACATAAAAACATAACATTTAATCAAACAAGCATAACAGTAAGCACATAAACATAAAGATTAAGCAAAACAAGAAAGGTATAATGAGAGATTAAAAATAAGAACTTGATTAAAAATAAGATTTAATAACAAAATTAGAAGACTTACTTGAAATTAAAGGCAAGAAATTAAGGTGCAAGAAATTAAGGTGCAAGATAAGAAAATTAAATGACAATTAAGTAAATGACATGAAATGAAAGGGTGGAAGTAACGAAAATGGTGGAAGACTAGTTTGTCAAGTAGCCAACACCTCCTAATGTGATATTAGGAGGATATTTATAGGAGATTAGGGAGGTAAGCATGTGTTGGAAGCTTCCTTCTTTCTTTCTTTCTCGTCTTTTCGTCTTCTAAATTCTTCGACTTTTTCGACTTTGTCTCGGGATTAATTAAACTCGTCTTGTAATTTCTTCATTAATTAGACTTGAGTTCTTCAGCTTTATTAAACTTCCGTCTTTAGACTTGTTCTTCGATAAATCTTCAAAATAGGCCTTGGACTTTCGTTCTTTTTGCACTCTTGATCTTTTGACTTCGTCTTTTGTCTTTTCTTCGATAAAAGCCCGTGAAAGCCCATGTTTTCTTCCCTTTTCACATTTTGATCGTAAATTACAACAAAAACACAAACCACGCATAATTCTGACATTTACGACATAAAATACACGTTTTGGCTTAGTTATTATTATAATTAAGTAGTAAAAGGATAAGTGTTTTCACACTTATTAAGTTGTTTAAAGGTATGTCTCGATTTGGACATGCATTTAATACGTTGTACTCTTCCCTTGTGCTTGGATAAATTATCTAAGTTATTTCTCACTTTGGAACCACTGAGCCCTCAGCTGTCTACCAGCGTCTCATTGGTTCCCTTATAAACTTGAGTCTCGAATCTAGTTTACTTCTTCTAGGGTTCATTTCTTATTATCATTCAACGAGTGTATTCATAGCACTTTGTAATACTTTGTTTATAACAGTTAATAAAGCATTACGCGTTTGAAAAGTACTTCATTTTGTTTTCGTGATTATACGAGTTATAGTTTAAACAATTGTCATATTAAGGGACTTTCAATTGGTATTAGAGCGGTTTGATTTATAAAATATTATAAAAACCGTTCTTGTTTTTAAAATCAAGATCCTAATATGACGGATACTATACCTCCTCCACCCTTTGGTCAAACCAGTCAAGGTACCACTTCTACCACCGCACCGGCCACCACATCTACTACCATGCCTACACCGGTTGTAAGCACTGGTAATAATGATGATGACCTTCCCCAACTACTTGATGTTCGTGGGGGGTCACATGTGTCCAATGTTCCAGCGTTTGATGAAGAAGATTTTTCAAGTTGGAAAAGCGAATTTATTATATATTTAGATGGCTTAGAACCCTTCTTGATAGAAATCTTAGAAAATGGTCCCTATGTACCACTGGCCGTTTCCATTACCCCTGAGAGACCCATCAAGAAGCCTGTTGAGCAATGGTCTCCAGCGGATAGACGTCTGGCTAACCAGGACAAGAGACTCAAAAGTATCATAGTCTCTTGCCTACCCAAGAACATTATGAAGACCATCATAATATGCAACTCTGCTAAGGAGATGTGGACTGAGTTAGTTCTAGGGTATGAAGGTCCAGATGAAAGAAAAGAAACCAAAATCCAAGCCCTTAGACTTAGTTTAATGCTTTTGAAGCTTTGGAAACAGAAACTGTTGCTCAAACTTATACTATGCTTAAGATTTTGTTGAATGATTTGGGAAACAATGGAGTTGTTCTACCTAAAGCTGAGGTTAATGCTACATTTGTCAATAGTTTACCTAGAAAATAGCTTAGCCTAAACCTGACCTTAGGAGCAAATAATGCTATCAAAAATGATACTTTAGCCCAACTGTTTGGTAGATATAACTATGAAGAAGGGCTAATTGACTCCATTTAAAAATCATAGACTGATAGGTTTACCACCAACATCACTGGATCAAAAGCTCTTGTTGCTAACCATTCTTTTCAGGACCTCTGACATAGAAGAGGACACCAGAAGCAGTCAAGAATTTCTTGATGAATTACATGCTGAGTTCTATGACAGAGCCCTTCTAGCTGACCAAAAGAGGTACTACAAGAGATCTGGTAGAGTTGGAGCTGCTAAGGTTGATAAATCCAAGGTGTCATGCTACACTTGTGGAAAGACTGGTCACTTTCGGAAAGATTGTTGGTCAAACAAAACCTCCTCTCCAAGCTTTCCTTCATCCAACAACAACCATAGCAGCAAGAAGAAGTTTTCCACCTCACCTTTCAAGAAAAATTCCCACTCTGACTCAGAGGGAAAAAGGGATTACAAAGTTAAGTACAAAGCCTTGAAAGCTGAGCTGTTAAAACTCAACTAGAAAGCTGAAGATGCAGCTAAGAAAAAGGATGTTAAGAAGACTGAAAAAGGTCTGGTTGATGCTTCATTTGACTGGGATGATGAACCTCTTACATCTGAGGATGAAGGAACCACTACCGTTAGAGCCTTTATGGTTGTTGCTGATGAAGAACCTGTTGTGGGAAAAAGTGAAGCAAGATCTGGTCAATGGGTGGACATCACAATGAAAAAGGTACAAAGACTGCTATCTATGCCTGAAGGTCCTGATAGAGACCATGTCAGTGACTATACCTTAGTTGACCTCCACTTTGTGGAAGAGCAAAGAAAAAACCTGTTAAACAAGTTTCATAGTCTTGAAACAGAGTTAAATCTTTGTCAATCTGAGTTAGCAAATCTTAAACCCTTTGTGAATCTTTCAAATCAACTTCAAAATTAAGTAAGCAAATTGTACATTGAAACTGAGTCTTTAACTGATGAAAACACTGAACTCAGAAAAACCATTGAAAAATGGAATTTGGCTCAATCCACAGTGGAAAAAATAGTTGTTGAAGCCATACCAGGTGATGTGGTTTAGGCTATTGGGGAAAGGGTAGATACAAAAATCATATACCTGTACCCAGTGTTAAATTTGTCCCTTCTGATGTTTCTTCTCCATCTTCCACCTCTGTGGATGAGATAAACTCTGACAAGCAATCAAAGGTACCAGCCTCACCAAGACTCGCTGGTGCTAACCCATCTGATTCCTTGCTTGGCCCAAAACCTCCAACCAAAACCCCTGGGAATTCAATTCTCAAAGTCGCTAACAAAGCGCACAAAAAGGTTTTTATGGCCAAGGACTCCAACAAACCCACTCCTCCCCCTGAAGAGCTTTCACCCACCAAACAAATTCTCCTCACCTTGATGGAAGAAGTAAAGGGGATGAAAGAACAAATCAAACCCGGAGTTAACAGTCCATCTGTTAACTCTCTTGGTGAAGGATCTAGTAGCTCTAGGGGGAGAGATTTATTCAGGCCTTGCAAGCATTGCGGTTTCAAAAATCATTCTTCTAAGGACTGCTCAAAGAAACCAAAATGTATCACATGTGAGTCTATTGAACACACCTCTAGAGAGCATGAAGAGATCATTGCTGTTCAAAGAATCAAAACTCAATTAAGATCAAAACCTCCTCACAGGCCCTCTAGAAGAGTTGAGCCCAAACCCAGAGACAATTCTCAGGGTTACAGAACAAATCCCCCATGCAAGTACTGTGGCTTCTTTGACCATCACTCACACGTGTATTTTATAGTGATTTAATACTAGGTTTTTAAGCCTCGTATGAAAGTTCGTAGTTCCGATCTTTTCGAATTGATTACCGTTAATTAGTGCGACTCAGTCGTTTTTGGTGAAAAATAATTTGGGGTGGTTGATTATCTATTTTTAAACTAAAAGCAAATAATTTTGTTGAGTAAAATGTAAATGATTAAAAACTAACAAGTAAATTTAGAACTTAAAACTTTATAAAACTTTAAAACTTAAAAGCTTAAACTATAGGAATGCAAAAATGAATGCTATCGGAATGTACTAAACTCTAAACCATCGGAATAAATATAAAACAACCCATCGGAATATCCAAGTCAATTCCGTCGCAATGTTGTTCTATCGGAATGTCCAGATCGGAATACAGATTATCAAACCTTTCAGAATGTATGAAAACTCTTCTCTCGAAATATGATTCTGTCGTAATGTTTAAGTATCGGAATAAGAGTATCGGAATGTTGTTAAAAATTTTTTGGCAGAGTTTCGACTTAAAATGACCTTAAGTCCCGTCGGAATATGCGATCGCAATGAGCGATCGCAATCCCAGATCGGAATAAGGGGGATGTTACTCTAGATCGCAAAGTAGAACCACAAGGGTTATTACGATACAAACAATGCTGTCGTCAGAATGTGTAACCCTCAATATTGCGATAGAACACAAACAATCCGAAAATGAAAAATAAGCCAAAGTTTCAATAAGCAGTTCCAATAAGCCCACTTAACCAAATCTTAAACAACTCACTAAGCATAAATTTTACAACTTTTGAAACATGAAAATCATAAACTTTATAAAAGAAACTTTCAAAAGGTTAAACTTTTTAAGAAAACTAAAACCAATAAGCTTTATATATGAAATAAGCCAAGAAGCACAATAAGCTTATGGCTTATACCGTATAAAAGCTTAATAAGGAATAAAAAGATTAATTTTTTAAACACTAAAACATCAAAATCAAACACGAATTAAGAACTATTCGGATCAAAGATGAAGTTTCAGATCAAGGACAAAGTGAAATCCAGAAAGGTAGAAAGAGATAAAAGATTAAAAGCTTAAACTTGAACTTTTGATTAATGAAACTCTAATACAAAGATTAAACAAAGCTTAACTTGAAAGAAAAGATGAAGTTTTAGTGAGAGAAAGTTAAAACTTTCTCTCTCTAAAATGAAAACAAAAACAAAGAAAATTAAACTAGCTAACCACCCTCCTAATGTGTTTAGGAGGGTATTTATAGGCAAATGGAGAGGTGCATGTGTTGCCTCCTCTTTCTTTCTTCTCGGCTCGACTCGATTTAAATCCTTTGTCTTTCTCGACGTCGTCTCGGGATTTGTCGATGTGAATTGAACTCGTCTTATAATCTTCTTCTATAATTAGACTTGAGTTCTTCGACTTCATTAAACTTCCGTCTTTAGACTTTTTCTTCGATAAATCTTCAGAATAGGTCTTGGACTTCCGTTCTTTTTGCACTCTTGATCTTTTGACTTTGTCTTTCCTCGTTTTCTTCAATAAAAGCCCGTGAAAGCCCTTGTTTTCTTCCTTTTTCATCTTTTGGTCCTAAAACATAATAAAAACACAAACCACACATAATTCCGACTTTTACGACATAAAATACATGTTTTGGTCTTGTTATTATTGGAAATAAGTGGTAAACGGATAAGAGTTTTCACACTTATTAACCATCACTCTGATGAGTGTGAGCATTATCCTGGATGTGACATCTGTGGCAGTATGCGTCATGAACCCTGAGATTGCAACCAAAGAAGGGGAGATAGAAACCAGAGAAGACCAAATGTCGCTGGTCAGCGACAGCATGGACCCACTGGAAAGTGGGTTCATCATCGAAACTAATCTGGCTTTGTTATATCTATGCAGGAATATATGAAGAAATCTGTTTGGTATTTGGATAGTGGGTGCTCCAGACATATGACAGGGGTTAAACAATATCTGCATAGATATAAGAAGGAGTCTGGTCTAAAAGTAGTCTTTGGAGATGACTCCTTAGGGGCTACTGAGGGTTATGGCTCAGTGGATTGCAACGGAATAACCTTCACAAGGGTCGCTTATGTCAATGGACTGAAGCACAACTTAATCAGCATTAGTCAACTCTGCGATGTTGGTTTCAAAGTTCTGTTCACTAAGACCTAAGGAATAATCTTCAATCAAAATGATAATGTTGTTCTAATTGCACCAAGAAGAAGGGATGTGTATGTCATTGACATGACATCATGCCCAGAAGGGATAAACACCTGTCTCTATACCAAAGCATCTGATAGTGAAAATTGGCTATGGCATAAGAGACTCTCCCACCTCAACTTCAAGAACATCAACAAACTGGCCAAGAATGATTTAGTAGCTGGGCTTCCCTCTCTGGCCTTCACCAAAGACAGACCTTGCTCAGCCTGCGAGAAAGGGAAGCACCACATAGCCTCACTTAAGACAAAGCAATCATTCTCGATAAATCAGTGCCTCCATCTTCTTCACATGGACTTATTTGGGCCAGTAAAACCTCAATCCCTTAATCACAACAAGTATACACTAGTCATTGTAGATGAATTCTCCGGATTCACATGGGTATTCTTTCTCAAAAGAAAGAGTGATGCTGCTAAAAGAATAATGTCTTTCATCAGAGAAATAGAGAACTTCAATGACTGCAGAGTTAAGGCTATCAGAAGTGACAATGGCACTGAATTCAAGAACCATGCCATGGAAGCCTTTTGTGATGAAAAGGGAATATCAAAGAAATTTTCTAACCTAGGCACCCCTTAACAAAATGGTGTCGCTGAAAGAAGAAACAGAACTCTCATAGAGGCTGCTAGAACCATGCTCAGCGAATCAAGACTTCCAAAACAATTTTGGGGTGAAGCTGTGAACACAACTTGTTACACACAAAACAGATCTATTATTGGGAAGAGACACGGCAAGACCTCATATGAAGTATATAGGAAGTGAGCCCCTGATGTAAGCTACTTCCATATCTTTGGTTGCCCTGTTTTCATTCACAACTACAGAGATCACCTGGGAAAATTTGATGAAAAGTCTGATGATGCATTCTTTGTTGGCTACTCTCCCACCTCCAGAGCCTATAGAGTATTCAACATCCGCAGACAAGAACTAGAAGAATCCATCCATGTCACCTTTAATGAAGCAGATGCTGTCATTACTCACACCAACACAGAAGAATGTGACATTGACTTCAATGAAGTTAAATCGTATCCAGAGGATGATTTCTCAAATCCCAAGGAATCATCTCAGGCCTGTCACAAGGACTTTCCTTATGTTCATGCATTTGATCCTCACTCAATCTCTGACATCACTCCAGAGGTTGAAAATGCTGAACCGATCACTCTACCCACTATAGTGAATGCTGATCTTATCGATCCAATCTCTCATCTTGATGAAGAGATTATGGATGAAGAAATAACATGTAAAGATCCCCCAGTATTCATTGAACCTGCTGTGACTCCTGAACCCACAGAGACTCCTGCTCCTCAATCCAAATAGAGTAGGAACCAAGATATTCTTCTGGTGAATATTCTTAGTTAACCATCTGAAGGAGTCACCACCAGAGGCAAATTGAGATCTCTGGAAACCGCCTCAGTGAATGAATGCCTTTTCGCTGATTTTCTCTCTGAAGATGAACCAAATAATGTGGTTGCTGCGCTTCTAGATGAAGGGTGGGTTGTTGCCATGCAAGATGAGTTGAATAAGATCAAGAGGAACAAGGTGTGGACTCTAGTAAAAGCTCCAGCTGGAAAACAAGTGGTTGGAACTAAGTGGGTCTACAGAAACAAGAGGGAGGAAGCTGGCATGATTGTTAAAAACAAGGCTAGGCTTGTGGTGCTGGGGTACAATCAATCTGAGGGTATTGACTATGATGAAACGTTTGCACCAGTAGCCAGTTTGGAAGCTATCAGAATCTTCCTAGCCTTTGCAGCTTATATGGGGTTTACTGTATACCAGATGGATCTGAAGAGTGCTTTTCTAAATGGTAAGCTCGCAGAGGAAGTATATGTCTATCAACCCCCAGGGTTTGAAAGCAGTGAGTATCATGATCAAGTCTGCAGACTTCACAAAGCACTCTATGGGCTGAAACAAGCGCCTAGAGCCTGGTATGAAACCCTATCAAAATTCTTACTTGAAAATAAATTTGTCAGAGGTACCATTGATCAAACCCTGTTCACTTATAGGTCCAAGGGTGATGTCATTTTAGTATAAATTTATGTGGATGACATAATTTTTGATTCAACCAATATCACTTTGAGCAAACAGTTTGTCAAACTCATGACCAAAAAATATGAAATGAGCATGATGGGGGAATTAACTTTTTTCTTAGGTTTTCAAATTAAACAAAATTCAAAAGGAATTTCCATTTGTCAAGAAAAATATGTTAAGGATTTTCTCAAGAAGTATGATCTGTCTGATTGTGCATCAGTGAAATGCCCCATGCTTCCTCCCAACAACTTGGGAGCTGATGACTCAGGTGTCTCTGTTAATCAGACCTTATATAGAGGCATGATTGGGTCACTAATGTACCTCACAGGAAGCAGACCAGACATACAATTTGCCACATGTCTCTGTGCTAGGTACCAAGCTAACCCCAACGAATCCCACCTTGTAGCTGTCAAAATAATTTTAAAGTACTTAAAAGGATCTTCCATGCTGGGTCTCTGGTATCTAAACGGATCAGGATTCGACCTCAAAGCCTACTCAGACTCTGACTATGCTGGGTGTTGTCTTGATAGAAAGAGCACCTCTGGGAGTTGTCAAATCCTTGGAGGAAAGTTAGTATGCTAGAGTGCTAAGAAACAAAACTCTGTGGCCATGTCATCAATTGAAGCTGTATATGTAGTAGCCGCTGGTTGCTGTGCTCAAGTTCTCTTGATGAAAAGTCAACTGGCTGATTATGGGATCACTTATGAAAACCATATTATGTGACAACACAAGTGCTATAGCCATCTCCAATAATCCGGTACTTCATTCCAGAACTAAGCATATTGACATCAGGTATCACTTTATCAGAGACCATATTTTAAAAGGTGATATTGAGCTTCATTTTATACCCACTGAATACCAGCTCGCTGATATATTCACCTAGCCTCTGTCTGAGCCAAGTTTTACTAGGTTGGTTGCTGAGCTGGGTATGCTCAGTATTGGTAAACAAATCTCATAAATGATCTCTGTCTCTGGGCATTTAAGGGAATTTAATGTAACGAGGTAGTTACATTTCAATGGGAGTTAATATATTCTCATATTTAATTCAAATGATTATCCTTTACTGTCAACAACTTTCCCACTTTCCAAGGGGACATAAAAATCACATGAAAAGTCAAGAGGTCCCACTTTTCTTAAAAGGTAAACTTTTGCATTAAATGCTTTAATTGAAAAACGACTAAACCTTTTATCAAAACCCTTGACTCATTTTTCAAATATCACCTTACTCATTACTTTCACACACATAAACTATTCATCTTCTTCACATCCTCCATTTCTTCCTTCCATCAACAATGGCGTCTTCATCAACAAACACATCTTTCACCGTCTTGGCCGCCTCAAACGTAGATTTTGGGATAACCGAGGGAAAGATCGCCCTGAACAACTGTGTAGCACTCTTGGAACATAACAATCCCCTCTACCATCCTTTGTTATCCTTCCTCAAGAACTCCACCATTTTTGAAGCCATTACCAGAGAACCTTCCACATGCTACCACCAATACTTGAAGGAGTTCTGGTATAGCGCTGAAGTTGATCAAACCTCCTCACACATCACCTTCAACCTTTCCACACATCCACAACCTATCACCTTTGATTTCCACACTTTTGCCAAAGTCATTGGACTTCCTGTCAATGAAGGCATGTCTGCTGTGCCAGCCACCGCCACAGTGAAGAAGGCTCTGGCTACCGTTCATCCTCATGATGACGATGACAAACCCTTCACCACCCAAGGCTTCCAAAACAAATAACTAATCAAAGTGAATTACTTTTCACCCATCTGGAGGATGCTGATGCTGTACATTGTGAAATGTCTGGGAGGAAACCAGGGGTCACATGATCAGCATAATGGTGCTCAGCAAGCAATCGCTTACAGCTTAATTTGGGGGCAAGATATAGGGATCGCCCACATACTTTACACTGACCTCATTGCAAAGCTGGAAAACAAAGGGAAGAAGAATCGACTGGCCACCATCTGCTACACAAGATATCTCTCTCTCCTTATAGAGGATATGCTTGGTGAAACCTACACTATTGATAAACTTCACTCCTTCTCTCCCTATCACATCAATCCAGCCTCACTGAAGACTCCCTTAGAGGATGAAGTGCCTCTCAGCAAGCATATGATGCAGGTTGTTGGGTTACTCGCTGCTGATAGAGAGCCCTTGATCCCTCACAATGAGGTGAATGCTGAAAGAAAAACTAACAAGTCTTTCTCCAAGACCTTTGTGCAGTCCACTTCTCAGCACAAGGCGCCCAAGGACAAGAAGAAGAAGAGGAAATACATCCCCATTTCCTCTGAAACCCCTTCTGTTAATCCTTCCAAGACAAAGAAGACCAAGAAGAACACATCCCCTTCTTTGGAGGATGTGGTTAAAGAGCCTGCTACTGACAAACAACCAGAGTCTAGCGTCTCCCTGTCAGCAGAAACGACTAAGAACCTTCTCAAAACTGATATCTCTCAGGTATTAGTTTGCCATTTTTTCTTCTCTTGGAGGTTCACATACAATCACTCTCAACATTCTGTAGGAGAGAGTGATGAAGTCTTAGGGTTTGCCTCAACCCATAGAGTGTCTGTGTCAGCACCTAGAACTCTTAGGTTTATCTGTACACTCTGTCTTAACACAAGGATATGATTCATTTGTGCTCATAACGCACCCTAATGATCCTTCACCCTCTGGACTGTGCTCTTGTCCATAAAAACTTGAGCATGCTATAGGTCCCGACCCAGAGTCTCTGAACCTCACATGGTCTCTGGGTCCCCTCATATGAAAAGAGTCCCAAAGAAATTATTCTTTTGGGGGGACTGAATAATCACCCTCAGTCTTCCTAGG
The DNA here is from genome assembly GCA_025667525.1 of Glebionis coronaria. Classification (NCBI taxonomy): domain Eukaryota; kingdom Viridiplantae; phylum Streptophyta; class Magnoliopsida; order Asterales; family Asteraceae; genus Glebionis; species Glebionis coronaria. The sequence continues at coordinate 146,661 of JANFOE010000512.1, read as the reverse complement.
GGAAGTGATAAAAGGCGACCATTACCTTCAAATATGTCACAACTAAAAGAGTCCCAAAGAATTTGTTCTTTTGGGGGGACTGAATAATCACCCTCAGTCTTCCTAGGGGCAGCGATAAATGGCGACCTTTAACTTCCATGAACTCAAAATTAAAAGATTCCCAAGGAGCAATCCTTCAGGGGGAGCTGGATAATCACACCCAGCTATCCTAGGGGCAGTGAACGGCGACCATTCACCACATAATTTTTACAAATCAAAAGAGTCCCAAGGAGTAATCCTTATGGGGGAGCTGGATAATCACACCCAGCTATCCTAGGGGCAGCGAATGGCGACCCTTCAACATATCTGTTTCACACTAAAAGAGTCCCAAGGAGAAATCCTTAGGGGGGCTAGATAATCACACCCAGCTTTCCTAGGGGCAGCGAATGGCAATCTATAACTTCATATTTATTTCACACTGGTTACCATCTGTCCTCACCACAGCTGCGAAAGCAAATGTTGCTGCTATTGCCAAGGCATCTGAGCCTTCCAGGGAACTTCTTAAGAAGCTATTACAGGCGGAACTCAAAGAGATCTTCTTATTTGTTCATCAAGAATTTGTCAAGTTCCTCAAACCTGGATCAGGCACAGCTTCTGTCGGCGCTATGCCTGAGGGTGAGAATTCAGCAACCTCCACCTCTGAAGAAGATGCAGACACTGCTCCACCTAAGGGGGAGCAATCACTTAAACAACCAGCAACCTCAAAAGTGATCCCAACACCAAAACCCATCAAATCCTTCAAACCCATCACTGAGGTAGCACAGGACAAGGGAAAAGGAATTGCCACTGAGGTACCTAAAACAACCCCGCACTCCCTCCAAGAAGAAGGTGGATCCACAGCCAAGCACTCTGACTTGAACAAATTTAAGAGCGCTGATGAACCGCCACTAACCCTAGAGCAGGAAAAGGCTCAAATCTTGGAACAAAAAAGGTTAGTAGACATTAGAGTTGCTGAAATCAAAAGCAAAGAAGCTCTGAACAAACTACTCTCTCCAGCTGTAAAGGAAGCTCAGCTAAATAAGCTCAAAGAAATTGAAGTAAAAAGGAGCAACCTTCAAAAGGAATATGAGAGAATATTGGACCAAAGAGCAGAGCCCGGTCAAATCACCAAGTACGCATGTTACACTAACAAAGATAAAAGAGTAGTGATGACCTTATACAGAGAAAACCAACTGACCAACTACAAAGTCTTCAGTGACTTTAAACTCAGAGATCTGGGCCTCTCTGAATGGTTAGAAATGTTGTCTCTTGCCCAAAAGAAGACTGGGCCTGGTGCTGCCCAAATGCTGAAAAACATTCAAGCTAAGTTGAATTAGGTAAGGGACACTGCAAAAAAGCTGAAAGTACCTCTGCCTCCTCAACTATCACATCAACAATCATCTCAAGGACAAAGAAAAAGGAAAACCCAAATGGGGCCTCTATTAGAAAAGATGGTCACTGAGAATATTGTTGTAGATGGAATGCAAAGAAACCTGGTACTTCCCAAGGAGATCACCAAACCAGTGGGTGGCCAAGTATACTCAGAACCAGAGACAGGAATGGTCTTCATGAATGGTAATTGTGAGTATTGCTTTTAGCGTATGAATGACCTACATCTGGCATCAACTATACAACTCATCAGACTCAAACAGGGCATCCTAAGGAACTGCAAATTAGCTGACGATTTTGAGTTTGAAGTTGAGCTGACCATTAACTCTAGGAGTGAGAAAGTTGAAGCTCAGAGAATCTGTGATCAAGGCCTCGATCGGTGAAGAACCTTTTATTTTGTTTATGTTTACACCGCTGGGTGTTCTTGTAATAGACTAGGTTCTTTATGTTTAATAAAACTTTGAGGTATGTTTGTTAAATTATGTGTAAGAAGAAGCTGTGTACTCACTAATAATAATTTTAGACTTAGTATAATTTATAAAAAAAATAGGGGGAGATTGTTGGGCCAATGAAAGTTTTAACTATAGCCTAGTCTAGATTTGTTTAAATTCGACTAAGTGTTACTGATCGCTGAGAGGACCAGCGACAGAGACCAGACCAGTGGAAGGCAAAGCCTCAGCTGGCACACCAGAAACATTCAAGTCAAAGACAACGTCAGAGAAGTCGAAGACAATCTGAAGTCATACTCACCAACGATTATGGATAGCTGGGATGTAGAAGGAATGTGCTGGTGTTCAAGGATCTATGAGTTGACAATACTCAGAGATCACTTAAGAACCCTAGAAGTCTGATACAAGCAAAGCTTGTCCAATCCTTTTATAGTTTAGGCGGGAGAATCTACTAAGTGTTTTGAGCGGGACAAAATAAGAGATTCAAGATAAAGCCTAGTACGACCTAGTGGGACAAAAGGCGAACAGTTGGCAGAACTTTTCACCTAAAGTTGTTTAAAGATATGTCTCGATTTGGACATCCATTTAATACGTTGTACTCTTCCATTCAGAAGATGACACGTATCAACTACTCCCACTAAGGAAGCAACCTCGTACCACTATAAATAGGAGTGAGAAAGAAGAATTAAATCAACCCTTGTGCTTGGATAAATTATCTAAGTTATTTCTCACTTTGGAACCGTCGAGCCCTCAGCTGTCTATCAGCGTCTCATTGGTTCCCTTGTAAACTTGAGTATCGAATCTAGTTTACTTGTTCTAGGGTTCATTTCTTATTGTCATTCAACGAGTGTATTCATAGCACTTTGTAATACTTTGTTTATAACAGTTAATAAAGCATTACGCGTTTGAAAAGTATTTCATTGTGTTTTTGTGGTTATACGAGCTATAGTTTCAACAATTGTCATATTAAGGGACTTTCAGAGCACTTATGTTTGTTTTTATTTTTCACTTATTATGCTAACTATTTCCAATGAATTGTGATATGATTAATCAGAATTATTGTATGATGCATGGAGTAATTGTTCACGTTTGGTAAATCACAAATTGGAACGCAAAAAGGTACATTCTCTTACCCTCGAGATTCAAATTACAATCAAATGTTTATAAAACATTGTTCCTCATAAATTTGAGTCATAAAACACCATGTAATGAGACTAAATTGTCTCATTCTTAGATATTTCAGAAATCTGGTCACAGACAGGTACGAAACCCGTCGGGCCCTTTCCAAAAGGGTATGATCATGTCCGGGTAATTCCCTCCAAATTCAATTTTTTTAATTTTAACTCGTTTTTTGTTCGGAATCTGTCGGACCCTTCCTCAATGGGTCCGTCCGGGTCCGTGGTGTCTACAGAAACATGCAGAAACTCATCATTATCTCCCATAAATTTTCTCATTTACCCAAAATACTCTTCCTCTTTCATTTGTGAATGAAAAATCCATGGCTGCACATTTAACTCACCTACTCATCTTTTTCACCTCTCCAATCCAAAATCAAGTCATTAATCTCCACATTAACCCACACATCTCCATTTAAGCTCACTTCTCCTTTCTCACATTCACCATATTTCCTCTTCTTATTCACAATTACCCAAATCTCATACTTCTCACCATTATCATCACCACGACAAAGAACAACTCCTCGCCTATAAAACTCGCATGCTTCATGAATAGTACCCTTAAGATCGTACGTACTAGATTAAAACTTTCCTTTTATAGTACGATTACGTTTACGTGTTAGGATTTTACGTATTACGTACGTGTTAGAACACGATAAGTATTTATTACGCACGAACACACAATAATTATTTAAACAATAATTAATCACGAACATGCGATCATGAAATCATGAACGTAATTCAATCACGAGCTAATATTAATTACGTATATATATTTATTACGAACACGAATAAATATATTAGGTAACGGTAATTATTTAACGAGAACACACAAAACACGAACACAAATAAACACGAACAAACACGTAAAACACGAACACGAGAACACACTTATTAATTAGACACGGAAAATGATCGGGTTACCCCATGTGGGCCCATATGCCACGAAATTAGGAAGGAGGATGGGCCAAGCCCATCAAAATTTACTAAAGGGGGGGTTAAGGGGAAAAACACTACTCATATTTTTTTACAGAAGATTTTAGAAAACCTAAAAGTTCTCCTCCTCCTCTTCCTTGTCTTTTGGCCGCCACCCATACAACACACCAAGAGGGTGTTGATTGATCTTGGATCTTGGAATTATTGCTAGTGTTCGTGTTTGTTCATCATTGTTTAGATCCACGCATTAGGTAAATCCTTTAACCCTTTTCTTTTAATTTAATCTCTTAAATAATTAAGAACATGTTATTGTTTTTATAAAACCTAATTAAATCATAGATCTAACATGGAATTAGATTTGGAATAAATCAAAAGTAATGTTTTAGGGGTGTTTTGTTCTTGGCCGCGCCTAAACTGAACCCGAGAGGGTATCGGTTTGGCTACATGACCACCACCGAGACCATATGGCCCCGGTTGGTTGGTGTGGGTCCCACGGCAGCAACAAGATAAGGGTAACCCCGAATTGGTTCGGGGTATGGTGTCGATTTCATGTCCGATTCATAGTTCTTAGTCAAGATCCGGTTCACGGTGTATGTTATGATTATTTTCTTTTATAATCTAATGTTAAAATTAAATTAATGAACATGACATGATTAATTTAATAACATGACTTAGGTTATATTAATTATTAAAATTATGAAATTATTAACCTAAGTATTATATATTTTTAAGACTTATAATTTATTAATTATTTAAAAACCATGGTTATAATTAATTAATTAACATGACTTAGGTTATATTATTAATAAATAACAATACATGTTTTAACCTAAGTATTTAAATTTATTTAATTAAAAACATGTTATACTTTAATTAAATATTCTAACCTATAGTTTATTTTAATTACATGAAATAATTAATAAACTATACATTATATCATATGACTTAGAAAATAATCATGAAAACACTTAGGCTTATATACTTAGCTTATTTAACCAGCTTATTTCTAATTATGGAAACTTCTATTTTTAGAAACTTATTTAAATAAGGCAGCTAATCTATTTATGGAAACGTTCTATTTTTAGAAACTTATCTATTTTAAGCAGTAGTTCTATTTTGGAAACTTTCTCTTTTTGGAAACTTTCTATTTTTGGAAACTTTCTATTTTTGGAAACTTTCTATTTTTGGAAACTTTCTATTTTTGGAAACTTTCTATTTTTGGAAACTTTCTATTTTTGGTAACTTCCTATTTTAGGAAACCTGCTATTTTTGGAAAGTTACTTATTATTACACAGTAAGTATAATAATACATGAAATACCAGAAATACTTAATCAGAGTAAACAGAATATAAGATAAACACAGTTTAAGGCTTTAAAACAGTAAAACATGATAAAAACATATAAAATAAGCAAGCCATAGAACCAGTTACGTAGTTAGTAAGCAGATACTTATTCATATATGTATTTATGTAGCATTAGTGATACGGAAGTACGATTCCTCTCAGTTCATCTTTTTCGTTCACTGGACATAAGGTACGGATTCCCGTCCTTTCAGTTTGGACATTCTTTCCTTATTAGGATTCCCCGTATGCAGCCAAATGTTTTCCCATAGTATAAGTTATGTGTTTGATTTGCTTATGTTTAATTTAGAATACCTATAGCCATATACATGCATGACCAGTTTCACCTAGTTATGGAGGTACCATAACCATAACATTAGAGGCACTTATGTTATGACTTCACCACGGCGGAGTGATTGCTCGTGGCGTCCCTTCAGCTTTTGGCCATATTATTATATTTATCATGTAGGGCGTATGGGTGCATCCTAGTTACATGTTTTCAGTCAGGATTTCATGGTGAATGTGGTGTGTGCCTTGCATCCTTCACAAGGAGCTGATCCCTCCTACCCAAAAACCAGTATATTAAATTAGAGGCAGCCCCTTTAATTTGCATGATGAGGTCACCCCTCCAAGTATTCATGCACGGTGGATTTTCATGACCTATATTGGCTAATGGTAAAATATGTTAAACAGATTTCATAAGATAAACATAAGGCTTTTCAAACTATAAAACCAGTTCTATGAACATGTTCCAGGTTTTCCAGGACTTATACATTTCCGCTGCTATTAAGTCTCTATTATGTTTTAGTCACTTATACTATGTCTATATCCGTGCACTGAGCGTTTTGCTCAGCCGTTACTTTCCTTTCCATGTCCCAAAATGGCAGGTACCCTTGGAAAGACTCGAGCATTTGGAGGACGTGCATAGGATGGAAGATGCCAGAGACTTCTTTTCCTTTTTGCCTTCATATACTTATGCTTGTTTAGTCTTCCATTCATTTCCTTTGCTTTATTATGTTTTGGGCTTATGTTTGGGAACCGATGTTTGATTCCGGTTTACCCTATGGTCATGTAATGTTTTAGACATTTATCCTTGTATGCTTTGATGATACGCCATAATTACGCGTGACATTCCATTATCAAAATGGGGTGTTACATCGCCTACTAAAAAGACAACAATTCAACTCCGCGTAAAACCATGTTGAATAAACACGTAAACATCCTCACCGCCATCACCAACTCCCCAATCCACTATAATATCATAAAAAAGGGTTGAAATCCCTCAAAACCTTGGTACATTACTTGCTCAACCTCGCTCTCCCATTACACCTCCACCAACAAAAACACTCATTGCCACTACACCGCCACCCGCACCAACTCACACGCCCACCATCATATCCACTATACCTAGAAGCACGACTCTTCAACCAATGGAACTCTTTGCAAAACCTCTGACATCCTCAAATCACTTCTTGGATGAACAAGAAAATGTGCCGCTTAGATATCTCGCTCCCATACCTTCAGCTACTTTTTACAACACACACTACTCCTCGGATCTCCAACCAATGGATGGACTATGCTTACTGATGAGACTGCTTTTATACATAGTCTCATCGTCCAAATCGGGCTTAAAATGCATTAAATATCATTAAAACTGCCAAATATATGCTCGTGTTTGTTTCTTGTGTATTTTAGGTACGGATATTGAGGAAATGACAAAAAGATCACAAGAATCATTCAAAAACGAACACGCGAAACGAAGCCTCACAATGAACCGGACCCAAGAATGGAATTTCTAAAAAAGACCTTGAAGAATTGAAGAATGTCAAGTTTGGTCCCTCATCTTTGAAGACTTGTCACAAATGACCCTCCAATAGTCATTTGTACAAGAAAAATCCTTAGAGTTTGAAGAAATGTCAAGAATAGCCCTTGGAATTGGATAAAATTGCATTTGTAGTCCTTGCCTAAAGTTTAATTAAACCAAGGGACTGAAAGTGTAAACTGGGCAAACTTATTTACAAAGGAATGAAGATTGATTGCTGTTTAATACAAAGTGAAGGAATGAAGAGACTTGGGGGCCATATTTATCAAACACACAAACTTCTCCCCACCAATCAACCTGCCATCTCATCCTCCAACACCAATCACACTCCACCACCTCACCACTCCATCTCCACGTCTGAAACCCACTCACCCAGTTTATTTAAATAAACCAGGGTCAAATAGTCAACACTATTTTCCCACTAAACATCATTTTAAAAACTCTTAACCCCCAAAACAGATTAAAACCAACCCTTAATCCCACATGAACCCTAGCTAATCCCAGGGATAATTACCCTCAAATCAAAGGGTTTTTGGTCCTAAATGTTCAGATCACTAATTAACCTTTATCTCACCCAAACCCACACCTAAAACTTAAACCCTACCAACCTATGTGACCCCTGGGACCCTCCCCTGCCCCGTCTCTTTCACCTAAACCCTAGGAGGGGACAAAACCAACGGATGGATCACATTTCTTTGACCCCAAGCTCAAACAAACGTTCCTGATCACTTGCTAACAGCTGTAACATCACATGAAGCCACAAATTCAAATTTCAAAATTTTGACCAAGGGCAAAAACAGATTTTCTCCATTTAGGGTTTCAGTTTATTAATTTTTTATTGAGGTAGCCTAGAATGTTATGTTTAGTGCTATATAAGGAGTATGCAACCTTGTGCATTACCCTTGTTCCAGATTTTCTAGCAATTTTCTTGTAATCCCTTTTTATCAAATATAAAGTTGGTGTTTTATTAAATGTAATTCCTTTTATGATTTATAAAAGTTGGTGTAAAAGTTGACTAGAATCTGAGTTCCATTTATAATTTGTTAACATTGTGAAGTTTCAGTTTTCACAAAAGGGTTTTAAAAAAGGGTTTTAGATTTCAGAAATCCAAGATTTCATGAAGTGAAAGTGGAATTGGATCTTGGTTTTCTGAGTTTATACTTGTTTTAAAAACGTGTTCATTGGTTCCAAGGTTTATTGGTTTCAAAGGTTTGTGAAAGATTTTTGAAGGAAAAAATCAGTTTTTCCATTTTTACCAAGTTTTACTGTATCAAAAGCAATAAGCTACAAGCTTATGGCATTTGATACTTGAGTTTTCTACTGGTTGTTTGTGTATGTGCAGGAAACAAGGAAGAAAAGCTCATCACCATTCCATTTCAGTTGGTTTTTAGAAGATATTTTTAGGGCTTGGGGTCCTGCTTTGGATTCCCACAACAAGCCATTCTCTACAGTTTCATAAGCTCACATAGGCTCTCAATACAAGCCAGTAGATACCATCAGCTTGGGTAATCAACTTGAACCCCCACTTGGCTTATTTTCTGAAGTTTTATGTGAGTATGTGATTTAGTGAAGTGCATGCTTAGTTGTGTTATTTTATCTGTTTAAACTTGTTGTTAATGTCTTGTATGCATGTTAAGATAGTTATAATTAAGTTTGGTTGATTTGTGATAGCAATTGGTGTGTTAATTTGAAGTTTCTGAAATTAAAGGGGTGTTTGGGATTAGGGATTTAAGGGGCTTAAAGGTTTATAAAGCTGTTAAAAACCACTCTCCCTCACTCTCTTTGGTGTATTTAGTGAAAGTGTCTTGTTCTTGTTAGTTTGTAGTGCTTAATCAGAAGTTTGTATGCCACAAGTAGCATAAAAACAGTCAAACACATTAGGTGCCTTTTTCATGCCTATTTTGTGAAAATTTGTTCATCATATCTTGCAAATTGTTAGGATTTAGGTTGCATTAGGATTGTGAGTAGTTCTTAAGTGACTTGGTGGATTTGTGTGCAAGTTTTTGAGGTTTGTAATTCATTTTTGTGCAAGTTGAACCAGATCACTATTCATCAGAAACTTACAACCTTTATCAGTAACTATTTGTGCTATTTGTGGTTGATTTTGTGAAAAGACTTGTGTGTTTTTGTGTTTAATCTGACTCCCTACACTCCACTGAGTGTAGGGGTGCCCCCATTGTCCCAAGAAAAGCTCATACACAAGCTTTCCTAAGCTCAAAGGTCAACTGACCATTTATTTACACTAGTAGTGGGAAAAAAGTTCCCCCTGCTAATACACAAGTTACCACTGCCAAGCTAGCAGACAAAACCAAAGCACATGTCACTTTCAGTCTTTTGATTTTTTGTCTTTAGTGGGTGAAAATTAGAATTAGGACTTGAAACCAGTTTTAATATTTTTCTAATTTAATTTTTGATTTTTCTGTTTAATTAGATTTTTTATTACTGTTCATTTAGTATTTTTTAGGTTTAATAGCTATTTTAATTAACTTTTAAATTTCTGTTTTTGGCATTTAGTGTAAAAAACTAATATTTTTCAGGTTTAAGATTTTTTTTAGATTTAGAAAAATAATTTAAGAGTTTTAGTTAAAAAAGTTTTTACTGTTCACTTTTTAATTATTTTTTAGAATTAATTTAGTTTAATTATAGTTTTATTTCAAACTGTTTTTGTCTTCTAGTGAAAAATTTTATATTTTTCAAACTTTTTAATTTTTCTACTGTTCATTAGAGTAAATTAGGATTTTTAAAAATTGTCAAATTATTTTTAGCATTATTTTATTATTTTTTATAATTATTCTAATTTTAAAATAGTTTTTAGTGATTTAAAAATAGAAATATAGTTTTTAAAATTTAGGAAAAATACTTTTTAGTCTTTAAATAATATAAGTAACTTACTAGTTCAATAAAATAATATTTTGGACATTTTGATTAATTATATTTAATTTTAGGGCTTTAATTAGCATTTAAAATTGAATATTTAATTAATTAAAGGTTTTAAAATATTTTTGTTGGATCTTTATTCTTATTTATATTATTTTAGACTTAGTTTATCTTTTAATTAATTTTTAGGTTTAAAAATTTTAATTTGTAGCTTTTTACGGTTTTACGTGAACGACCTTTTCGTCTTAGCTCGATCCGTCTTCGTAACCGTCATTCTCTTCTCACCCCATTTCTATTTTTCTTTTTCTCAATATAATCACAAACCATTAATCAATTCATTACACAACGAACTTGCCTCCTTGGGAAACGAACTTGAACTTATTTGGTCATTAGTGCTCGGTTTTCCTAAACCGACACTTAATACTTGCCACTTTTGCTCTCTTTTCCTAAAGAGTGTACAAAAACTCTACATCAATTTTGGCGCCGCTGCCGGGGATTATCCTTACATTCGCTCCTTTATGGGAATGGATAACTCACCCTGGTTCCATTCACCCCCTCTCGAACCCGTCATTCCCACAAATCACTCACCTTGCTTACCCACGAGTGTGCTTCCGCCCACTCAACAAAGGCAAGTACGCATAGATGAGCTAAATCATCTATATGCCTTTAATGATATGATCAACATGCATCTTCATGAGGCGGAACAACTACAAGATCAGTCAAACCCCTCATCCTTTGGCACTCATCATAATATCCCTTCCTCAAACACGCCTCATACATGTGACCATTGTCGCTTTACACAAACAGTTGTTATGGAACTTCGTGATGAAATGAGGTTTATTCTCACCAATATTCTTAAGAGCATCAATGCACTCCTTCACCCACCTTCTCAGTAAATTTTCAAGCCTACAACACTCCCGGGCTCCTACCCCACTGTTTATGTTTTCTTATGTCTACAGCAACGGTGGACGCAAAAGCGTCCGTGAGTCTGTCTGTAGTCCTAGTTCTTTCTTTTATTTCCTTTCCTAATTTGTAACTCATTCATTTTTAAAACGTTTCACATGCTTTTTTGGTTGTATTTTACTTTTGGGGCAAGATGAATGAGCCCTAGTTATTCAGTTTGGGTATTGTCCAAATATGATATATGTGTACACTTGTGCTTGTGATGAATAACTTATATCTCCATCATTATCAAGCAAACTAACCCATTATTTTCAGGATTTTTTCACATTTGAGCATACAACAAGGGCGAGAATTGTTGGCCTAATCAAAATATCAATCATCTCCCTAATCTTCATGTATTTATCTAACAATGCGTAGAATCAAAAGTCCATCGTTGGACTCATTTTTGGCTCATGAAATGAGTTAATTTATGTACATGTAACCCCATATATGTGTGTGACTAACTTTTTCTTGCAGGATTTTCATAATCCATTTGTAAAACCCGCTCCAAAAATCCTACGATCATTTAATGCACGAAATTACCGTTAAATTTGAAATTTATAATTAATTAATATACGCCATGAATCACGAACATTTAATACGAACTATATGTATATTAATTAATTATCATAAGTATTATGTATGTAAACATGAATATTAATATACGATAAGTATGTACGTAAGATAATAAGAAAACGTTCAAGTAACGAAAGCACGATAATTAAATACGTATGTACATATTGAGTCTTAGGATCTAGACTCATCTGGGATATCATGATCATGATTGTAACATGCACAGCGAATCATAAAGAACACAATCATAACCAAGAACAAGGCTTTCACTAATAAATGATTACTATTAATAAGCTTACTACTAATAAGCTACTAGTCCTAGCGCCTTATAGGCTTGACGCCAGGAGGAACACACACACACCTATGGTTTACATTGTTTATGAATGAATGAATAGCAACCAAGGTGCCTATCCTCTTTATATAATAGAGGGACTAGGGTTACATCACAACCCTAGCTTACTATCTAAGCTAATATATTACTACTAGGTCCTTCATCTTTTTTTGTCATATCAACTCAAGATATCTAAGTCCCAACAATCTTCCCCTACTTGATTTGACAAAACCAGTAAGCACAAGCTTCCCCTGAAGCTAATATAGATGAAGGCTAAGCTTCCCCTTGATCCATGCATTCTTCCCCTTTTTGTCACATTAACTCAAAAAGGATCGTCTTCCCCTTAAGAAGTGCACGGCAAATCTAGGCTCCATGGAGAGATCACTGATGAAGAAAATCAAGTATAACGAATTTGATGAAGAAGTGGAATCTCCCAAACTTGTGTCTTATGTCTTGCACTAACCACGTGACGTCGAGCTCGAACAAAATCCTCAAATAAATGAGACACTGAGCACAGTAACGTAACCCCTTCAAGCAATAGCAAATGTACGCATAGAGCAAACTATCTTAAAAAGGCTGCTACTCCTTTTAAGATATGAATAGATCGTACCCCTTCGCTAGATATGTCGAGTCTTCGTCACCATACAAACCAAGCAAGTTATCTTAAAAGGTGCTCCCTTCCTTTTAAGATATGATAAGAACACAAAACCTGTGAAAATCAACTACAACATAAAATAAGTGATACGCAAATGTCTTCTTCAATGAATCTCCACAACGAAATGATGATGGCTGAGAACTTCTCCTCCAGTAACAGTAGTGACATCAGACTAGTCACTAAATCAGAGTAGTATCAATCTTACTTGACTAGAAGGAACCAAAACCGACCAAAGAAAATTAGTACACAACAAGCCAGCAGGAACCATAAACAAGTCAGCAAGAACATACGCCTACCAGGAGGAACAAACCAGTAGGAACCCACCAGTGGTACGGACCAGTAGAAACCGACTAGTATGAACCGATGATTCAACCAGGAGGAACCATCAAATATTACTAGGAGGAACCGAGAACAAAACCACCACGAACAATATATGGCCCGTAGGAACCATAGGTCACCAGTAGGAACAGCATAACCTACCAGTAGCATCTCAAAACCCATTCTCTCTTTTTTTTTTCTTTTTTTTTGTTTAACACACATGCTGTCACGAAGCTGTCGCCAAGCTGTTGCTGTGACAAATACTGATGAACCGTGCTTGCGATAATAACGGCCCAAAGTAGAGAATACCAAGCTCTAAACATGCTATGATCAGCCCACGTTCTCACGTACCAATTAAATGAATCCCAAAATAGGAGAACATAATAAAATATTTTTCAACCCCACGAATGGAATATCTCATGCCAATGAATGAGGAGATACTTTTGACCAACACCACATAATCCCAACAAGTTAGGATATATGCAATCTTCAATTCACATAAACCGTATCTCATACCTGTTTTAACTGCATTATACGTTTTGACCACCTATTGATCTCAAAATGTAATCTCACGAAAACATGGAAATCAAAACATATCTTCTCAAAACTTAGGACCTTACTGCAAATAATATGGCCATCACATGCTCCACATGTTTGACTTTATCAAGCCATACCCACGTTCAAAATATTATGGAATGTATTAACGTGACTTATTTGGTAATTCCTATAATTGTGGCAATAGTTAATCATAGTCTTGATCACACACGTTTTTGACCACCACCTAAAAATCAGCCAAGCCTTACGCATTCAACAGCTTCCAAAAATAGCGCATTCACATATCACGTATTTATAAAATCAGCCTACTGTTGAAAATAAATGCCTTATTTTTTGGAATAAATAATGAATCCCACGTCCACGCATTTCCTAACTGCCAACTTCTCCCAATCTTTACGCAACCTTTCATCTTAGATAATAAGAAAGCCCGAAAAATCAGGGATTGAACGGTATGATCAATACCATTCTTTAATATATGCGTCACAAGTCATGCCCTCCAATATTTTCGTATCACAGCAGTTATCAAAATCCTTTCCAGATATAAAACATTATGCAAACATCATACCTGTTGTGATCAAACGTCACGTACGATTCAGGCCTGCTGCTCATACCAGGACCACCTTTCTCGTCTACACAACCACAAACTTACAACAGTACGATGGATAAACTATTGTACCATTGTAACAGTACCTGTCACGATCTGTTTTATGTCAACAACATAAACGTCCAGTACTTGCAAACGTCCACGTCTTTGGCACAAACGGTTCTGCATTATGTATTTCATTCTAAGCAGCAACACCAATAAACCAATCTAGGGTTTTGTAAACCCTAAAATGAAGATCTTCCATACAGCAATTTCATCATGTTTATACAAACATAATTCGTGTCTTCAATCAGAAACAGCCGTATCACCTTAGATCATACGGGGTTCATCGTTGATTCAAGAATCAACTCACCAAACCAGTATGACCACCATCAAGCACGAACCTGCTGCCTTCTTGATCAAAGACAGAAACATGAATTAACAGCAACACCCCCAAACAACAGCAGTAACATCAAACACAAATCATCTAGGGTTTGTTGGGAAAAACCCTAGATCAGCAAGAACATCTTTATTCAAAAACAGAAAAATAACACTAACATGAAAACCTTGTAGATCAACCAGATCGAGAGCCAACAAGCTCTGATACCACTTGTTGAGTCTTAGGATCTAGACTCATCTGGGATATCATGATCATGATTGTAACATGCACAGCGGAATCATAAAGAACACAATCATAACCAAGAACAAGGCTTTCACTAATAAATGATTACTGTTAATAAGCTTACTAATAAGCTGACTACTAATAAGCTACTAGTCCTGGCGCCTTATAGGCTTGACGCCAGGAGGAACACACACACACCTATGGTTTACATTGTTTATGAGTGAATGAATAACAACCAAGGTGCCTACCCTCTTTATATAATAGAGGGACTAGGGTTACATCACAACCCTAGCTTACTATCTAAGCTAATATATTACTACTAGGTCCTTCATCTTGTTTTGTCATATCAACTCAAGATATCTAAGTCCCAACAGTACATAATAAATATTAAACAAGAAAAACAAACACCAAAAGTACAAGGGGTGTTTGTTTGCGTCAGTTAAAAAGAAAGAGGGGAGACCCGGGCTTTGGCCCATTAGTAATTATAATCACATAACAACTAAAACCACAGAGGATTTTATTCATTATTATTTTTTCAAGAAACAAAAACCCTTTTTCTCCTTCTTCTTTTTCTTTGGACGTCGGCGAACAATACACCAAAGGGGATGTTTGTTGTGGTTGATCAGTAATTCTCACGTGTACGCGTTCGTGTTCATTCTCCTTTTTAAATTCACGTATTGGTATCCCTAAATCCTTTTTCTTATTTTATTTTTATGTTATGATCTATAGTTATTATAAATAAAATAAGAACACATGAAAACAAGTTATATCTATCAAGAATTAAAAACAAAAAGGGTTTTGTGGGGTGTTTTTCTCGATCGCACGCCAACCGAGGGACCATGGGGGTCTTAGTGGCGTCGAACCAACAGCAGCGGCAACCCCATTGTTGGGGTCGGCATGGACAGGGAACCACCAACCGCAGCGTTAGGCTGGCGGTGGTGGTGTTGTTATGCGCATCTGCAAGGACCAAGGCCCCGTAGTGGGAATCTTGGCCTAGCGGTGGGAACCGATACCCACTAGGGGTGCTCGCTGGGAACATAGGACGCAGCAGGGGGACCCTAGCGTAGGTTGGGGGCTGTGTGGCTCAGCGCATCAGCAAGGCGAGAGTTGTAGGCTCTCGGTGAGCTGTTGTTGCTCGACGGTCGGGTCTCGGGTCGTGGGCTCGGGAACTTAGACTTTTTCAGAAACACATAATTAAACCAACACGTAAAATTAAGTTATTTTATGTTTGATTAATTAGTAGTAATTAATTAATTTTGGTTTTATTAAAGTAAAACTTACGTTATGTTTATTTAATTAAAACTATGGTTAAACATGTATGCACACTTAATTAAATAAACTTAGGGTATAGTAATTAATTGATTTAATTATTTATGAACATGGATTTAATTAATTAAAACTTAG
Organism: Glebionis coronaria; assembly: GCA_025667525.1. Taxonomy (NCBI): domain Eukaryota; kingdom Viridiplantae; phylum Streptophyta; class Magnoliopsida; order Asterales; family Asteraceae; genus Glebionis; species Glebionis coronaria. Next base: position 130,672 of record JANFOE010000512.1, on the reverse strand, counting down.
GTTAAATTAATCAAATATCTTTTATTATAAAGTTTAATTACATGTATTATGTAATATTATTAATTAATAATAAACTTATAATAAACATGACATGATATTATTAATTAATAATAAGCTAAGTATTAATTAATTATTAAACTTTATATTATAATAATACATGACATAAAATAAACATATAATTAATTATGGAAACATATTAATTACAAAAGTATATTAATTATGGCAACATGATAAATATGGTAATATTATATTTATGATAATATACTAAATATGATAACATACTATTTATGGTAATACGTTAATTATGGTAACATACTATTTGTGGAAACATGCTAAGTATGGAAACTTTCTATTTTTGGAAACTTACTAATTATGGAAACCTTCTATTTTTAGAAACTTACTATTTAAAGAAACTTACTATATTTGGAAAGTTACTATACATGGAAACCTGCTATTTTTGGGAAAATTACTATATATAGAAACCTACTATTTTTAGAAAGTTACTCATTATGTTATAACAAGTATAATAACACTTAAAACATGAAATACATGAAGCTAAAACACATGAAACTATAAGAAACACATGATTAAAACATGAAATATTAAGACAAGACAAGAACAAGTATAATAAGTATGAACACGTCAAGTAAACCAAATCACAAGTATGTATAAGTAAGATCGACTCTTATTCATGTCCCTTCATTGTGTAGCTATTGTGAAGTCGGAGTGATCATCTACGTTCGTTTTCATCTTCATTTACTGGACATAAGGTACAGATATTCTATCCTTCAGTACTGACATCTTTGTTCCTATATTAGGATTTCCCCGTTTGCAGCCATCTGTTTTCCGCAATTTTTTAAGTGTCTTAAACACACCAGTGATATGTATGATTATTTTAGAATGCCTGAGCTATATACATGCATGCCAGTTTCACCTAGTTATGGGGGTACCATAACCATAGCACTGGAGGCACCGGTGTTATGACTCTTCTGCGGTGAGAGTGATTGATCGCAGCGTCCCTTTACAGTTTTGGCCAGTATTATTATTATCATGTGGGGTGAATGGGTGCATCCTAGAACAAGTAGTAAGATTTCATGTTAACTGTGGTGTGTGCCTTGCATCTGTTACAGGAGCTGATCCCTCCACTTATTTTATATATTAATTAGAGGCATCCCCTCTAAATGCATTACGAGGTCACCCCTCCAATTATTCATGCACGTAGATATAACATGACCTATATAGGCTTTCGTCATATTTAAAATATAGATTTTTCAAAATAAACTAAACATAAGTCTTTTCAGAAATATAAACCAGTTTTATGAACTTAAACCAGGTTCTCTAGGACATACATTTATTCCGCTACTATGTTACTCATTTCATTCCATTACTTGCTTATGTTTATGCATTACATTCTATGTTATATATCCGCACACTGAGCGTATTTCTCAGGCGTATTTCTCTTTTCATGTCCCAATACGGCAGGTACTAAAGGGCAAAGCTAGGAATCTAAGAGTACGTACATGGAATGACGTGTCAGCTTTCTTTTATTCTTTAATACATTTACATACTTTTGCTTTGCTAGACATTGTTTAGTCCTTTCCCTACATTCTATATTGTTGTCCCATATATTAAGATGATTAAACAAGAAAATAGAGATGAAAAGATATGAAAAGATATGAATTCTAGAGAGAGAAAGTAGAGAGGAAAAGAGAGATAATGGTTGGAAAAACTTGGAGGATTAGATTAGAGAGTGAAATTACAAATGACCAACCAACCTCTCCTTACATGAAAGGAGAGGTATATATAGCCTTGCCTACATGTGGTATTATGGGCTATATGTTAATGGGTCGGGCTTTCCTTTTAGGCTTTAGTTACTTATGAATGAACTTTAGCTTAAAGTTAAGCCCGTAAAACACGACTAACCTACTACCTATTACAACGTTCTAGAATACGAGATATAATAAACATATGACCGAGCATTCTTGTTTGACTCAATATTTTGAGGCTAACAATCTCCCCCAATGTGAGGTCATTCCTCTTCGTCATTTGAAGATTTATGGAGATTACTAATCTCGTCATAAATGAGTCTTGAACGTTTAATCTTGATATCTTCAAATTCATCCTTGACTTGTCTTTGCCACTTGCGATCTTGTGTCTTCATCCACATGCTCATACTTTTAATTGTTGAATATGTCTTTAGGCATGTGTATGTGGTTTTGAATCTTTGACTTTGTTGAGTACACCGTAACATTAGCTTCTTGAGACAAGACATAGACACGGACTGAATGGCTTTGACATTCGTCCTAAATCGGTAGTGTTTTACCTCCGGTCGGTGAAGAGTGTTACACGATATTAAATATCGTACCTTTGATTAGGTGGATTCACTAAGAATCTCCTTGACAAGGTTTCACGGATGTACTATCCGTTCTTTTTACTCGACCGTCTCAAAGCAAGACTACGAACATAAAGAGTGAATCAATTGGATAAATATCCGCTCGATTAAAGTCTTGAATTCAAATTCCTGGAACAAGTTTGATTCATAAAGAATCTTACCATTGTTGCTTTCTAGTTGACACAAGCTTGATTCATAAGAATCTCGAAAGTCACCTACCGTAGCGCTGTTTGAGGTTGACGCTAGAAGGATTTACATTCATCACCGTGAATATAAATAAATATCACTCTGAATGTTCTGGCAAGACCATAAAGATATTGCGTAGAAACCTGAAACGAGTTTAATTCAATTAAGAATCAAACCACTGTTGCTTTTCAGTTTTGCACATGTTTAATTCACAAAGAATATTACTTATGACCTACCGCAGTGTTGTTTGATGTTTACTGTGGCAACCCTGGTTTTTGAGGTTCGTCACTTAGTCTTATTTTTGGGGTAGTTTGTGTGACTATGTGTTTTATATTATTTATGTGTTTATATGTGTGATTTTGGGGTTGAGAATGGACGAAATGAGGTACATGATTTGTAAATCACGGTACGGGTTAGAAATGAAATGAAATGAGTTCATAATGAACTGCGAGAAAGTTCAGATATCCTTTTTACAAGTTTTCGTGTACGTATCATATGTTTTATATATGTATTAAGTATATATTATATGGTTAGGATAGGTTTTAGAGATACTATCCATAATTAGAAACTTTTGGAAATGGCGGTTAGTTCGAAAATTGCGTAGAAAGTCGAAAAATTAGCGAATAGGTGTCCGGTTTTGATCCGGAAGGGTCTAGATGTTAACTATTGGTAATTATAAGTTAATAGCAATTAAATTAATAAAATAATTAAGGGGAGAGTCGGAATTGTGGGCCCCATATCTGAATATTTTAATTAAAAAAAAAAGATAATTACCATATAGGAGTCCTAATTGGGCCTAAACTTGACCAGGAGATTACCAAAGCGTATATAAACATCCCAAGACCCCAAAAAACGACCCATAGACCTTAAATTAAACTATAAGTCAGTCAAATAGCAATGGAGGATCAAGAAGAGTCTAATTTATGCTCAGGATTTAAAGGTACGTAATTAAACTTGGTTGATTAACGTTAATTTGCGTATTTGTAACCTACTATGATGGATTAGGTTTAGAGATTCATAATTTTTTATTAGGGTTTGTTAATGATATGTATTTAACAATGTAATTAATGGGTTTTTATCATTGGAAATCGTTTTTAGTGTTGATCCCAAAGTCAGATCTTAAACCTTAATAGCTTGTTTAAGGGTTGTGATAGAGAGAAAGAATTCAATCTAACACTAGAGAAACTTTGTAAAGCAAAGTAACTAAACAAGATGCGGAATGTAATGTTTAGCACAAGAACAAATGAGATTCAAACGTTGCACTTTAATATATCAAAAGATATACGAATACCCAAAGTGGTATTAGGGTTTACAAAACCTTAAAGTAATACTAATGAAAAACGAAATGAGAAAGACACACATTGCATGCTAACCTAGTGAGTCCTTTTATAGATGCAAGGACCCACGTACAAGATCACTACTAACAAACTATGGAAAGTATTAAGGAATAATAACTGAAACGCGTAAATATCTTTTCCATGTTTATCTTGACAGCAGGGCCTTTGACTTCAGCAGGGGAACGGATCCCCCTGCCTTTGTTATTTAGCAGGGGGAACTTACTCTAGCAGGGGTATGAATATCAACTAGCAGGGGAAACAAATAAGCATAGATTTATTCCCAACAATCCTCCCCTAAACTTGTGCTTTCCCCTAAAGACAAGTTTCTGAATAAATGCTAGTTGATGAGGATGCTTACAAACTCTCTGGCCAAATCTGACTATGAACCATTCTTACCAGATCATAAGCAACAGGCTTTTTGGCATCAACAATTAACTTAGCCTGTGCTAACTTCTTCAAGGTTTCCTGAGAGAAAGGATAATACCTGTGATTGAGTAAGTAAACACTTACACCTTCCATTACTACCTCATAAACCCCAGAATTGGTAAACAGCTTCCAATACACCAAATCTCCTTTATTCACTGCATCAAATAGAGGATCAAATAATTCATGCTCATACATTCTATGCATGCACTCCCAGATTACCCAATCCTTCTCAACACCATCCATGGTAGGAGGTTTTGCAGCAAACGTCTTCTTCAATATTTTCCACAGATCTTCTAAGTCTTCACTATCCAAAATTTGAAACATGACATCTAGGCTTAGAAAAGTCTGTGCTGTATTGTCAGCCCTTGTAAGCTTCCACCAAGTTCTCCCTCTGTGTTCATAAACAGCATACTCTATGATAGCAAACTTCTTTCCAAGTTCACTAGGTGAGATTTCATCATTTTCCTGTAAGATCAGCTGTTTGTCAATTTCCTCATTTGATGGCCCTTGAGACTCTTTAGTGATTATGCCCACTTGCTCCATTCTCTTGAGTCTCTTTGCTGCCCTTTGTGCATTGAGTACTGACTTCTCAAGTACTTCTGGAAGACTTTCACCTGCTTGGTGTGATTCCCCTGCTGGGGATGATGCACCTGCTTGTGTAGTCTCTCCAGCTTTTCTTTTCTTTGTTGCTCTAGCTTTCTGTAGCATTTCACTTTGTCTCCTAAGATACTCAGCTTCCTCAGGAGTGTTGATAGTCATCCAATCCTCCACATCATACAACTTTAGAACTGGTCTGACTGCTCTCTTTATGGCTTCAAAGCTCATATCTGTGAAGTCACCATCCTTCCACTTTCTGTGTCTTTTAAGCAGAAGTTTGTAATGATCAAGCTGCCCTTTCTCTGAAGTTCTATACTTCTCACTCTGAATTTGCATTGCCCTTCTATCCAGATATTCAGTTTGGTATTTGTAAACAAGGCAAGTCAACTCATACCTTTCTTCTAAAGGAGCATTTTTCAACTCCTTCTCCCATTGATCAAGAAATTCTTCAACATGAGGTACCCTCTCATCTAGTTCCCTATGCATAATCTCAACCTGCTTGAGCATATCTTTGGGCCTCATCTTCTCCATCCTTTGATCCTGCATATCCATTTCCTCTTGTTGTAGCTTGAGAGCTACTTGTGCATCATGAGCTTCTTGGATCTTTTGCTGTTCAGGAGTCAGATACTTAAATTTTTTCTTGGGCTGTTGTATCATGATTCCTTTTCCTTTATCTTTTGGATCCACTGCTGGTGCTGGTTTTGCTTTAGTTGCAGGTTCTTTGATTGTTATCCCTTTCTGAGCTGGTTGCTTTCTGTTCTTCCTAACAAATGTTTGAGTTATGTTTTTAGCAGGGGATAAACTTACAGCAGTGGGATCAGCCATGGCAGGGGAAACTTCTTGATTGCCCATAGTGAGCAATGTTTGAGCAATGTCTTTGGTTGCACTCCCCTTGTCACTTCCTTTATCAGCACTTTCTTTCTCCATTCCTTCCTTAGCACTCTTCATCTTTCCATGCTCCATACCAGGATATGAATAATACTCAGTAGATCCTTCTTTGGTTGGAATTTCCTCCCCTTTGGAAGCATCCTCATCTGAGGAAAGAATCAGTCTGGGCTTTCTCCTCCCCTCAAGAGTAGCAAGTCTGGTTTCCAAATGAGAGATAACCAGACCTTGCTTTTTGACATCTTGTACAAGTTGTGCATTCTGCCTTTTCAGGCTCATGCACATTTTCGTCAATTCCAAGTTTGTCAAAGGTTTCATACTGCTCTCAATCCTAGAGGGGAATTTCTCCCCTTGTTGGATATCATGGAGTGGGGGAGAGGACTTATTGATGGTGTCACTATCCTGCTCACCCCTTGAGGATGAGACAGTAGTGGCAGCCAAACCCCCAGGTTGCTCCAAACTCTTGGAGACTCTCCTCTCTGCTGCTTGTGAAGATTCACCAGGCAAGGGAGACCTGGCAAACCTGGATTTAGAACGCCTTTCTTGATGTGGATCAGCAGGTGGTAGGTTCTTGGCAGGGGATTCAGCAGGTGGATGTATGGCTGTTTGGTGTTTGGCTTCTTCCCGTCTGATTTGGTCTAGCATGATTGAAGTGAATGGAATATTTCTGCCAGAGAACAAAGGTGATGGTGCAAGTAATGTGGTGAAGAGTTTGGTTGTGTGTTGGGTTGCTGAAAAATAGTTTCTGTGTGTAATGGGGCCATGATCACTCATATTCAGCAAAACTTCTATAAACCTTGGATACATACAAAACTTTGAGGTGCTTGAAACATTTTTCACCATGCCTTTAAAAATCATTTGAGAAAAACAATACTTCCTTCCTGTTGCAAAGCAGATCAGGGCAGAAGCTATCTCACTACCAACTTCATTAAAAGCAGTGGTTTTGGGGGACAAACATTGCATAATAGTATGAATCAAAAGTTTCAAATGAGGGGCAAACTGGCCTTTAGCAAATTTTAATTTTTGTTTTTCAGAAAGTTTATACCCCAATTTTTCAAGACCTTCAAAAATTTCAGCCTCAGTAAAGTTGGTTATTCCATCCTCATCATCAAGGAGAAGGTTCTCCCTAATGGAGGCAAGTGAGATTACCTTGGAATGACCATCAACTGTGCTTTGGATTATGACCTCTCCATTCACTGTTTTGGTCATGGATTTAGACCAGAACTGTTGAATGTGTGAGGTATAAATGCGAGGATTGATGAGAAGGGCCACTTTGAAGTACGAGGACTTTAAAAAGGCCACAGCCTCAGCAAACTCGGCTGGTTCATCATGAAGCAAAGCAATTTGGTTATGATTAGGAGCAATTTTAAGAGTCATGATGAATTTGAAAAATAGTTTAAAGGTTTATAGAGATGGGAGGTAAGTGGGATTAGGTCGAAAGAGATTTGTGGACCTGCTGGTAAAGGGAATTAAGTTTATATAGGCGAATTGAAGAGCTGTGATTGGACCAAAATTTTCAAATTGCAAAAATATCAGGAATAAATCTTGATAAAAAATTAATATATTTGAAATAAAAGGAAAAGATTACCAATCAGCGAAGAAAGCGCCTTAAATATCTTTTAAAAAGAATAAAATATTCCCTAACCAAAATTTAAGCAAGCAGGCCCAACGGCTATGAACAGGGTAACGGTATTGTCGGTCAATGGTCAAACAGGGGAATGTTGTGAAGGCAGGGGAATGAAAAATAAAAGCAGGGGAAACTTTCCTAGGGGTATTAAACTAGTCATGAAGGGACTAATGCTAACTAGCTCTGCTCTAATGCACACACTTGTATACACAAGATAGATACATAGAATCTCAAGAGTCCTCTATTCAGCAATGGTCCCAATACAAAAAGTTAATACATAAGCCCCCCTACACCAGGTAATCCCAAGAAATCATGCACACCCCAGTCACCATCCCAACCTTGTCCCTTACCTATGGTCAGTTAGTCTTGGCAATGTGTGCCACACATCTATATTTTGAACAGCAAGCTGCTTGAATAAAGAAATGCAAACACACACCATAGTGCCTCAAGGTTTCAAAGTTTAGACAAGCTGTGCAGCAAGTCATCATTACCCTGAACCCCCACTCACCAATGGATATGATCTAAGACCATATATGAGCATTCTAAGAATACCCTGAATCCTAAAGGTTTGACCTAACCTCCCCTGAAACGTAGAATATATACCTGATCCACCAAGGAGAGTAATATACACCATATGATTCTCTGCATTGTTAGTCTAAAACCACATAAAACCACTTTTGAAAACAGAACACACCCTGCTTAAGAGAAACACTCTCTTGGCAGGGGAATAAACCCCAAGCAGGGGAATCAGTGTTAAAAAGCAGTGGAATGAAAGATATGGTAAAAGTGACTGACAATTATACAACAACAGCAATGAAGTAACCCTGATTACATAAGACAAAAATAGACATCAGATTTTAAGGAGTAACCATTCCAATACCTGCAACCAGATACTGAAACCTCCCTACCTCAAAAGCTTTTGTTAAAAGATCAGAAACATTAAGTTCTGTATCAATTTTCTCAGGGACAATCAGTCCTTTTTCAAAACAATCTCTGATAAAGTGATGTCTAATTTCAATATGTTTGGTTTTGCTATGAAAAACAGGGTTCTTTATAATGCAGATAGTGCTGTTGTTGTCAATGAATATCTTGGTTTTAAGAAAGTTGTACCCATAATCAAGTAGTTGATTTTGCACCCAAAGAACTTGACCACAGCATGCAGCAGCTGCTACATACTCAGCTTCAGTTGTGGATGTTGCCATGATGGTCTGCTTCTTACATTGCCAAGATATAAGCCTGCTCCCCAAAAATTGGCATCCCCCTGTTGTAGACTTCCTATCATTGTTGTCACCAGCATAATCACTATCTGAATAAGCTATCAGCTCAAATGGTGACTCCTTTGGATACCAGAGTCCTAGGGTGGGATGACATTTAAGATACCTAAAGATCCTTTTCACAGCAAATAAGTGACACTCTGTTGGTGACACCTGGTATCTTGCACATAAGCAGACTGCAAACATGATGTCAGGCCTGGAAGCAGTGAGATACATAAGAGACCCAATCATAGACCTGTAGTTCCTGACATCAATGGGCTTGCCAGGACCATCCTTGCCCCATGGATGATCCTTGTCCATGGGAGTGGACACCTTCTTCCCATCAGACATGCCAAACTTCTTTACAATCTCAGCTACATATTTGTCTTGTGAGATAAATATCCCATCTTTCCGCTGCTGAACTTGTAACCCCAAAAAGAAGTTTAGTTCTCCCATAGCACTCATTTGAAACTTATCCTGCATCAATTTGGCAAACTCTTTGCTAAGCATGGAGTTAGTTGATCCAAAAATAATGTCATCCACATAGACTTGTACTAGCAAAAGATCACCCTTTTGTTTCTTTGTGAACAGGGTCTGATCAATCTTCCCCCTGCTGAATCCATTGTCTAGAAGATATTTGGAAAGAGTACCATACCAGGCTCTGGGAGCTTGGTGAAGGCCATACATGGCCTTTTTCACTTTGTATACTTTGTCAGGATGTTCTGGATCTTCAAACCCTGGTGGTTGCATGACATAGAATTCTTCATCAATGGTTCCATATAAGAATGCACTTTTCACATCCATCTGAAAAACAGTGAAGTCCATGAATGAGGCATAAGCAAGGAATAATCTAATAGCTTCAATCCTTGCTACTGGAGCAAACACCTCTTCATAATCAATCCCTTCTTCCTGAGTATACCCTTGTGCTACTAACCTTGCCTTATTCCTGACAACTATTCCCCTTTCATCCTTTTTGTTCCTGAGCACCCACTTGGTCCCAATGGGCCTTGCCCATTTGGGACAATCAACCAGAATCCAAACCTCTTGTATGTCAAATTGTAAGAGCTCCTCTTGCATAGCTTCAACCCAACTTGGGTCATTTAAAGCTTGAAAAATCTTCTTTGGCTCTTCTTGTGACAAAAATGCAGTAAACAGACAACATTGCATGTTGTCATGATTAAACTTCATGGTGATGTTAGCAATGAAGCTGTGCTCCTTTGTTGTATACCTTGTATGTCTTGGAGCTTCAGGATCACCAATAATTTGTGAGATAGGATGATCTTTATTAATTCTATAGGTAGGCTGCATGATGACTTCTGTTTCATCTTCTTCCAAATCAGAATTGATGGGGCTGTTTTGATTAGGAAAGAAGTCCTCAAAGGAACTTCCAAATGTGACAGCATGACCTAAAGATGGGTGCTTGTGAGCAGAATGAAGCTCTGAATAACTAGGACCTCCACTCCTGATGATTCTGCTTCCACTGCTGGATATGATAGGACCATCAGTTATGGGTGTAGTTGATGAGATGGGTGGGGATTCTCTTTCTGCATCAGAAGTCTCATTAGCATCATGATCCTTTGTGAGAGAGGAATCAATTCCTTTAGCAGGGGAATCCAGGATTCCACTGCTTTCAGCCATTCCACTGCCTTCAGACATAGCAGGGGATGAGATTGGCTGTTCTTTTCCTGAAGCAGAGTCATCTTCTTGTTTATCAGCTTCACTAGGAAACAATGAGGGTACATTCATGTACCTCAGAGGTGACTTTTCAGCAGTCATTGTTTCTTGAGTACCTGAAATGTTAGTGTTCTGCAAGACAACAGGTACATAATTCATGGACTTAGAAAGAACATCTATATCAAAGAACCAATCAGGACCTGTTTGAACATCTTCAGGTTTATCTTCAAGAAAGTTCACATGAAGATTTTCTGTGATTTTGCTTGTCTTCTTGTTGAAGACCCTATATCCCTTGCTGTTTAAAGAATAACCCACAAAATATCCATCATCACCCTTTTCACTAAACTTACCAAGATTGTCAATGGTGTTCAAGATGATAACATGACACCCAAAAGGTCTGAAAAAGTCAATTAAGGGAGGTCTTCTATTAAACAGCTGATAAGGGGTCTTGTTGTGTGCCTTGACCACCAAGGCCCTGTTTTGCACATAGCAAGCAGTGGATACAGCTTCAGCCCAAAAAATAACTGGAAGCTTGGAATCAGACAGCATAGTTCTTGCAGCTTCAATGAGTGTCCTATTCCTTCTTTCTGCCACTCCATTCTGTTGAGGTGTTCTAGCAATGCTAAATTGCCTCTTGATGCCTTTGTTTATGCAGAAAGAATCCAGCTTGTGATTTCTGAACTCACCACCATTGTCTGATCTTATGGTAACTACCTTCATGCTTTTTGACAGTTCAATTTGATTGATGAACCCAATGAGTACATCAGCAGTGTCACTCTTTTCAAATAGAAAGAATGTCCATGTAAATCTTGAAAAGTCATCAGTAATCACTAAGCAGTACCATTTCTTCATTATACTTGCCACAGAAGTAGGACCAAAAAGATCCATATGCAATAGTTCCAATGACTTGGTGGTGGGCATACTTGTCTTTGACTTGCAAGATGCTCTGTGTTGCTTTCCTTTCAGACATGCTGCACAAGTATGTTCAGTGACAAAAGACTTGGAAGGAAGACCATGAACTAGATTATGCTTTACCAGTTTGTTCATGTTCTTGAAATTGAGATGACCAAGTCTTCTATGCCATTTCTTACATTCATCTGCTGAAGCTTTGGCAATGAAACATGTTTCATTGTCTTGGAGAGAGATGTCCTTGAGATCAATTGTGTACATGTTCTTCTGTCTTGGTGTTCTGAGAACAATTGGAGTGTCTTGTGGCAAGACAAACTCTTTTCCTAATACCAAGCATTCAGTGTCAGTAAACAAGACAAAATTCTTGTTATCAGTCATCTGTGACACACTGAAGAGATTATACTTGAGCTCTTTCACCAAATACACATTGTCAAAAGTCATCCCATTGGTGACAATAGTTCCTTTTCCTGTTATAGTCCCATGCCCATCTCCAAAAGAAACACCATCATTGTCATGCAAGGGTACAAAGTTAGACAGGTAAGCTTTGTGTCCAGTCATACTCCTTGAGCATCCACTATCCCAGTATGCTCTATCATCCCTTGTCTTCTTTGTCACCTGCAAAAGGAAAAACAAATTAGTTTTTCTTGGGGACCCAAGCCATTACAGACTTGGATCTACCTCGTGTATCAATGTAAGATAGCTTATCAAAGACTAGAGATACACCATTAGATTGAGTACCCCTTTTGGGTGCCCAAACCCAACGAGCTGAGGCTTTCACAGCTTTTCCCCATCTTCCCATGTTCCTAGAATGCAGACCTCTTCTAGCAGGGGATACCCCAGTTTTAGCAGGGGAATCCTTATGCTTGGCAGAGGGAACCCACTTTTTGTTTTGGCCTCTATTCATGTGTTGGTAAGGTCTTGGGCCAGTTTTATCTGCAGTATAAGGTGTTGGGGTAGTCACAGACGTGTTGGGCTTTGGGTGAACATCATTTTCCTTTCTAAGGGCTGGAGCAACATATTTCTCAGCAACTCTATTTCTTAAGGCAGGGGCAACATACTTGGCAGGGGAAAAGGATTTTGCCCCTGCATTTAGAAGAATGGCTCTAGGTTGCATATCCTTTAAGGGATTTGCAGCCACCATCTCCATTGGTGCCTTACACTCTTGATAAGTGTGTTCAAAACTGCCACATGTGAAGCAGGGCTTGATATTGATCACAAAGTCTTTTCCTAACTGATGGGACTTTTGGTCATTCCAATTCCTTTGATTACCTCTGACATTTCTGTACATACCAGCATATTTAATGATAGGTTTAGGAGACTGTGGTCTTGCCTTGCTCTTAGAGTTTGGATTGCTGCTAGAACTTCCTTCTTTTGAAAATTTAACAGGGTTATCAATTTTCTTTAAGCCAACCTGTTCTTGTTTAATATCCCTAATGACACTAGTTTTAACTAGAGGCTCTTCTGTATCAGCATTATTAGGTATATAAGCACTCAAGTCAAATTCAATGTCATCCTTTTTTTCAAAACAAGAGAGACCAGTCCATGACAAGTCTTTTCTAGGATAGGGAGCATGGACGTTAGCAGGGGGTGGGGGTATAGTAGCATTCATGTTTTTAATTCCAAACCCTGTTTTGTCCTTAGGAGATTGACCGATATCAAATGCCTTGGTTAAGTCTTTTGAAGCTTTTCCAAATTTTTCAACAGTTTCCTCATCTATCTTTTGGTTAGCTTTAAAAATTTCAAGTTCAGCAGTTAAAACATTTATAGATTGGTTATTCTCCTTGGCATCTCTTTCTAGAATCACAATGTGATCCCTATATTCACTTTCTCTTTGCCTATACTCTCTTATGGTGGACTCTAGTTGTTCTAAAGCACGTTTGTAGTTATCAAGATCATTATCACAATTTATATAGTCAGCTTTTACCTTTCTGATTTGATCATTCAAAGATTCAGTATTTTTCCTACAAGCTTTAGTACAGTATGAGTCATCATATACCTCATTGTCAGAACTGGAACTTGACATGGCCATAAGTGCAAAGTCTTCTTCCTTTTCCTCAGCCACCAAAGCTTGGTTTCTTTCCACACTTTCTGTCATAGCACTCCAGTCCCATCCATTTGCTCCATCTATCCCCTGCATTGCTACCATAGCTTTAGCACCAGAATCCTCATCCTTTCTATGGCTATTTCCAGACTTAGGTCCTCTGCACTCCCTGGCAAAATGACCCTTCTTGCCACAATTGTAGCATTCAACTTTTGCTTTATCAAACCCAGCCACATCAGATGGATTGATTGTGATCTTCTTCCCATACTTCTTTTGGAACCTGTTGGCTCTCATGCTTAGCAGAGCCATATTCCACTTGATATCCAATTCTTCTAATGCTTGCTTACTGATTTGATTCAGATCTTCATGTAACACTGTGGATCCTTGTGGACCTTGAGATGCTATGAAGGCACATGCAGTATCAAGGCTGAATGTAGCTGGTCTTTCTTCATCATAGGAAGGTCCAGACCTGGTAGCAGGGGAATAAGTAGCAGGGGCTACTTCTATTCCACTGTTCTTGGAGATTCCACTGCTTTGTGATATGAATGCCATGTTAGCAGGGGAATCAGCAATTCCACTTGAGTTGGTGGGAATTGTTCCTTTTGACTTCATTTCATTGACAATAGGTTCAAAAACTTTTAGGTTATTGTATATATCATCAATATTCTTGTTGTCCAAGTCATCCTTATTTTGCCAGATTGCCTTATAGACAAACCATTCTTTCTGGAGGCTGTTCAGAAACCCGGTATTCACCTGCTCTTTTGTCACCTCAATATCAAAGAATTCCAAGTGGGCCACCATGTCTTGAAGCCTATTGTAAATAGCTCCAATTGATTCATCACCAATTGCTTTGAAAGAAGCAAAATCGTCCAGCATTTGGTTCTTCTTCTTCTTCTTTGTGGCTTCATTTCCTCCAAAGGTTGTGCCTATGGCTTCCCATAGTTCCTTAGCTGTTTTGTATTTCCTGAATCTGAGTTGATGTCTATCAGGTAGGGCCAACAGCAATGAGCTGTGAGCCCTGACATCATGCCTCCTAGCCAGTATTTCCTTATCACATAGAGCAGCAGATTTCTTCTTGTCCTTACCTTTGGAACTTTCACCTTCATCCTTGCCTTCTTCAACAGCCACCATTTTGTTGAATTGATCACCAAATTCTATGATCTCCCAGAGAACATAGTGTTCCATTTTCAGGTATTGTTGGATTCTGAATTCCTATAATTCAAAGTTTTCAGGATCCAACATGGGTAATTTGAGGTTATTGTGGTTGTTGCTATTTGTGGATGAATCTGAAGACATGTTTGCTATAAGGATTTTGTTCTTGATTTAGACAGAGTTTCTCAACAAGCTCTGATACCACTTGTTGATCCCAAAGTCAGATCTTAAACCTTAATAGCTTGTTTAAGGGTTGTGATAGAGAGAAAGAATTCAATCTAACACTAGAGAAACTTTGTAAAGCAAAGTAACTAAACAAGATGCGGAATGTAATGTTTAGCACAAGAACAAATGAGATTCAAACGTTGCACTTTAATATATCAAAAGATATACGAATACCCAAAGTGGTATTAGGGTTTACAAAACCTTAAAGTAATACTAATGAAAAACGAAATGAGAAAGACACACATTGCATGCTAACCTAGTGAGTCCTTTTATAGATGCAAGGACCCACGTACAAGATCACTACTAACAAACTATGGAAAGTATTAAGGAATAATAACTGAAACGCGTAAATATCTTTTCCATGTTTATCTTGACAGCAGGGCCTTTGACTTCAGCAGGGGAACGGATCCCCCTGCCTTTGTTATTTAGCAGGGGGAACTTACTCTAGCAGGGGTATGAATATCAACTAGCAGGGGAAACAAATAAGCATAGATTTATTCCCAACATTTAGGTTTTAATTAGGGTTTATGTATGATTAATTAGATTAACTATGAGAAAATCGTTTTTAAAAAATGGGCAGAATTTTGGGTCATTGTTTTGATCATATTTGGATTTCTAAACACTTTTATGATGCGATCCAAGTATCTCTGGAAAGGAAATTGAGTTTTCTTTCAAATTCAAGAAACGAGAACTAAATTGGAGGTTGGAAAGTGGGTCAAAAACAAGTTACAACAGTCGAAGGTCAAAGTAGTTTTGAAATCAGTCGGGTTTCAATTAATGTTTTAAGATGGTTAGGGTACTTAGGAGTATAATTAGACCTTAAAATAAACATGAGACTTAGATTATATATCAAATAAAAGATTTGTAGGAGGGCTAAACAAATGGGTTAGGGTAAGACCCTCTGATCATAACAAACTCTTCATATGTTCAAAATCAGTAAATTCTATATAGGTAAAAGTATATATTTATATATGGAGGCCTTAACAGTAGCTTTAAGGTTTCGTCCAAATGGGAGAGTTAGATAATACATGTAAGGGAATAGGATTTCCTTTACAGGGAATGTTATTTTGTTTAAGGGGGTGTTCGACCCATATTTTGAATTATGAAAAACGGGACTGTTTTGGGTTAAATGTTAACGGGGCGAGTTATGAACTAAACTAAGTTAAGGGCTTTCTAGAGGGATGTAATGAGATGCATATGGCATATAATAGGGTTAAGTGGTAGTATTAGGCTATATATCCATCATAGATTGATGAGACATTTTGGTATGTGGTTCATGTCTTGATTGTATACGTTTGTGTGTTTAGATTTTCGCTAAAGCGAATATTTGGAGAAGCTTGTTCAGGTGAGTTTCATATTCCAATGTCTTTTTATGATTTGACTTCCAGATGGGATGGAAGAGACAGTGTATGGATTTGTAACTAATGTTGTGAATGATTTAATGGTTTTGTGATGGACTTGTGTGTACACTTATGTGATTAACTGCTATGTGGTTCTTGATTGTTATTGTGGTTTAACTTGGTACCAAGGGGATGTTGACAAGGCGGGGCCTTGGGATTGGTTCATAGGTGTATGGGCGCCTATGGGACCATGGTGATTGGTAAGGCTTGGAGCCTTGGAATTGTGGTTATTGGTAAGGCTTGGAGCCTTGGATTTCTGGTGATTGGTTGATATTGAATGCTTGTTGTTAATACATGATTGTAGCACATTGTCCATATGTTCTGTTCTTAATGGTTGTTATACACAGCTTATAATTGATTTGGAGTTGGAGTCTAAACCTATGACTCTCACCAACTTTATGTTGACGTGTTTTAGTGTCTCTTTCAGGTAAGAATGTGGTTAAGCATGGGAATAGGAGTGGCTAGCTTTGGAGGCTTAGGATTGCATTTGGAGGAATCCCTTTCCTCTTAGTCTTTGTTTGATTTTTGAATAAGTGATACTTTGTTGACACCTATATGTTTGCGTTTTTTATGTTAATTGTTTGTCTCGGGTAAGCGGTAGGACTGTTACCTACTTACTTAGACTCCTGCATTGTTGAGATATTGTCATGATATTTGTGTCACCATTTTATGACATTTATTAATTCATTTAGTTATCTCTATAGACACGCCATGTTGTGATGATATCCATATGTCGCGCCTCATATTCCGCCATGGTGGGGGTGACAGAATGGTATCAGAGCCAATGGTTATAGAGAATTAGGTTTCCTATCCTAGTCTATAGCTTAAGGATCCCTGCATATAGGCGTCATAAGATTATGTGTTTGGTCTTGATTGTATTTCCTATGTATTGTAGAATTTGTTTTCTGTGAGTTTTGACTAGTATGAGTTGTACTGTAGTTGTCCATACTTAATCACCTATTAATTTCTATTTTACTTTTGATATAGTAATTACTTTCTCAATAATTGCTAAGTTATTTTCGGGTATCTAATGTATGATGTTTTTATTCCGGTGTTTAAGTCATGCCCCCTAAGAAACACATGGTTGTGATTCGAGTTACTAGGAGTAGGTGGATAGGAAGGATTTTAAGCTGTTTCCACTCTTTTGGGCGACATGACTTAAAACTGATTATGTTTTCATTTTGGATTTTGTTTATGTTGTTTTAGCTAGACTATGGATTTATGTATTCCAAGAGTGTGACTATGTTATTTTAATAAATGGAGTTTTGGACCTTATTCTATGTGATTGTATGCTTATGTGAGTAGATGGACTTATGTGTTATGTGTTGTATTGATTCTTATAAGTGTCATCATAGGAGGGAGTGCACTGGGGAAAGGTAATTGTATAAGTATGGTGGCCAACGTAGTTATCCAAGTACCACAATTTCAATGGATTCCTAAGTATGATTGCATGAAAGAGGGTTAATACATGCTTGTATAGTATATGTTGGATGGACTTAAGTATATGTATCCTAATATGCCTATATATGTATGATCCCCTACTATTATCGATCGTATCCTTTGGAGGGTTGCTAGCTCATTTTTTAGATATTCAACCTCCGTTGTAGCATATTCTTCGAGTTCCTATTTCACATGTCTGTTTTAAAATGGTGTTTTTGGTGTTAAGTCTATTTGAATATCTTCGGATTTATGTGGGATAATGAAATCTTTTGTGTTGAGTCTTACATTTCTTTTGGTCCGTATATATTGAAAAAGACTTGGAAATCTACTATAGAGTTGGATAGTTGGTTGTATGCAGTAAAATAAAGGTAAGGTGTAGGAGCCATGTTTGCTACAAAATGTAACATAGTTTATTTTTAATATGTAATCAATACTTATTTATTTCAAAATTCTAAAATACTTTCTTTAAAGTAAAGTAAAATAAAGTTTTCTACTTAAATATTTCATATAAGTGAGTTTAACGGATTTACATCGTTTATAAGTAAGAGTACAAGACTAAAATGAGTTCATGAAAATTTAACATACATTTATTCTTTTCATTTAACAAAGATTACGTTAAATCACTAAGATGATTCTTTAGTTTTTAAAACAACAAGTATAAAAATTGTTTTGGTCATAACTTATTCGTTTTTAAAGTTTTTTTGAGTGATTCAAAAGCCTAAAATTATGTACTCGGAATGTACTTTTCGAATATTCAGAAAGTATAGTCATGGGAGGAAAGTAGCTTGGTCGAAAATTTTGTACAAGTGTCGGGTTCAAGGTTGAGTTTTGAATAGTAGTTTTAAACTTATGATTTAGGATGTTCAGTGTAGCTAGTCTTTGAGTTGAGCCTTGAGATCATCTAGAGGGTTAGTGGTAGATTGTTTAATTCACATAGATGTGGAGACGTAAAAAAAATTCTTTTTTAACAAAAAAAGCCTTTGTGCAAGGTTATTCAATAATGTGTCGCGGGTTGTAATATGTTTTGGTTTTTTTTTCCGTTGGGTTTTTCTTGGGTCGGTTGTTGTTTTCAAAGGTCATTTTGAATTCATACATGTTTCGGGTTTGAGTTTTATTTTTGAGTTTTGTGGTTTTGGCCTGTTTTAACTCATGCACGTGAAATGTCGTTAGTTATCCGTTGGTTTGATTCGTTGATCGTATCTGGTGGATTCAGGATGTAGTTTTGGTTTCGTATAGATTGGGAGCGTTGAGGTAGTCATATGGAAGACTTGATTGTGCCTACACGATTTAGTAGGTGGTCATGAGAGAATGGTTGGAATGCCCTTAATGAGGAGGAAAGAGTTAGAAGTTCGTAGACGAACTAATGTGGTCATGTGGTCTCTTTGGAATGTCAAGGTAGATGAATAGATATTTGTATAAAGTATGGATAATGGCACAAGTAACGCGTCATAGAGAATGTTGAAAGTAGGTGTGATTTTTCCAAGGTGTTGTTGATAGAATGATTTTAAGGGCAATAGTTGTTAGAATAAATCGCAAGGGATGCAAGATAAATGTTGAGATGCCTAGTAGAAAATATGATAGGAAAGCAGTTGGAAGGTTAGATAAGAGGAAGTGTCAATCTTTTAAAAGGTGTGTAGAATTTAGCGAGTGGAGCGAGGTAGAAATTTGTTTGTATTACCGTCAAGAGAGGATGCAAGGATGATGTAGTAGAAATGGATAAGAATGTTTTATGGAAGCTTTGGCCTTACGATTATGCATTTGGCTTCGCTAAAGCACTAGCAGTTTTCATGAATCCAATAAACCGAGTATGCATGACCGTATACAGACAAGTCGTCATCGGGAGTATCGACGATATGTTGATCTAGTCAAAGTCTAAGAAGGAGAGTGAGGCTAATTATGAGTTGGTTTTGGGGTTGTTTAGGAAGGGGAATTATACGTAAGGTCTTAAAGGGCGAGTTTTAGAATTAAGTTTACCAGGATGAGTAGTTAGAGATGATGGCGTTTAGTTGGAACCAAGGTTGAAGCGAAACAAGATGAAGAAGCGTTTTGGAAGCTAAAGAACTAGAATGGGTGATTAGCCGGTCTTGACATTATCGAAAGGACTGGACGAATTCGTAAAGCATGACGATACGTAGAGCAAGAATTTGGATGCGTGCGAGGATGGCAAAGGAAGTTGATTGCTTATACGTTGTAGGAACTAAAGGTTTGGAAGGACTACACAAGACTTAGATAGCGGAACTGGGTTGTTAGATATACCTAGAATGCTAGAGGCATTTGGTGTACGAGACGTAGAGAATGATCTATACGGATCATGAACGTCTCCAACACACATTCAATCTTCTTGATCGAACATTAGGCGTAGATGATGGATGGAGTAAGTGACGATGAGAATTACAAGGCCAAGTACCATCCGAGAAAGGCAAGCATGGATGATGAGACATGGAATAAGAGGAAGGATGTGAACTGAGACAAACGTGAGCTATATGGATGACGTGTTTGGATTGTTAGAATGAAGGATGTAAGTTGCACGACTTGAGTTTTCGAAAGTGGAGAACACGTCGACATTATGTTGTGTGGCTTGGACAATCATATGAAGAAAAGGGATGATGGGATGTAAGCATGGGATAACATTGATAGACAAATGGTTGGTATGAGCATGCTATAGGGATAGTTAAGAGAGATGCCTAAGAGCATTGGCGTGAGGTTTGGAGATGTCAGAGAGTGTGTTTTGTTAGGAAGAAATCTTCTACACGAGAGAGTTATTAGTGAGAGGAGCATATTCCTCATTGATAAGAGTGTATGGAACGGAAGAGGATCGTTTATTTTGTAGGCAGAAGTTGAGATAGAAGATAGTATGGAGTTAGGATTATGGAAAGTCAAGTAAAGTAGCAGTGAGGAAGAATAGCTAGAGGAAACAAGGGGTTATCAAGGTAATAGATGGATATTTGGAAGGAAAACCATTGGAGTCAAGGGTTAGCAGTCATGAACAATGGAACGTTCACCTAGAGAAAAGGTGTAGCACCTATTAGTATGAAGGATGGTTAGTTACTTGGTGCCGAGCATGGGAAAGCAAGGATGAGGTGGGGTGGTGATGACATGTTTCATGTGAATGTTATGGGAAGCTTTTTGTTATGCAATCCTGCATATACCATTGGATGTGATTAAGGTTGGGAGAGCTTTCGAATGATGGAAAATCTATAGAGGAGAAGTCGTTAGGTCTGGGGATAGGAATTGTAGTAGAAACTGTTGGAGTTAATTCATAGGAGATGAGGTGGATCACCGTTTGATGACGTATAGTCCCCAGCCGGGTCATGGACCCGGCCCAAGGGTACTACCCGTATCCGGCCCATCACAGATGGGTGGGATAATGTCAGTCAGGCTTATGGGCTTGAATGAACAGTAACCGCACACATGTGTGCGGCCCACGGCCCAGTACGCCCGACACGGCCGACATAGGGTTAGACAGAATGATATTCTGTCTAGGAATATCTTTACCCCAATAAGGAGAGGATATTCACTACCAGAATTAGAAGATAACAATCATTCTAATTATGGTGCTTATCTCTTTCTTGGGGTCGAAGGATCAGTGAAAGCCCACTAGGGTTTTACTGCCTATAAAAGGAACCCCCTAAGGGTTCCACAAAGGTATTACGACTCACTCTAAACTCATATAACCCTAAATCGATTACTTACTCTCACGCCGGAGTCTAATCGTGGGAAACCTTCCCACGGTAAGCTAAACGCGTGTTGTTTAGTGTGCAGGATCCCAACCAAACAATTCACTTGGTGCAGGAGCCGGAGCCCAGCCTACCCGAATTAAGCCTAATTCGGGTCTAGCAAGGATCAACCAACTTTTGCATCAACAAGTTGGCGCCATCCTTGGGACCATAACACTAAGCTAGAACAAAATCTCATCTCGAATCTCCAATGACGAAGGGGCATCCGCCTACTAACCCCAGGAATGTGAATCCTGGGACCCGGAAGTCCCAAGGGGAAGGGATTCTCATCCCCAACCAATCACCTAACCGTCTTGCAGGCGGGCTGGGTAACCGTAGCGGTTTTCAACCCGCGGGGGTGACGAGCACGATCTCGGTGACACCCCCGCCTACTTCAACCCTGGACAACCCTGATCCAGGGAGTGCGCCAGACCCTCCTAACAAGGAACCGCGCAGACCCTCAACGGAGGAAGAAGTGGAAGCCCTGCCACTCAGTGAGGAGGATCTTACTCGAGTTCTCACTCAAAACTTTGAAAGGATCGTCCCAGGGATCGCATCAAGATTGAGTCTGGGGAGGAACCTCCAAGCCAGACTCAACTTTGGTGACAGTGGACCAACCACCCCCTCCCAAAACCGGAGGAAAAGGAGAACCCGGCCTCAGGAGCAAGGAACCTTTGAGGAAAACCCTCAACCCCGGAATGTGTTTGAATGCATAGGGGACCGCCTTATAAAAGAACTAACACAGTCTCAAGAAGGAGAAAGGTCGGATGGCTCACCCGAGCGGCCAGATCGAGAGCTGACCAGAACCACACGCCGCCCAAGTGTGTGGGATAGAATGAACACTGGGAAAAAGGCTCCTGGTTCGTCTCAAAAAAGTGGTCCCTATTCAAAGGGCGGGGCACCACCACCGTCCCCAGATCCGTCTGGGGAGGACTCGGATAACCATCCACCTAAGCGCCGCCGGCCAAGGCGCACGCCTCCACCACCAAACAATGAGGAATATTATGGTGGCCCTTACTATCGGGATACGGAAGCAGAGGACCTCTCGCGTCCATGGTGTGAACCATGGGATGACCCTAGGCTCACACGGCCATGGGCTGATCCCAGGGAAGATCCGTTTACCCTCCGCATACGGAACTATTCTGAGGACACCAAACGTCGCATGCCGGCATGTATCAAGACTTATGATGGGTCCGGTGATCCTGTGGATCACCTCAAAATATTCGATACTCAGGCTAAAATTGAGCGATGGCCCATGCCTATATGGTGCCAAATGTTTAATTCGACCTTGATTGGAAACGCTCGTGACTGGTTCGAGGCACTCCCCCCACGGAGCATTGATAGTTTCACGGAACTACGCACTGCGTTCGAGAACAATTATACTCAAAGGAAGAAGTATAATAGGGATCCGGTCTCATTGGCAACCGTTAAGCAACGGCCGGGGGAGTCCACAGAAGCCTTCACTGAGCGCTTCAATGATGAGTGCACACGCACAAGAACCATGCCAAAGCTCCTGAAAATCTCTGACTACATGCACGCCATAACAGACAGAGAACTAATCAGGCGCCTCAACGACAAGCGCCCAGAGAGATATGATGACCTCATGGAAAGGGTCAGAAATTTCATAGAGGGAGAGACAGCTGTTGCCGCAGCCTACCCATCCCGAGGAAATGGGTACCGGTCAAATGACCAGTCCCGGAGACAGTCGGGCGGTCAAGGCAACCAGAACAATAACAAGGGCTCGGACTATAAGAGCCAAAGCAAAGGCGGACGGTCGGACGACAAGTTTACCCCCCTAAAGATGTCCTACCGGGAGATCTTGTTGACTGAAGGGGCGAACTTTCCAAGGCCTCCCCCAATGACCACACCCCCGGAACGTCGGCAAGGAAGTCGCTTCTGCGAATTCCATAATGACAAAGGACACGGCACGGAGGAGTGTATCCAGCTCAAGAAGCATATTGAGTCGCTAATCAAATCAGGCAAACTCAAGCACCTAGTTAAGGATTGGAAAGACGGAAAAGACAACAACAAGAAGTATGATAAGAAGGATCCCCAAAAGGACAAGCCTTCTACCATATACATGATCCAATCCAGACAGCGCCGCACGAGACAGAAAATTGGCCAAAAATTTTCATGCGGCAAGGAAATCTCATTCCCTCTCATTACAGCAAGCGACGTGATTGATGCGCCTCTCACTATTGAGATAAGCATTGGAACACACAATGTTCGTCGCATGTATGTGGATGGAGGGTCGTCAGCAGAGGTGCTGTATGAACACTGCTTTGTGCAGTTATGCCCAGAAATAAGAAGCCAATTAGTACCGGCCACGTCGCCGCTTACTGGCTTTAGTGGAGACACTATCTGGCCGATAGGGCAGTTGCGTTTGCTTGTCACCATTGGGAATGAGGAACATTCCACTACAACGTGGATGAACTTCATGGTGATACGTTCACACTCTCCTTATAATGGAATCATAGGCAGACCAGGCATTTTGGCTATCCGGGCAGTACCCTCTACGGCACACGAAATGATTAAATTCCCCGTTGATGGGGGAATCGTTACTATTTACAACACAGTCGTGCCAACATCCGAGTGTCACACTGTGACAACACCGGCACCACCTGTCCCACCCAAGGATGGAGCACCACCACCCAATTGGAAGGTGGCCATTCACCCTGACTATCCGGAACAGGAGGTATCCATAGGAGGGGCGCTCTCGGATAGCGGAAAAAGGGCCATGTGCTCTCTTTTAAGTGAAAACCTGGACATATTCGCATGGGAGCCAAAACATATGACGGGTGTGCCACGTGCGATAGCAGAGCATAAGCTCCAAATCCGCCAAGGGTACCAACCCATCAAGCAAAAGAAGCGCGGCCAGGCGCCCGAGCGAAGTCAAGTTATACTGGAGGAAGTGCGGAAGCTGGTGGACGCAGGCATCATGCGCGAGGTATACTACCACGAGTGGTTATCTAATCCGGTCATGGTCAAGAAACATGACGGAAGTTGGCGCATGTGCGTGGATTTCACGGATCTGAACAAGGCCTGCCCACAGGACTGTTACCTGTTACCAGAAATCGACTGGAAAGTAGAGTCCTTGTGTGGATATCCTTTCAAATGCTTCTTGGATGCATATAAAGGGTATCACCAAATCCAGATGGCGGAGGAGGATGCAGAAAAAACGGCGTTCCACACGAGCCAGGGCGTATATTGCTATACGAAAATGCCGTTCGGATTAAAGAACGCCGGCGCTATGTATCAGCGGTTGGTGGATAAAGCTTTCGAATCACAAATAGGACGCAACTTGGAAGTATATGTTGATGACTTGGTGATAAAAAGCCACACGGAGGAGGCACTTCTCCGGGATGTCCAGGAGACATTCGACACGCTGAGAAGGATTAACATGAAGTTAAATCCAAAGAAATGTACGTTGGGTGCAACAGAAGGAATGTTCCTGGGATATTTGATTGACCCAAACGGCATCAAACCTTGTCCAGAGAAGACGGACGCAGTGATACGGCTACCGTCCCCGCAGACACGGAAGGAGGTGCAGTCCCTGAATGGGAAGTTAGCCGGGCTGAATAGATTCCTATCTAAATCCGCAGAAAAGTCATTACCCCTATTTAAGACACTCAAGAAGTGTATTAGAAAGGGAGACTTCCGTTGGACGAAGGAAGCTGAGGAAGCTTTTTGTCAACTCAAGCAGCACCTCGCATCTTTACCCATGCTAGTAGCCCCCCGGCCAAAGGAGGAACTCGTTATGTATCTCTCAGCTACTCATGGCGCAATAAGCGCGGTACTGATGACGGATAGAGATACAATACAAACTCCGGTCTACTTTATAAGTAGAACACTACAAGGGGCGGAGCTGAATTATTCCTCCATGGAAAAATTGGTGTTAGCACTAGTATTTGCTACAAAGCGGTTGCGCCGGTACTTTCAGGCGCACCCAATTGTGGTGATTACGGATCAGCCAATCAAGCAGGTTATCTCTAGGCCAGACGTGGCAGGGAGGCTGGAGAAATGGAGCATCTTATTGGGGGGCACAATATATCTTATAGACCGAGGACGGCGGTTAAAGGCCAGATCTTGGCAGATTTCCTGATCGAGAAGCCGGAGGAGGAAGAACCAATCATTAAGCAAGACGAGGTCCCAGCAGAACCTTGGGTGCTATTCACGGACGGATCCTCATGCACAGACGGGTCCGGGGCAGGTCTCATCCTCACAAATCCAGAAGGAATGGAATTCACATACGCCCTCCGTTTTGAGTTCACGGCCACCAATAACGAAGCGGAATATGAAGCATTAATTGCGGGTTTAAAAATCGCCGCTAGAATGGGAGTCCGCAACCTTGAGGCCTACGTGGACTCACGGCTTGTCGCGCATGGTCAGGTATTTGGAAAAAGTCAAGTCGTTAATCACAACTTTCAGTAAGTTTTCCATCAAACAGGTGCCAAGGGGCGAGAACAAGAAAGCGGACGCTCTCAGCAAGATCGCATCCACGAGCTTCGCCCACTTGTCTAAACAGGTTTTGGTGGAAATACTCAAGGAGAAATCTATCACGGAAGGGGAAGTGGCCGCTATAATTGAGGAGGAGGGACCTACGTGGATTACCCCAATCATCAATTATTTGACTAATGAAACCCTTCCAGACGAGGAAAAAGCAGCAAGGCGCGTTTAAAGGAAGTCACAACATTTCGAACTCCGAGAAGGCATCCTTTACAAACGCTCTTTCTTGCAGCCGTGGCTGCGGTGTGTTGGACCACGCCAGGCGGCTTACGTCATCAGTGACATACACGAAGGGTTGTGCGGCATGCATGCAGGCCCACGATCCGTGGTAGCCCGAGCCTTACGAACAGGATACTATTGGCCCACTATGCACAGAGACGCGCGCGACATGATTCGCAGGTGCAATGATTGCCAAGTGCATAGGCCAGTACCGCGACACCCGCAGCAGGAGCTTACACCTATCACGTCCCCATGGCCATTTTACAAGTGGGGAATTGACATTGCAGGACCATTTCCTGTAGCTGCGGGAGGGGTTAAATTCTTGATTGTTGCAATGGACTACTTCACACGATGGATAGAAGCCAAGGCAGTCAAGTCTATCACAGGTAAGCAGGTCAAGAAGTTTGTGTGGGAACACATCGTATGCCGTTTCGGTCTACCAGGAGAAATTATATCGGACAACGGCAAGCAGTTCACGGACAACCCATTCAAAGACTGGTGTGCATCATTGAACATCAAACGGCGCTTCGCATCTGTTAAGCATCCACAAACGAACGGCCTTGTCGAACGAGCAAATAGGAGCTTGGGGAATGGAATCAAGGCGCGGCTGGATGAACGACAGGGCAAATGGGTCGATGAGTTGTCACACGTGCTATGGGCACATAGAACCATGATAAAAACAGCCAACGGAGATACTCCGTTTGCATTGGCTTACGGCACTGAAGCCGTTATACCAGCAGAGATAGGGATGCCTACCATCCGCACGGTGGAGGTTAATGTTGTCACAAATGATGAACAACTGAGAATCAACCTGGATCTGTTGGAAGAGAAAAGGGAAATAGCAGCCATCAATGAGGCTAAGTCCAAGGCTAAGATGAAGGCTTATTATGACGCCAAGGTCAAGGGTGTTTCTTTTCGACCGGGAGACTACGTCTATCGTGCTAACGAAGCGAGTCGAGTGGAGAATACAGGAAAACTGGGCCCTAAATGGGAAGGACCGTATGAGGTTACTGAAACCTTGGGACGAGGCGCATACAAGTTACGTGACATGGATGACCGCGACCTAGAGCGCACATGGAACATTTCCAATCTCAAAAGGTGATATCTTTGAAAGCTACGGCTTCCGCATGGGTACTTCGCTATAGGCGGTCTTAATAAAGAACCATGCGGGTTATTTGTTTGTTCTTCTTATGATTGTTTAAGTTTCCTTTCTTGTTTTTTTTTTAGGACTTGTCGTCATTACTCAAACAAAAGTGTAAACGTTCTAATAAAATGTCGTGGTGCCTAGCTAGCTCCACGACCTGTTTCGTGCAAACCATTTTTCCTTCTTTGTTATATTTTTTGTTAGCCGTATGAATTTTACTTGTATTATAATATTCCATGTTTCATTCGTATGCATTCTCTCAAATTACTGTACATGTACCGTACGCCTCCAGGTGGGGTAAGAGGATTAAGTGAACCTACTAATTCAACTTGCCGCGTAAGAGGGATGCAACCCCAGCCGCACGGATCACGTATCCTTACTAGACACCTTACTCACAAGACGTTGGGGTAAGTTTCATATGCTATAGCCACATGGTGCTCCGCATGAACAAAGACGCACGTCGCATGTCTAGTAAATTATATACTTGTATGCATTTTCTTTGTGTGTAAGACGTGATATATCATGCAGTATTGATCTACAATGTTTCAAACACAAGAAAAATACACAGGTTTCTATACATGTCAAAATTGCCGTGGTTACTCATGGACTTATAAAACACAAATATTGTTAGCCGTGTACATGCACGGACGAATAGAAACAATACATATTCATAGATTACAAAACAAGTGTTTTGTCATGAAAAAGGAGCATCCTAAATAGAGGGGAGAAACCTACCCATTTCTGCTTGCTCTTCGATCAGACGCGGCAACCATTCATTACTTTCTCCCCGCTTCTGGGCTTGAGCCGCAGTTCTTTCCAACACCACACCTAAGGGTTCCTCGTCAAGCACGACCCTGGTTACGTCCTCGTATATAGGAAGGGTTAGAGGAAAGGAGGCATTGGAAGGCGTGCTAGGACTGAGCTTTTCCATGATTTCAGTGTTTGGGGCATCTTTGGTGGCCTCCAGCTCATCCAGGAATGGGTAATGTAGATCTTGCATCGCGGCCATGGAGGCAGTCATCTTGCTGGCAGCTTCGGGCTTAAAGAAGGTATGACGGGCGATGTCTCCCCCTTTCGTGATCAGCTCAGCAGCCTCAACCATTCCTTCGTGTCGTCCGTGGTCAATACCATCAGATACAAGGTTGGCGAACTGTTGTACAAAGGATGGGGCCTCTAGCACCTTCATAACGGCTAGGCGTGCTCCATGCCCAACCATCCACCTACGGCCGGCAATGGCTGTTAGCAGTTGGGGGCATAGTACGTTGTCATGCTCAGCGGTCAGGGCATCAACCATCAATTCTTTTTGGGCAACTGCCTCTTTCAGTTCTTGGATGACGGCCCTCTCCTCAGCAAGGTCTGTCTGTACTTTTTCCATGTTTTGGACGGCCAGGTGCGCGTCCTCTAGTTTCTGGTTCAGAACATTTACTTGGCTGGAGTAAGAGTGGGCAGAAGCTTCAGCCGTGGTTACCTATAGGTAAAAACGTGTTAGCACATTCATTTCTTTTTTAATATGGGTGGCGCGGCACGGATATGTACCTTGGTGTTTGCAGCATCTAGTTGGGACTCAAGGTGGGTTACTTGCTGATCGTATTCACTCGCGCGGGCTGACTGTTTTTTGATGGTCGCCTCGGCATTCACTAGTTGGGATTGGAGGTCAGCAATCAGGGCTTCATTATCTTCAATCATTTTTTCTCTCCGTCCAACTTTCCTCTTGAGAGAGTCAACATGCCCAAGCGCAGCTTCAAACCTAACCCTCATTGAGGTTCCCATCGCCATTTGATGTACCAGCGTGCCATTATACTCATCCGCCAAATCCGCATGACTGAGCGAGTTTACCTCTTGCACCAAGCTTGGTGGTATGCAGTTGTTGAGGTACTCCCGGCACTCGTCAGCATTTCTCAATCGCGACGCCGTGGTAATAGTCCACACCGGGTTAAAAGGTTGGGGAGCGCCGGACGTGGGGAAGTCTTGGGAAGCTAGGGGTGAACCATCTTCAAACACAGGGCCGGACCTTGTGGGGGCTGTGGGGTTTTCTTCGACAGCTTTTCCTTTCTCCTTATCCACTTGGGTGTCAGAAGGAGGCGCGGCACCAGCCTGGTTGTCCCTGCGGCACAAGTATTACGAAATATCTTAAGTATGGCTTAAAAAAAAAAAAAAAAGCAGAAATTCTTGCATATTGAGATGGTTTCTTACATATTGCTTCTTGCTACTTCGGAGGCGGTTGGGGCAATTTGGGTGACGGGATCGACATGAGCGGCCCAGTTAGCCTCGGAACCCTGGGTAGCACTCCCAACAGATTGATACATTGGGTGGTCTTCTCGAAGCCTCTTGGCGGGAGCATTGTGTTCACCAATCTCGACCGAGGCAGTCCCTCTCGCACGGTTCCCCCTCTTCCGGGTACGCCTGGTGATGGGCTGCGTTGTTAGTTCAGCAATCTCCTCCTCGGCTTCCTCCTCTTCGTCCAGGTTGACATGTTGTTGCACTTCATCATCATCATCGCCCATCAGTCGGCGAATGCTGGAGTCGGTTTGTTCAATATTGTCTCCCTGTTGTTCTCTATGCGGTGAGGAGGGCCCGGCCCCTCCTTGGTTCATTTGGTTGTTACCACCGCCGTTGTCTCCATGTTCCTCGACAGAATGGGGATCAGGCACGGCTTCCAAGGCAACCGTCACTGGTCGGGTGTGCTCGAGAAGGGGTTGTTCATTTTCACGAAGAGGACGGAGACCTTCCGGCACAAGCCTTGGATTGCCCTGGCGCAACAGTCCAAAAAAGTTCATTTCTGTCCAGCACAAAACAATAAATGTTAGTTATTATGCACACATGTATACATTCTTCTTGGCGTACGGATGATTAGCCTACCTTCGCCCTGCCTTCTCCAAAAAACGGGATACCTATTGGAAGGACCAAAGTAATTGCGGCTAATTCCTAGCAAGCATAGGAATGATTCGGGTAGGTTTCTGTGGAATCCAGTCCTATTTAGATCTAAATCTTGGGAGTGACGAGGATTGTATGTACTGGTGTGCGGCTTGGGGTCGTGCAAGATTCTGGTTCTAATGACATAATCACCCGGCCATACCACTGCGTCAATGAAAAAGTAATGATCATACCAATTTTTCAGTGAATCCATTGGTTTGTTGTGTGATTGTGGACTGTTGGAGGCTCGTTTCTTGAAAGATACCCAACCGTTCACTAAGTTGGGGGTATAAAACAACCTAAATAACTCTACGGTTGGGGGGATTCTCCTAGCACGACAAAGAATCTCGAATTGGCTAATCTTACAGGCACCTATGCAGTGGAGCTGACTAATGTGTACATTATAATATCCTAGCAGATCTACGAGAAAGTGGGTGAAAGGGATGCGGTAATTAGCCGCGTCAAACAGGCGAGTATAAAGGCCTATCTTACCCGCTGGAGCCTCAGTTATGAGGTCTCCGGCGCCAGGAAGTGAGGGGTGTAGGTTGGTAGGGATGAAGTAATTTGTACAAAAATGGTTTAATTGGTCTTGGGTCATGACATTTAGCACGGATCCGATGGTAGGGCTGTTTCTATGAGCCATTACTAAAAAAGAGTGTAAGGATGTGGTATTCTAACCTGCGTGTGAAGGGATCCGTGCGTACTTGGTTCAAGCTAAGAGAAAAGCTTTAATGGCAGAAATGGAGGTTATGAACTGTGTGTTTCACACAGCCGTAGGGGTGGCTTATTTATAGGGTTGCCTCGAGGGTCACAGCCTGTTGGATGTGTGACACGTGTCGGCCACTATTCTTAATCGTGTGGCTAGGGGGCAAGTGGCAAGTGAAACGTCAGGTGGGACCCACGGGTCATATCTGACCCACACGTTTGCACTGCTCAAGGTTCTGACTGTCTGCACTTTTGTCAGTCAAACAAGTCAGATGAACAGTTGTTCATGTCGGGTTATGCGACTCTTACGTAAGACTTGACATTTAATGATATATTTAATTTGTCTCGGCTGCTATGTATGGATGAAGTAGTGATAAGATAACTTCTTAAGCCAGGTTGCCACGTGCGGCCAACATAAATTCTTGAACAAAATGGTCCTTTGCTATGGTTTCCTTGGTACGTCCGGGAGCATCTTTGTAGTCTAGAGGTTCCACCTACGGTTGTAACAACTAGACTGGGGGGACATGATGACGTATAGTCCCCAGCCGGGTCATGGACCCGGCCCAAGGGTACTACCCGTATCCGGCCCATCACAGATGGGTGGGATAATGTCAGTCAGGCTTATGGGCTTGAATGAACAGTAACCGCACACATGTGTGCGGCCCACGGCCCAGTACGCCCGACATGGCCGACATAGGGTTAGACAGAATGATATTCTGTCTAGGAATATCTTTACCCCAATAAGGAGAGGATATTCACTACCAGAATTAGAAGATAACAATCATTCTAATTCTGGTGCTTATCTCTTTCTTGGGGTCGAAGGATCAGTGAAAGCCCACTAGGGTTTTACTGCCTATAAAAGGAACCCCCTAAGGGTTCCACAAAGGTATTACGACTCACTCTAAACTCATATAACCCTAAATCGATTACTTACTCTCACGCCGGAGTCTAATCGTGGGAAACCTTCCCACGGTAAGCTTAACGCGTGTTGTTTAGTGTGCAGGATCCCAACCAAACAATTCACTTGGTGCAGGAGCCGGAGCCCAGCCTACCCGAATTAAGCCTAATTTGGGTCTAGCAAGGATCAACCAACTTTTGCATCAACACCGTTACAGTGGGATGAAGTTAGAAACAGCCAACGTATTGGACCGGAGGTGGATCAGAAAACTATAGAGGTGGTGGCAGTGCTTAAGTAGAGGTTGAAAATGGCAAAGAACCGACAAGAGAGATGTGCGGACGAGAGGCATAAGCCGTTGGGATTTAAGATTTGAGGTAAGGTTATGCTAGAGGTTTCACCATGGAAAAGAGTGATGTGGTTTGGGAAGAAAGGGAAGATAACACCTAGAATCATGGGTCCATTCGAAATCCTTGAAAGGATTGGACCAGTGGCTTATAGCTTGAGGAATTAATGGGAGAATTGAGTAGTATGCATGATGTATTTTGTGTATCAAGATTGAGAAAATGTTTAGCGAGAACCGACTTGCAAGTACTGTTAGATGAGATAAGTATGGATACGTGTCTTCGTTTCATTGAAGAACCGGTATAGATTTTTGGTCGTGAAGCTAAGACGTTAGAAAAAAAGGGTAATATACCGTAGTTATGGTTAGATGGAATTTGGAACGTTGACTAGAGTTCACGTGGGAACGGGAAGAATTTATGAGGAACAAGTATCCTTAGATATTTGCAATTGATGATCCTAAGGAGTAAATCTCGGGACGAGATTTCTATTAGGAGGGAGTGATGTGACAACCCCGGTTCTTGAGGTTCGTCACTTAGTCTTATTTTTGGGATATTTTGTGTGACTATGTGTTTTATGTTATTTATGTGTTTATATGTTTGATTTTGCGGTTGAGAATGGACGAAATGAGGTACATGATTTTAAATCATGGTACAGGTTGGAAATGAAATGAAATGAGTTCAGAATGAACTTCGAGAAAGTTCAGATATCCTTTTTTACAAGTTTTCGTGTACGTATCGTATGTTTTATGTATGTATTAAGTATATATTATATGATTAGGATAAGTTTTAGAGATACTTTCCATAATTAGAAACTTTTGGAAATGGCGGTTAGTTCGGAAATTACGTAGAAAGTCGAAAAATTAGCGAATAGGTGTCTGGTTTTGATCTGGAAGGGTCTAGATGTTAACTATTGGTAATTATAAGTTAATAGCAATTAATATAATAAAATAATTAAGGGGAGAGTCGAAATTGTGGGCCCCATAGCAGAATATTTTAATTAGAAAAAAGATAATTATCATATAGGAGTCCTAATTGGGCCTAAACTTGACCAGGAGATTACTAAAGCATATATAAACATCTCAAGACCCCAAAAAACGACCCATAAACCTTAAATTAAAATATAAGTCAGTCAAATAGCAATGGAGGATCAAGAAGAGTCGAATTTATGCTCAGGATTTAAAGGTACGTAATTAAACTTGGTTGATTAACGTTAATTTGCGTATTTGTAACCTACTATGATGGATTAGGGTTTGAGATTCATAATTTTTTATTAGGGTTTTTTAATGATATGTATTTAAAAATGTAATTAATGGGTTTTTATCATTGGAAATCGTTTTTAGGTTTTAATTATGGTTTATGTATGATTAATTATGAAAAAATCGTTTTTAAAAACTGGGCAGAATTTTGGGTCATTGTTTTGATCATATCTAGATTTCTAAACACTGTTATGATGTGATCCACGTATCCCTGGAAAGGTAATTGAGTTTTCTTTCAAATGCAAGAAACGAGAGCTAAATTGAAGGTCGGAAAGTGGGTCAAAAACAAGTTACAACTGTCGGAGGTCAAAGCAGTTTTGAAATCAGTCGGGTTTTGATTAATGTTTTAAGATGGTTACGGTACTTAGGAGTATAATTGGACCTTAAAATGAACATGAGACTTAGATTATATATTAAATAAAAGATTTGGAGGAGGGCTAAACAAATGGGTTAGGGTAAGACCCTCTGATCATAACAAACTTTTCATATGTTCAAAATCAGTAAATTATGTATAGGTAAAAGTATATATATATATATATATATATATATATATATATATATATATATATATATATATATATATATATATGTAGTGTAACTTTCTTTTCAGAACCATTTTTAGTGAGAGAACTGTCAGAACCATCTTTATTACACTATATATTGCATACTATACACTATACTAATGCACAATGACATTTTTGTAATTAAAAAAAGAGTTTAGCTAGGAATTAAATACAGAAGGGCAAATACGGTATACAACATTTAACTAAAATATCTCCATTTTCTATCATTTGGAAAAATCACAATTACATTTCGTTTAGAAACTGCCCATATCAAATAAGCAATGATTTAATTATTTGCTTTAACCTAAAAAAACATTCGGCCTCCTTAACCCAGAAACCCAAATACACAATCTACTAAATTTCTTTTAATTTAGAAAGCTACTTTGTTATTCCACTCTAATTGAATAGATCTATGAAACCAAAACCCAAGGGTTCGGATCTGTAAAATCATTTTGGCGGGTGGTCGTGGTTTCGCTTTTTCGCCGACGAGATTGGGTGTCGTGGACTTTGTTCTTTAATGAAGGCGTGGCTATTAACAGGTTCTTTTTGATCATTTTATTTGTAGATCGGAATCGGTTTTCGCCCTCCAATGTTTTTAGTGTTTAGTATATAACTAGATCTTTAACTAATGTTTAGATCTAGAAAAAAGTTATTGAATTTTATCCGTTTGTTTCAACAAGATATGCGATGATCTAAATATATTTTTTAATATCACTTTTATCATTGATGAATAAAATTAATGAATGACATGATAAGTTTTGGTACAGTAGATCAAGATGTAAAACTCGTCATTATATAGGCATTATGTGTAAAATTTATATATTTCCATTCTTTTATTTAGGTGAGGTGTGCCATCATTCATTCTTTTGTCATTCGTAGTGCTATAGATAGATAGGCTAAAATTTATTTTTTTATTAATAAGTATAAGAGCTTAACAAAAGATGATGGGTGTTGATTACTTCGTATATGAATGAACACGTGGTGAGATGAGTATTAGAAAATGATGACATGTGTTTGCTATATCATTTATTTAATCGTAATATTATTTTAATTTATATGTTTTATAGTTTGTATATAATGAAGAATAAATGTGCATGTATGTTTTCTAAACTGATAATCTTAAAAGTAAGAGTGCTAGAGATCGTAATTGTTTTTCATGTTAATCAGTTTAAACAAAAAAACTTTACAAGGTGACAAGTATGTTTTTCTTACTGATAAAAGTTTAATGCTGATAAAAGTTTAATGTATTAGTGTTTTGGCTCATAAGAAACATGTATGTTTTTTACATGTGTGAGATTTTGTTATAGAAATATATATGTTTTCAGAAAGTGCGAAACAATTATACTTTACATTATAAGAAACCTTACTGAGAAATTTACATTAATATTTTGGTTGTTGCCACATTTTTTATTTAAATTATGAATGCATTTGTTTAACTAAGATTCTCATGTTACACTTTGTTTTTTTAAATACAAGATGCAATAGACTAATAAAACAACGTAGTTCATTTTTTATGCAAATATAGGATTGAGTATGTCATTTCTTATGACTAAAAAAGTAGTTTTGCTTGTTTGTGCAGGTATGTTCTCGGAAAACATATATGTTCTCGGTTGGTGTTGTCTTTAAAGCACAGATGACTGGATTTCCTGTGTGTGATGAGGATTACGAGAGAGAGAGAGAGAGAGAGAGAGAGAGAGAGAGAGAGAGAGAGAGAGAGAGAGAGAGAGAGAGAGAGAGAGATCCTGTTAAAGGGATACATGAGGTAGGATGTTGAGATATTTGTAGAAGAGATATAGTATTATAAGTATTTTAGGTAACAAGTGACGTATGTTGAGGCGGATGTGTATGTTTTCGAGGTGGACGTGTATGTTTTTCAGGCGGACATGTATGTTTTTTAGGCGGACATGTATGTTTTTTGAGGCGGATATGTATGTTTTTAGAGGCGGACATGTATGTTTTTAGAGGCGGACATATATGTTTTAGCACATGTATGTTTTTGAAGACTTCAAATAAATATTAGTGCATGTGTACTTTTGGTATTATTAATAATTTCTATTTTAATTGATATCAAACTTGTATGTTTTTAGTTTGCTATAAATTTACATTATTCAAAAAATATATGCGCACACATGAAAACTCTAACGAAAAACATGTATGTTTATAGAAAAATTCAAAAAATTGTGAAGTACAAAAACATGTATGTTTATACATGTAAAGTTGTTTTTTTTTTTCAAAACACTAATGTTTTTGAATTTTGAAAAATAAAAGAATTTAAAAAGCAAAAGAAAAAAATTATAAAAAAACTAATTTCGAAAAAAATTAAACAAAAAAAATCGAAAATTAAGAAAAAAAATTATTTTTAATTTCGAGAAAATTAAGAAATTAAGAAATTAAATAAAAAACTAGTTACAAACAAAAGTAAACTATAGGTTTTCCTATTATGCCCTTTTGATTTAAATGAAATTATTTAATAATACTAAATTCTTATTGGCTGATTATGGTTTTTGATAGTTCTGTCACTTAAAATGGTTCTGAAAAGAAAGCCCCTATATATATATATATATATATATATATATATATATATATATATATATATATATATATATATATATATATATATATATATATATATATATATATATATATATATATATATATATATATATATTTATATGGAGGCCTTAACAAAAGCTTTAAGGTTTCGTCCAAATGGGAGAGTTAGCTAATACATGTAAGGGCATAGGATTTCCTTTACAGGGCATGTTATTTTGTTTAAGGGGGTGTTCGACCTATATTTTGAAGTATGAAAAATAGGACTGTTTTGGGTTAAATGTTAACGGGGCGAGTTATGAACTAATCTAAGTTAAGGGCTTTATAGAGGATGTAATGAGATGCATATGGCATATAAATAGGGTTAATGGTAGGATACGGTTATATATCCATCATAGATTGATGAGCCATTTTGGTATGTGGTTCATGTCTTTATTGTATATGTTTGTGTGTTTAGATTTTCGCTAGAGCGCGAATATTTGGAGAAGCTTGTTCAGGTGAGTTTCATAGTCACATGTCTTTTATGATTTGACTTCCAGATGGGATGGAAGAGACACTGTATGGATTTGTAACTAATGATGTGAATGATTTAAATGTTTGTGATCGACTTGTGTGTACACTTATGTGATTAACTGCTATGTGGTTCTTGATTTTTATTGTGGTTTAACTTGGTACCAAGGGGATGTTGATAAGGCGGGGCCTTGGGATTGGGTCATACGTGTATGGGCGCCTATGGGACCATGGTGATTGGTAAGGCTTGGAGCCTTGGATATGTGGTTATTGGTAAGGCTTGGAGCCTTGTATTTATGGTGATTGGTTGATATTGAGTGCTAGTTGTTAATACATGATTGTAGCACATTGTCCATATGTTCTTTTCTTAATGGTTGTTATACACAGCTTATAATTGATTTGGAGTTGGAGTCTAAACCTATGACTCTCACCAACTTTATGTTGATGTGTTTTAGTGTCTCTTTCAGGTAAGAATGTGGTTAAGCATGAGAATAGGAGTGGCTAGCTTTGGAGGCTTAGGATTGCATTTGGAGGAACCCCCTTTCCTCTTAGTCTTTGTTTGATGTTTGAATAAGTGATACTTTGTTGACACCTATATGTTTGCGTTGTTTATGTTAATTGTTTGTCTCGAGCAAGCGGTAGGACTGTTACCTACTTACTTAGACTCCTGCATTGTTGAGATATTGTCATGACATTTGTGTCACCATTTTATGACATTTATTATTTCGTTTAGTTATCTCTATAGACACGCCATGTTGTGATGATATCCATATGTCGCGCCCCATATTCTTCCATGGTGGGGTGTGACATTAACAATGGAAGGATTTCCACTCATCATTGTGAAAACCAAGTAGTATCACTCTGAGTGTTCTAGCAATATCGCAAAGATATAGCATAGGACTCTCTTTATCGTCATTTTGTGTGTCCTAACGAGATTTGATTGATCTCTTTACTCTAGACTTGATTTGTGCACTTTTAGTGGTCGGAGGCTGGAGCAGATGCCACCTATTCAATTTCAACTATCTTGGAGTGAGAAAGTCAATAGAAGTTATGTTGTTCTCCGTGACAATAAAACAAAATTCTTTTGAGAGAAGCCTGAGTAGCTAGGAAAGGGGTGTGCATTACATCACTGGGTCCATGATGTGTCATGATTTGTTGACCCTATTTCTGCCTAAGTTGTATGAAGGGCTAATTTCTTTACACCCTTTATCCTTACATTTCTTTTTCATTCTTCAACCCCTTCAATGCGTACCAAGACATCACTACTAGCACCTTGTTGTGATTGTTCCAGTGCTAGCATCATTACTTAGTCGGCATTCAGCTACATTCACATTCTACTTCATCTTTCCTAAGGACTTCTAATAGTCTATTGGATTGTCCCTATGAAGATCCCTCCGGTTTAGGTTGGATCATGGGACTTAAACCTAACCACACTTTTTACACCAATAACGTCGTGAATTAAAGATGTTGTGGGTATGAGATCGTAACCATAAAACCACTAGAAAGTCTATCAAAGTGTTTGAATAACATTTAACACATGTAGGTAAGAGTTAAAGTGCTTGAGTCTTATATAAGATCACATTTTAATCACATTTTCTCCCCTATCTCTAATATATAAAATCATTTGATATTGAGATACCAAATTTGATTAAAATATATTTTGAAAAAAAGTCTTGAAAATCTTCGGGAGAAAGATGTGTCAATCTTTTGCATGAAGTTGAAATGCTCCCCCTCAAAATTTAATCCAATTGAATTGTCATTATGAGGATGTGATCCACAATTCGCTTTTTGAGGATGGGAGATGTTGAACACACAATTTTTTGAAAGATTTTGAATAATCATTGAAAAATTCTTGAAAACATTGTGTTCAACGATTTTTGAAAAATCCTATTTCTTTTTGGCGAAGAGGTTTTTCTAAAGCATAAACTTGAGTTCATAGACTTTGAATGTCTTGACAAATCCACTCAAGTGTAAGAAGATTTCTCTTCTTTTGCTGAGGGTAAGCGTACTAAATCGTACACTCCCCCGTGAATATCGATCAGGGTTGCAATCTCAAAGTGATTACAAGCCATTGTGTTGAGCTCAAAACGTTGAATGTTTTGTGACAAGCTCAACCCAAGATAGATTGCTCTACCCGTTGTTAGGATAAGTTATCTTTAAAGATACACTTTCCTTTATTTGAAGTTCGAGTTGTAGTCTGACATTTAACTATAAGTCGTGTTCATGAGCTTAAAACGTTGAATGTTTTTAACGAAAGATCATGACCGAGAAATTTAATTTTCCCGTTGTTGAGGATAAGTTATCAACCATGATCAACTTTCCTTTCTTTGAAGCACGAGTCACAATCTGAGATAATTGTAAATCATTGAAATTACATGTTTTGAAAAATATTTACAACTTTCATTCGAGCTTTATGTACACACCCGTGTCGTTATTGAGCGACATTTCTAGGTGCGTTCATATTATCGATAGTGAAAGACATGTCGAGAAGAATATTTTTGGTACTTTGAAAGTTTTTCTATTTTTTTTAATTTTTTTTCTAAGGATATTTACGTTTTATCATATATTTGTATTTTTCAAGTTTTTCGAAAATAATCCAAAATAGACTTTTGTACAACAGAAGAAGGTGATATCGAATGTACAGAATTGGACTCGAAGAAGAAGAAGTGGGTTTAGAATCCGCTGTTGTACCTGCAATGACAGAAGAAGAGTTTGCACAAATACTAGTGTTAGGAGTAACAAATTCCTTTTCTTCATTCAAGACATTCGCATTCGTGCTAGCACAGGTTTCATCACTCTTCTCTATTGGAATCCACTTAAGACCAACTTCCGTGAAGATCCAACCCGTTGGAGAGAAACTATGTCCTTTTTGAATCCACGTTTCAGATTTGTTGCTATTGCTTTTCTTTGTGACGGGTTTGTATCTACTTGTTGTCTTATGGGATTCTATATGCGATATCCATTCAAAAGAACGAGATTTGACCTCATAGAGGTATTGCAGAATGCAATGATCGTGATTTCCATTGTGAATGTCCTTTTTGCAAGTGGGGCATACGGGGAATTTGTGATTCACGAAAGTCCTTGTATTCCTGGGTTTTCCAAATCGTTCAGGCGTAGTGTTCAAAACATGACTATTCATGGATGGTTTCCAATTCCTAGATTGCTGGTGAGGGATCCTAGGTTTTGGTTGACTACTATTAGGAGTGTGTTGAAATCTAGCGGGAGTTGGTGAACTAGGTTTTGAATACACGGGTTTGCCTATCTGAATCTTCCCTTTTTGTTTAGCATCCTCTAGGTTGTTGGTATGAACGAAGTCATTTGAACCTACAGATTCCTTAGTGGACACGAATGTCACACGTTTTGGAGGAGTCCTAGAAGTTCTAGGTGCATTCACATGGTTGGGTTTAGCAATAGTGTGCTTTCTAAATGGAGGAACATAGGGTGAAATGGATGGTTTTGGAACACTTGGTTGCACATCGGTCTTAAGGGGTAACCTAGATTTACATGAGAAGAAATGGAGAAGGGCGTCGGTTTTCCAAAGATAGATGGCTTTGGATCCTTGTAGGCATTGGGTTGTCGAACACTAGGTTTCACAACTTTAGGTTCCATAGTTTTCCCACCCATTTTGGCAACGAGTTTCTTCAACTCTTCTATCGCCTATGTCCTTTTCTTGCAACTGAGCTTTCAAGTCTGTAATTTCCATACTCTTTTCGTTCATTTCACGACACAAGGCAAAAAGTTTTACTTGCAAGTTATTATCATTTCGACCTTTTCCGATGTCTTTTTGCAAAGCAAGTTCAAGAGAATGAAAATGTTTTTGAAGGAAATCATTTTTGTGTTGAAGTAATTCAAAAGCCTTTTTATCAACATTTTCTTTACGTTTCGAAAGCTTAGTTTCAAGTCGTTCACACTCTCTGACTTGATCAAGATATTTGCATGCCACGTCAGAATATTCATCGATGTCAGCACAAGATTAAAGAGTAACACACAAAATATATTTGGAGAGACATTTTTCTAAGAGGAGATCATATTCGTTCGAGAACTCTGATTTTTCCGTCTGAAGTTCATCAATTTCTTTTTCAAGAGACTCGACGTATTTCAAATCATCAAACATTTCTAACCGAATGAAGGTTTCAAATTCAAGAACAGTTTCTTTTATTATCTTCGTATTCGGTATCAAAAGTTCTTTCACAAGAAAGGTTATATCGTGAGGAATCTCTGTTTTCCACTTATCCTTTTCACGTTTTTCCCAATCGCTTTCAACAATTGATTGAACATTATCAATGTGGTGTTTAAGAAAACCAAGTGTTTTTCTACTTTTGCTTTTAGAAGCATCAAGAGGCAAATAGTTAATATATTTAAAAACATTTGATTTCTTAGTGGAAAAAAATTTCTTCCATTGAATTCTTCGTTATTTGCATTCAAGAAATAATTCCTCACGAGACTTCTGTTTTTATGGAGAGAAAAGACCATAAAGAGTATTTTCATAATTATAATTATATGGTGTCACAAAATCTTTATTGATTGGTGATTAATAAGTGTGAAAACACTTATCCTTTTACCACTTATTTCCAATAATAACAAGACCAAAACGTATATTTTATGTCGTAAAAGTCGGAATTATACGTGGTTTGTGTTTTTATTGTGTTTTAGGACCAAAAGATGAAAAAGGAAGAAAACACGGGCTTTCACGGGCTTTTATCGAAGAAAACGAGAAAAGACGAAGTCAAAAGATCAATAGTGCAAAAAGAACAGAAGTCCAAGGCCTATTCTGAAGATTTATTGAAGAAAAAGTCTAAAGACGGAAGTTTAATGAAGTCGAAGAACTCAAGTCTAATTATAGAAGAAGATTATAAGACAAGTTCAATTTATATTGACAAATCCCGAGACGACGTCGAGAAAGAAAAATTAAATCGAGTCGAGACGAAAAGAAAGAAAGAAGGAAGCACACATGCACTCCCCACTCCCTATATATACCCTCCTAATGACACATTAGGAGGGTGTTAGTTTTTTTAGCTAGTTATTTTCCTTTCTTTAGTTTTCATTTTAGAGAGAGAAATTGTTTAACTTTCTCTCACTAAAATTCATCTTTTCTTTCAAGTTTAAGTTTTAATTTAATCTTTGTATTTGAGTTTGATTAATCAAAAGTTCAAGTTTAAGCTTTGAAGATTCAATCTTTTTCTTCCTTTCTTGATTTTACTTTGATTTTGATCCGAAATATCCTTGATTCACGTTTGGTTTTGATCTTTAAGTGATTAAAAGGTTCATATTTTTAGTCCTATATAAGTTCTTATACGATTAAGCTTGAGGCTTGTTATGCTTTTTGGCTTATTTCGTATTTAGCTTATTGATTTTAGTTTTCTCAAAAATTTAAATCTTTTTAAAGTTTCTTTTATAAAGTTTACGAATTTCATATTTCAAAAGTTGTCAAATTTATGCTTATTGACTTGTTTAAGATTCGGTTAAGAGTGCTTATTGGAACTGCTTATTGAGACTTTGGCTTATCTCCATTTTCGGATTATTTGATGTTCATCGCAATATTGAGGGCTTTTACACATTCAGACGGTTACATTGTATCGCAATAACCAATTGGGTTCTACTTTGCGATCAAAGCTTTTTCATCCCCCTTATTACGATCGGTATTGCGATCGCTCATCGCGATCGCACATTGCGGCGGGTCTTAAGACTACATTGAGACGAAGTGCTGCCAGAATTTCACTAGCCATATTCAAATCTGAGATTCCGATCTAAAATTCAGATCTGAGATTCCGATCTAACACTCAGATATGAGATTCCGATCAAACATTCAGATCTGAGATTCCGATCTAACATTCCGATGGGATTCCGATCTAACATTAAGATCTGAGATTCCGATCTAACATTCAGATTTGAGATTCCGATCTAACATTCCGATGGGATTCCGATGGATTGAGTTTTAAGTTCTAAATTTACTTGTTAAGTTTTTAATCATTTACGTTTTAATTTCCAAGGATTGCACGTTTCCCGAAATCTCTATTTTTACCAAGTGTTTTTCTAGTAATTTTTAGTTTAATTTTTAAAGCTTTAATTTTACTGAACGACATTTTCCTATTTGCTTTTAGTTTAAAAATAGATAATCAAACAACCCATTTTATTTTCCACCAAGAATGACTGAGTCGCACTAATTAACGGTAATCAATTCGAAAAGACTTGGAACGAAATTATTTTATACTTGGAAAAACCTTGTATTAAACGGCGCCGCTGCCGGCTCTTTTCATTATGATTAACGGTTTTAAGTGAGAGACGTGTTGGATTTTGGGATCCGTTCACTTTTGAACGTTATTTTTCGTGCTTAAAAATTTTCAAAAATCCATAAAAATTAAAAATTTTCAAAAATCCAAAAAAATAGAAAAACATATAAAAACCAAAAATATTTCTTGTCTATTTTTCTTTTTCTTTTATAGGTGTGCATGCGTACTCATGCTCATAAGAAGAAAGTAGCTCAAGCCGAAGTCATTACTCCACCTATTGTCACCATGGACAATCAACCAATGATCGAGCTTTTGCAATCACACGTTGAGGGCAACAACGATGCTATTGTCATACCCGAGATTGGAGCCAACAATTTTGAACTAAAATCAGGCTTTATTCAAATGGTCTCTGATCAACCATTCTTGGGGCGTTCAGTTGATGATCCTCATCACCATATAAAAAGGTTTCTTCAGCTCACCAATACGGTTAAGTACAATGGGGTATCACAAGAAGTGATTCGCTTGCAACTTTTTCCTTTCTCCTTAGAGGGACAAGCCCGGAATTGGCTTGATAAGGAACCGCCACAAAGTATTCTTACGTGGACGGATTTAGAGACCAAGTTCATTAACTACTTTTTTCCACCCTCACGTACTACCGCTTTGCGGAATGAAATCATTACATTTGAACAAAAGTACGGTGAGACATTTAGTGAATCTTGGGACCGTTTTAAGGAACATTTAAGAAAGTGTCCACAACATGGTTTAACAAAAGTACATCAAATCAATACTTTTTACAATGGTTTAAGCATGAATGACCAAGATTCACTAAATAGTGCCTCGGGGGGTAATATTTTGGTTAAGTCTTCTAATGCCGCTTGGGATATTATTGAGAACAAGTCTAGAGTGCAAACCAAGAGTGTTCGGACTAATGTGGCTAGTGCTAGTACTAGTGACGCCGGCAAGAGAATTGATAAGCTTACTTCGCTTGTGGAATCGCTTGCTATACAAACCGCCAACAATGCCAAACAAATCACTGCCCAAGCTAATGCTTTGAGTCAATCATGTGAAATATGCGGGGGATCTCACTCATACACCGATTGTCCTTCGACTCATGATAATCCGGAAAATGTGTATTCCGCCAACGGTAACTTTTTTACAGGAGGCTATCAGCACGTCCTCAAGGTGACCGCAATTTGCTCAGCTATCGCTCAAACAACTTTCTTTCACCACCAGGTTTTCCCCCACAAATTCCAAACAACCTCAATCGCAACAATCAAAACCAACCTCGTGCTCCAAATCAATATCAAACCCAAAGAACCCCATATCCACCTCAAAGAAACAACCAAGTTTACCAACAACCCGCTTATCAACCACCTGCCTACCATGCTCCTCCTCCCAACCAACCCACCGTATTTAATCACGAGGTTGAAACTTACATTAGGACTAATGATGCGATAGTGCAGAATCTTCAGCGGGAAATGGCCAACATGAAAGCAGATATGGTGAAACAATGGAATGATCTTCGAGCCGATATGCGAAACTCTTTGGCCAGTAAAAAAATGACTTAAGGAACATGATGGCTAGTTTCTTCCCAAGTAATCAAGCC
Organism: Glebionis coronaria; assembly: GCA_025667525.1. Taxonomy (NCBI): domain Eukaryota; kingdom Viridiplantae; phylum Streptophyta; class Magnoliopsida; order Asterales; family Asteraceae; genus Glebionis; species Glebionis coronaria. The sequence continues at coordinate 85,971 of JANFOE010000512.1, read as the reverse complement.
TCTGGTTCGGGTTCTCTTCCGAGTAACACCGTTGCTAATCCAAGAGGGGAGATGAAAGCAATCACCACTCGAAGTGGAAAAGGTTTACAGGAACCCGAGCTTCCTACACCTACACCGGTGATTGTGACAAAGGAAAACGAGTCTCCTTCTCCGGTTCCTCCACCTTTTATTCTCTAACACCTCCAACTTCTACTTCTACAATTCCACCACCTTTTACTTCCAACCCTCCACCACCCAAGGATGTGAGTGAGAATTCCATTCCAAAGCCTTCATCTCAACCCAACATACCTTATCCTTCGAGGTTGAGGAAAGAGAAATTGAAGAACAAGGATGATATTCAGGTTTCTAACTTTTTCAAAATGTTTAAACAACTGAATTTCAATATCTCCTTTACTGAGGCTCTCGCTCACATGCCCAAATATGCTAAAATATTTAAAGATCTTCTCAGTGATAAGGAGAAACTCCTTGATATCGCTCAGACCCAACTAATGAGAATTTCTCTGCAGTCCTCTTAAGGAAATTACCAACAAAACTTGGTGATCCGGGTCGTTCTTGATTCCTTGTAACTTCCCCGGGTAGAGAATTGTATGGCCCTAGCCGATCTAGGTGCTAGTATAAACTTAATGCCATTAAGTGTTTGGGAACAATTATCTCTACCCGAGCTAGTCCCCACCCGAATGACTTTGGAATTAGCTAACCGTACGGTTGCTTATCCAGTGGGGATAGCCGAAGATGTCTTCGTTGGTGTCGACAAATTCACCTTTCCGGCGGATTTTGTTGTCGTTGACTACGAGATGGACCCCCGTGTTCCATTAATCGTTGGACGTCCATTCCTGAGGACCGGTCGCACTCTCATTGATGTAGCCACGGGCGAATTAATCATGAGAGTTGGTGACGATAAGTTCGTCTTCAACATGGGTAAACTTTCTAAACAGCCTTCTGAAAACAAGAGTGTTAATTTCATTGACGTTCTTGATGAGGCTTGTGAAGAACATTTCAAAGACGCTTGTAAAAGTGGTTCTTCTTCTCTACCCATTGTTGAGACCGTTGCCTCTATTGCTCCCTCACTAACTCCATTTGGAGAAAGTGATTTCATCTTGAAAGAATTTGAAGCAACTTTGGGAAATGTGGATTTGCAATATGACGATTCTCCCTTCAATTAGGATGAAGACATTCGTACCATTGAGAAACTTCTCAATGAGGACCATATTTCTCCACCATCTCCTAAGGAAATCTCTATCGATGATCCGAATATGAAAACGTCGTCCATCGAAAATCCTCCGGATTTAGAGCTTAAGGATCTACCATCTCATCTTGAATATGTTTTCCTTGACGACAACAACAAATCACCCGTCATCATCGCGAAGGACTTGAAAGAAGAAGAAAAATCCCGACTTATCGCCGTGCTGAAGAATCATAACAAAGCGATTGCTTGGAAAATCTCCGATATTCGTGGAATTGATCCTCACTTTTGCACACATAAAATTCTCATGGAGGACGATTTTAAACGTACTATTCAAAGCCAAAGAAGGGTGAATCCCAAGATCCATGACGTTATCAAGAAAGAGGTTATCAAACTTCTTGATGCGGGAATGATCTACCCTATCTTGGATTCACCATGGGTTAGTCCGGTCCATTGTGTGCCTACGAAAGGCGGAATCACCATTGTGCCTAATGAAAACAACGAGTTGATTCCGACTCGTCTCGTTACAGGGTGGAGAGTTTGTATAGACTATCGCAAACTCAATGATGCTACGAGAAAGGATCATTTTCCCCTTCCTTTCATGGACCAAATGCTTGAACGTCTAGTGGGTAATGACTATTACTGCTTCTTAGACGGTTTCTCGGGTTATTTTCAAATACCCATCGATCCCCAAGACCAAGAGAAAACCACATTCACTTGTCCGTATGGAACATTTGCTTACAAAAGAATTCCTTTCGGCTTATGCAATGCTCCTGGGACTTTCCAAAGGTGTATGATGGCTATCTTCCATGACATGGTTGAGAAAACCATAGAAGTCTTCATGGATGATTTCTCGGTTTATGGTGATTCCTTCTCTACTTGCCTTGCCAATTTGGAACGCATGCTTAAGCGGTGTGAAGACACTCGCCTTGTTCTAAATTGGGAAAAATGACATTTCATGGTAAAAGAAGGCATTGTGCTTGGACATAAAATCTCAAAAGCCGATCTTGAAGTGGACCGTGCTAAAGTGGATGTCATAGCCAAATTACCTCCACCTTCAACCGTAAAGGGTGTGAGAAGTTTCCTTGGTCATGCGGGCTTCTATCGTCGATTCATTCAAGATTTTTCTAAAATCGCTCGCCCGATGACACACCTCTTGGAAAAAGATACTCCTTTTATCTTTTCTAAAGAGTGTCTTGAATCCTTCAGTCTTCTTAAGGATAAGCTAACTAAGGCACCGGTCTTGGTTACCCCTAATTGGGTGCTACCTTTTGAATTGATGTGTGATGCTAGCGACTTTGCTATTGGAGTGGTTTTGGGCCAAAGAGTGAATAAACACTTCCAACCAATCCATTACGCTAGGAAGACCATGATGGGGGCTCAATTGCATTATACCACTATCGAAAAAGAGCTTTTTGCTGTAGTGTATGCCTTTGAGAAATTCCGCCCCTATCTTGTCCTTTCTACCACCATCGTGTACACCAATCATTCCGCGTTGAAGTACTTGTTGACTAAGCAAGATTCTAAGCGAAGACTTCTTCGTTGGGTTTTGCTCCTTCAAGAATTTAACATTGAAATTCGCGACAAAAAGGGTGCGGAAAACCTAGCCGCGGATCATCTAAGTAGACTTGAGGATCCGTATCAAGGAGATCATCCGAACCAAGAGATCAGTGACTCTTTTCCCCTTGAGACCTTAATGTCTATCAATTCCAATCTTGATGACACCCCGTGGTTTGCGGACATTGCAAACTACTTAGCGGGTGGTATCCTCATCGAAGGGTTAACATCCCAACAAAAGAAGAAGTTCTTTAAAGATATTAAGACTTACTTTTTGGATGACCCTTATTTCTTCGAACAATGTGCTGATCTGATTATTCACCGTTGTGTTGATGGACCCGCAGCTTTAGAAATTCTTGAAGCTTGCCATAAAGGACCCACCGGTGGTCACTTTGGTCCCAACTACACCGCAAAGAAAGTGTTTGACTCGGGATTCTATTGGCCTACCATTTATCGTGACGCTCACGAGATGGTTAAAATTGTGATGCTTGCCAACGCCAAGGCAAGATCACACATAAAGATGAGATGCCTCAAAATTTCATACAAGAATGTGAAATCTTTGATGTATGGGGTATCGACTTTATGGGGCCATTTCCATCATCTAAAGGGAACAAGTACATCCTCGTAGCCGTTGACTACTGATGTTAAGGTTTTCAATAGGTTCAGATTAGTTTCTCGGAATCTTCTCGAATTGATCGCAGCTCAAAGTGGAATGATTGTTCTTGGTGACAAATAGAGGGTTTGGTTTTCTATTCTACTAAAAGGTAAATGCGTGAAGTAACTAAAAGTAAACTAGAAGCAGTTAATCAATAAAAATAAAACTTGAATTAAAATTTAAATAAAACAGTAACAGTAAATACCCTAAAAAATGCTTGATTCGGAATGTAGCCTTTATTCGGAATAAATCAGACAAAACTCACTCATGCGAAATATCTTACTCATGTGGAATATAGGCTCATGCGGAATAAACGGCTCATGCGGAATATCTTGCTCATGCGGAATATTAGGTTCATGCGGAATGTTCTTTCATGCGGAATAATCTTTCATGCGGAATAATAGGTTCACTCGGAATAAAAGACTCATGCGGAATAATTGATTGATGCGGAATATATGATTGATACGGAATAAATGGTTGATACGGAATAATTATGAACAGTGCTTGATTCGGAATACTGGGGAATGAAGAACAGTAAACAGGAAAAACAGGGAAAACCGATTTTAAGCCAAAATCAACAAAGTTTTTAACCAAAACTTAAACAAAAACTAATCACCAATCATCTACTAACCATAAACATCAAATCCCAACAATAAAAACATAAAACCCAATAACTTTTGAAGATCAAAATCAACCAAATAAGAACTTTAAGCTTTAAATCAAAAAGATGAAGATGAACAAGATTAATGGAAGGATTAAATTGGTAGATTAATGTAGAGTAAACAAAAGGAAAGATTAAACACTTACAAAATTAAAGATTTCACAAGAATGAAAAATCGGTGTTGGCTTCCTACGAAAGAAAAGAAAGAAACTGGGAAATGAAAAACTCTCCCAAAAAGTGTGAGGGTGGAGCCTATTTATAGGCTTAGTGATTGGTTGGTGAGTGGGCTTTCTCCCTTTCTTCTTGTCTTCTCGTCTTTTCAGAAAAGTTGACATTTTCGATTCTGATTCGGGATTTGTCGACGATTAAATTCAACTCGTCTTTTAATTTCTTCGTTTAATAGACTTGAGTTTCTTCGACATATGTAAATCTTCCATTTTTGGTCATTTTCTTAGATAAATCTTCAAACAGGCCCATTGACTTCAAATCTTTTGCATCTCTTGGACAATAGACTTCGTCTTGAGTCTTTTTCTTTGATAAAACCCGTGCAATCCCATGTTTTATCCAATATCCATCCGGTTGGCTCTGAAAACACAATAAACACAAAAACCACGCATAATTCCAAACAAATGATATTAAATACGCGTTTTGGTCTCGTGTTAGCAAGAAATAAGTGGTAAAAGGATGGGTGTTTTCACACCTATCAAATCCCCTACACTTAACCATTGCCATGCCCTCATGCAATGCTTAGTGATAAAGCAAATTTACACTTTTCTCATAATCAATCAACCTTGGCCTTATTAAAATACTACTAAACAAAAATTAAAGTACTAAGAGAAATTAAAACTTTAAAGTAAACAAAAGGATAGAAAGCCATTTTCACTAGAAAATAGCTACATGAAATAACTTGCAAAGAGATCAAGGACTTACATTAGGGCTTTGGTGATGCGAAGATTTATCACCCTCAAGTTTCACGTTCCCCAAACTAAGCTTAAAAACGAGATCATTGTTTTTATAAGTTAGCAAATCTAACACTTACACACATGGCTTAATTATATGCTTAAACTCCATTATTCCTAGGTGTATCTCTTATATTTTATTTTGGTCTTAGAATGATCATGAAGATGCATTTTTGGACTTATTACGATAGTTTATTTAGGCTGAAAGCAAAGTAGGACGATTTGATCAATAGTTAGCTAAAGGACAAAATCTCTTAAAACTGCTTCTCGGGATATCAAAAAGTTCATATCTTGGCATAACTCGCTTCACGATTTGAGACCTTTCTCGGGCGCATATTTGGCATGTACTTCATACTTCATATCTTCGAGAGACGTTCTTGAGATAATGGTCTTCTCTTCGTTAATAGAGTTTCTTCACTTGGAGACATTTGAGGGATACTCCAACTTTGTTGACCACGACTTCATGATTATTTCTTCAATCGCTAATTGGGATTTTGAGATACAACGATCCGCCTCCTTTTCGGACTTGGATCTATTTATCCACATACCTTGTTAGGGTCTTTTCGGATAGACTTCTCCATGATCTTTATGGGAGTTGATTGCTTTTCGGACTCGCCAATCTTCGCGCCCCGCTTCATAAGTTATGCCTTGGCTATGAACTCTTATCATTACCGAGCAACTTTTAATTGATCTTGGGCTAGAAGCTAAGTAACTTTTCAAATCGTACGACCTTACTTATTGCAGATAAATTATAAGCAAGTGATGGGAGAATAGGCAAATAATTACACCAAGTGAGCTTGTGCAAGAATACCGACTTATAATTTACTCTATCATTTCTCGTCCTCCACAATTTAGAATCTCAAGTAATGAGACTCGTGGATACTTAGCCTAATAAACCAATTAAGGTCTACATGGTTAAGGATACTAGCTAGAATAAACTTGGATAAGTCTATTTGGGTTGAGTCAAAATAATCGCAACGGGCCTAATATGTCAAAGATTTCAAAACTAGCTACACCACTTTATTAATATTTTTGACTTTATTGCGGGATATAGACATATGAAAGCAACGATAAAAATTTAAAAATTACGACTAAATGGCCAAAGTTAATAAAAAATTTGAAAAATGCTGAAAAAGATGATTTGCCGGTTAAATGAAGGCATTTTCATGGAAAAGTCCACTTAAAACTTCGATAGAAGTCCCCCCTACACTTAAGATAAACATTGTCCTCAATGTTTAAGCATGTGGGAAAAGTCTCCCCTACACTTATGACATTGTGCACGTTGGTTAAATCAAGCTAAGGAAGAGACGACTAACGTGATCAATTTCAAATGTGAGTATGAAGAAAATTGAATCACGATAGTTGAGAGATAGAACCGGATTTCGGATAACACGGGAGCACGTTTCTTCAAAGATTCCAAGAGTGCATTCATCCCTGTAATCACATCACCACACAAACACAAACAACCTATAGAAGTCCCCCTACACTTAGGAGGTTAAAACAGAAAAGAATAGATACTCGGGTTGCCTCCCGAGGAGCGCTTGTTTTTGATAACCGAGTCACGAGCCTGACTGACCCAAAATTAGTTCATGGGAAACGTGGTGAGGGATGGAATCATCTCATGAGAGATGTCCTCACTAAAGTACTACTTCACTCGTTGGCCATTCACCTAAAAATTAGGTCCATTAAGTTGAGCGAGCTCGAGAGTACCATATGGAAAAATTTGGGCAATGGTGAATGGGCCGGACAAACGAGATTTCAGCTTGCCCGAAAAGATTTTTAACAGAGAGTTAAAGAGTAAAACTTTGTCTCCAACTTGGAACTCTCGGTTTTTAATCTTAGAGTCGTGAATGAGCTTAGTCCTTTCCTTATAGATCAAAGAATTTTCATAAGCCTCATTCCGGAGTTCATTCAGCTCATTGAGTTGGATCTTGCGTAGGTCACCGGCTTTGTTGATATCGAAATTAGACCACTTCAAGGCCCAGTAAGCCTTGTGCTCCAACTCAATGGGGAGGTGGCATGCTTTCCCGTACACGAGACGATATGGTGTACAACCAATCGGAGTCTTGTATGCGGTACGAAAAGCCCACAGAGCATCATCAAGTTTATCGGCCCATGAGGCACGATGCTCTCCCACGGTTCTTTCAAGAATTCGCTTTAATCCCCGGTTAGAGATTTCAGCCTGGCCATTAGTTTGTGGGTGGTATGCGGTGGAAAGACGATGATTTACACCATACTTAGCCATGACTCTTGCGAATTGATCATTGCAAAAATGAGTCCCGCGATCACTAATAATGGCACGAGGCACACCGAATCTAGCGAACAGCGACTTCAAAAAGTTACAAACCACCCTTGCGTCATTAGTGGGTAAAGCTTTGGCTTCAACCCATTTAGAAACGTAGTCTTTTTTTTGGTAAAAGGGTAGCAATGACCCCGGTAAATAGAACCAAAAAAAGCGTTGAAGTACAAGGAATGTGGCTGAAATACCACATTAACCGCAAGCTACAGGCAGCTTGTTAAACAAAATGTTTACGACAGGCCATAAACATTAACTAGTCTAGAATACTTGAAATATATAAACTAGACAAAAACCAAGACGATAACATAAAGTTACGAGGAAAATAATAAAAAATCAACATGGGATCAGCCAGAAGGAGTGCTTGCCCCAATATGAGTATTGAGAAGATTCACCGATTCATCAAAGACGACCTCGACTCCCTCCTCCTCCTCATTATCTTCCTCGCTTACTTGAGCCCCTTCGTCAATACCAGGCATGGACAAAGATGAAAATTTATTAGATGTAGAAACATTGCTCATTTGAGCTTTAGCCTTGTTCGGACCATTAAGATTGCTAGACTGCTGCAACTGACCAGATTTAGTATTCAACTTACTACTATTATCAGCACTCGTACTTGTAGTATCCAAGTGAGTTTTTGGGCGAAAAACAACCGTCTTACCTGCTTGGAAACCCTTGCTCAATGGAACACCTCTCGGAACTTGATTCCCTAAATTACCTTTGTACTTCTTCCTCTTGCTTTGCACTTGTTGGAACCCATCATTATCAACATGAGTTGTCACTTTTTCAACCGTTATAGGTTTAACATTTTTCGGACAAGAATCCACGGAATGACCAAAAATATTACAAGTATGACATCTAGGCGGTTTCCATTCGTATTCAACTCGAATTAACTCCTTAGTACAACCAGAGCCTTCAAGATCAGGGACACCAATAGTAACGTTATCTATAAACTCTGAATCAGCATTCATCTCAATAAGACAACGAGCAAAACTACAACGACCCCAAGACTCTTTGCACATATTATCAGTATAATTATCCATCATAATAAGCTTACCAAGAAACGAAGCAATTAAACTAATACCTTCCTCTTCAAATACCTGTAGCGGGACATCATGAAACTTAACCCATACCGGAATACGAGTTAGTTCCTCCTTTAGAAGATTCGTTTTCATAGTCCATTTCTTAAGAAAAATTGGTGAATTACGAACCATCCACGGACCACCTTCCAGAACCGCATTAAGACCCTCACTAGATCCAAATTGAAAAAAGAAGAAACCTTTCTCATTCATCATGATACGCTTAAGACCATGTTTTGCCCAGTTATTCTTAGCAAAATACTCAACCACAGGGAATGCAATCCTTTTACCAAGAAAGTAACCATATAAAGTGTTATGGTAGCGAGCATTTACTGTTTCAACAACCTTCCTAGGAATAGAGATATTAACCCCTTCATATACATTTTCAGAATTAAACGAAGAAGAGACTGCATTAATACCTCCATTAGTAGACGTAACCATATCACCTTCAAATCTGCAAAGTAACATAAGAATTTCTTTAGCACGATCAGGTGAGATCAATTCCCACAACGGATGTTCTTCATTCTTAATTCATGCATAAATTCACTCTCGTCACCAACCGTGCGAATCGTTACACCAAATAATTTCAAAACCGCATGTAGATTACACGATTGCAAACCATTAATGGTAGCAGCCTTAGCTTCAAGGTCTGTTTCCATAGCCATTTGTGCAGAGTGCACACTCGAACCACCTGAACTGAGTGAAGAAGTGCTGCTAGTTAAATTCTTATGGCGTTCACACAAAGCTTTATAATAAAGCATAGTGGTCTCCTTAGGTAAAGTAGACCATTTAGGAAATTTGTTTGCCTTCACATCATTTGCAAACACTTCAATGTCAGGCACAGTATTCAAAGGAATAGGAAACAAATTAGATATCTCCTCTAACGTAACTAAAACCTCAAAAGTAGACACCTTAACCGCATCCATCCAACCTGTAAACAATGGCTTATCACTTTCATTGCTCGAATCCACCATAGCTTCAACAAATCGATCAAATGAAACACAGCCCTAACCACGATAAATAAACCCTAAACAAACAGTAACTTGTTTTTTTTTTTATCGTAAAAACACCCAATTACCAGGAAATTAAAAGCGACTGATGTAGATTACACTCTCCAAGGTAATAAACAAACAAACAATTGACCACTAACAAACAATTGACGCTTGAACCTAAATAGTAATAAAATAGCAGCCGACCACTAACAAAGGTCAGCCGACCAAACAGTAAAGGTCAGCCGACATTGATGACTAACTTTAAGGTCAGCCGACATTGATCCAACTTTAAGGTCAGCCGTAATCCACAAGCAACAATTAAATGCTGCAAACTTATGAAAGGTCAAAGACAAGGACAATTAAGTAAGACAAACCCTAAAAAAACCCTAAGAAAAAAACAAGTGACCCAACGAGAAACAACGAACAAAAAACACTTGCCGACAAGAAGGTTAAAAAATAAAACAACCTACCACCCTTCAATCAATGACCAATGATGGCATGATTAAACGAATTGTAAAAGTTGAATTGTCGAGAAAAATCCTGCCGCCATAGATGTTTATTAGGGTTTTTTTATTTAGAAACGTAGTCAACGGCTACAAGGATGTATTTGTTTCCTTTAGATGAAGGGAATGGCCCCATAAAGTCGATACCCCAAACATCAAAGACTTCACACTCTTGTATGAAATTCTGAGGCATCTCGTCTTTATGTGTGATCTTGCCTTGTTTTTGGCAAGCATCACAATGTTTAACCATTTCGTGAGCATCACGATAAATGTTGGGCCAATAAAATCCCGAGTCAAACACTTTTTTGGCGGTGTAGTTGGGACCAAAGTGACCACCGGTGGGTCCTTTGTGGCAAGCCTCGAGAATGTCTAAAGCTTCCGGTCCATCAACACATCGGCGAATAATCAAATCAGCACATTGTTTGAATAGATACGGGTCATCCTAAAAGTAAGTCTTAATGTCTTTGAAGAACTTTTTCTTTTGCTGGGATGTTAACCCGTCGATGAGAATTCCACCCGCCAAGTAGTTTGCAATGTCCGCAAACCACGTGGCTTCATCATTACTCGAGTTGATAGACATTAAGGTCTCCAGGGGAAAAGAGTCATTGATCTCTTTGTTCAGATGATCCCCTTGATAAGGATCCTCAAGTCTACTGAGATGATCCGCGGCTAGGTTTTCAGCTCCCTTCTTATCACGAATTTCGATTTTAAATTCTTGAAGTAGCAAAACCCAGCGAAGAAGTCTTGGTTTGGAATCTTGTTTATTTAACAAGTACTTCAACGCGGAATGATCGGTATACATGATGGTGGTAGAAAGGACAAGATAGGGGCAGAACTTTTCAAAAGCATAGACAACAGCTAAAAGCTCTTTTTCGGTTGTCGTGTAATGCAATTGAGTCCCCGTCATTGTCTTGCTAGCGTAATGGATCGGTTGGAAGTGTTTGTTCACTCGTTGGCCCAAAACCGCTCCAATAGCAAAGTCGCTAGCATCGCACATCAACTCGAAAGGCAGCTCCCAATTAGGGGTAACCAAGACCGGTGCCTGAGTTAGCTTATCCTTAAGAAGGTTGAAGGCTTCAATACACTCGTTGGAGAAGATAAAAGGAGTATCTTTTTCCAAGAAGTGGGTCATCGGGCGAGCGAGTTTAGAGAAATCTTTGATAAAGCGAGGTAGAAGCCCGCATGACCCAGGAAACTTCTCACACCCTTCACGGTTGAAGGTGGAGGCAATTTAGAAATAACATCGACTTTAGCACGGTCCACTTCAAGACCGGCTTTGGAGATCTTGTGTCCTAGCACGATGCCCTCTTTTACCATGAAATGGCATTTTTCCCAATTAAGAACAAGGCGAGTGTCTTCACACCGCTGAAGCATACGTTATAAATTGGCAAGGCAAGCAGAGAAAGAATCGCCATAAACCGAGAAATCATCATGAAAACTTCCATAGTTTCTTCAACCATGTCATGGAAGATAGCCATCATACACCTTTGGAACGTCCCAGGAGCATTGCATAAACCAAAAGGCATACGTTTGTAAGCAAATGTTCCGTAGGGACAAGTGAATGTGGTCTTCTCTTGGTCTTTAGGATCGATGGGAATTTGAAAATACCCGGAGAAACCGTCTAAGAAGCAGTAGTAGTCATTACCCGCTAGACGCTCGAGCATTTGATCCATGAAAGGAAGAGGAAAGTGATCTTTTCTCGTGGCATCATTGAGTTTGCGATAGTCGATACAAACTCTCCACCCAGTAATGAGACGAGTGGGAATCAACTCGTTGTGTTCATTGGGAACAACGGTTATTCCGCCCTTCTTGGGCACACAATGGACGGGACTTACCCATGGCGAATCCGAGATAGGGTAAATTAAGCCGGCGTCAAGAAGTTTGATAACCTCTTGTTTGATGACGTCATGAATGCGAGGATTAACCCTTCTTTGGCTCTGGATTGTGGGTTTAAAGTCATCTTTCATGAGAATCTTGTGAGTACAAAAGTTTGGATCAATTCCGCGGATATCGGAAATTTTCCAAGCAATTGCCTTCTTATGATCTTTAAGCACGGCGATCAGGCGAGATTTTTCTTCTTCTTTCAAGTCCTTCGCGATGATGACAGGCGACTTGTTGTTGTCTTCAAGGAACACGTGCTCGAGATGCGACGGCAACTCCTTAAGCTCTAAATCCTGAGGATTTTCGATGGGAGGCTTATTCAAATTCGGTTCATCGATAGCAACAGCCTTGGGAGATGGTGGAGAAATATGGTCCTCTTTGAGAAGTTTCTCAATGAGACGAATGTCTTCATCCCAATCGGTGGGAGAATCGTCATTTTCAAAGTTCACATCTCCAATGGTTGCTTCAAGATCTTGCCAAAGGAAATCACTTTCTCCAAATAGAGATAGTGATGAATCAATAAAGGAAACGGTCTCAACATTGGGAGGAGAAGTAGGAATACTTTTACAAGCATCTTTGAAGTGTTCTTCACAAGACTCATCAAGAACGTCGATACAATTAACACTCTCGTAAGAATAAGGCTGTTTAGAAAGCTTTCCCATGTTGAAGACAATTTTATCGTCACCCACTCTCATGATAAGCTCACCCGCTTCAACATCGATGAGAGTGCGACCGGTCCTCAAGAATGGACGTCCCACGATTAATGGCACACGAGGGTCCATATCGTAGTCGACCACGACGAAATCGGCAGGAAAAGTGAATTTGTCGAATCCTACAAAAACGTCTTTGGCTATCCCCACTGGATAAGCAACCGTCCGGTTAGCTAATTCCAAAGTCATTTTGGTGGGGACTAGCTCAGGGAGAGATAATTGCTTCCAAACACTTAAAGGCATTAAGTTAATACTTGCACCTAGATCGGCTAGGTCCATGCAATTCTCTAATCCCGGGAAGTTGCAAGGGATTAAGAAGCGACCCGGATCACCAAGTTTAGTTGGCAATTTCCTTAAGAGCACTGCAGAGCAATTCTCATTAAGTTGGGTGTTAGCGATATCAAGAAGCTTCTCCTTGTCACTAAGAAGATCTTTGAACATTTTCGCATATTTAGGCATGTGAGCGAGAGCCTCAGCGGACGAGATGTTGAAATTCAATTGTTTAAACATTTTGAGAAAGTTCAAAACTTGAATATGATCCTTGCTTTTGAGCTCTCTTTCCTCAACCTTGAGGGATAAGGTATATCGGAAGAAGAGGAAGGCTTTGGAATAGTAGGATCACTCACATCCTTGGGTGGAGGAGGGGTAGAAGTAAGAGATGGAGAAATTGGGAAAGTAGAAGGTTGAGGAATAGGAGTAGGTGACTCGTTTTCCTTAGTCACAATCACCGGTGGAGGTATAGGAAGCTCGGGTTCCTTGGTACCTTTGCCACTGCGAGTGGTGATTTCTTTCATCTCCCCTCTTGGATTCGCAATAGTGTTACTCGGAAGAGTACCCGAAGAAGAGGATTGATTACCTTGGAAGAATCCAGCCATCATGTTCCTTAAGTCATTTGTTTGACTTGCCAAAGTGTTTCGCATATCAGCTCGAAGATCGTTCCCTTGTTTCACCATGTCTGCTTTCAAGTTGAGCACTTCCCGCTAGAGATTGTCCACGATCACATCATTAGTCCTCATGTAGGTTCCAATATCTTGGTGTAATGCGGTGGGTTGGTTGGGAGGAGCATTGTATGCGGGTGGTTGATAAGCAGGTTGTTGGTGAACTTGGTTTTTTCTTTGAGGTGGATATGGTTGTCCTTGAGGTGGTTGGTATGGTGCACGAGGTTGTTGTTGAGGAGGGCGATTAAGGTTTTGTTGTTGGTTTGGGTTGTTAGGAGGAAAACCGGGCGGGGAAAGAAAGTTGTTTGAGCGGTAGCTAAGCAAGTTGCGGTCACCTTTAGGACGAGCTTGATAAGCGGCCATTTGATGTTAAGGTTTTCAATAGGTTCAGATTAATTTCTCGGAATCTTCTCGAATTGATCACAGCTCAAAGTGGAATGATTGTTCTTGGTGACAAATATAGGGTTTGGTTTTCTATTCTACTAAAAGGTAAATGCGTGAAGTAACTAAAAGTAAACTAGAAGCAGTTAATCAATAAAAATAAAACTTGAATTAAAATTTAAATAAAACAGTAACAGTAAATACCCTAATAAATGCTTGATTCAGAATGTAGCCTTTATTCGGAATAAATCAGACAAAACTCACTCATGCGGAATATCTTACTCATGCGGAATATAGGCTCATGTGGAATAAACGGCTCATGCGGAATATCTTGCTCATGCGGAATATTAGGTTCATGCGGAATGTTCTTTCATGCGGAATAATCTTTCATGCGGAATAATAGGTTCATTCGGAATAAAAGACTCATGTGGAATAATTGATTGATGTGGAATATATGATTCATGCGGAATAAATGGTTGATACGAAATAATTATGAATAGTGCTTGATTCGGAATACTGGGGAATGAAGAACAGTAAACAGGAAAAACAGGGAAAACCGATTTTAAGCCAAAATCAACCAAGTTTTTAACCAAAACTTAAACAAAAACTAATCAACAATCATCTACTAACCATAAACATCAAATCCCAACAATAAAAACACAAAACCCAATAACTTTTGAAGATCAAAATCAACCAAATAAGAACTTTAAGCTTTAAATCAAAAAGATGAAGATGAACAAGATTAATGGAAGGATTAAATTGATAGATTAATGTAGAGTAAACAAAAGGAAAGATTAAGCACTTACAAAATTAAAGATTTCGCAAGAATGAAAAATCACCAACACCTTAATGGTGTTGGCTTCCTACGAAAGAAAAGAAAGAAACTGGGAAATGAAAAACTCTCCCAAAAAGTGTGAGGGTGGAGCCTATTTATAGGCTTAGTGATTGGTTGGTGAGTGGGCTTTCTCCCTTTCTTCTTGTCTTCTCGTCTTTTCAGAAAAGATGACGTTTTCGATTCTGATTCGGGATTTGTCGACGATTAAATTCAACTCGTCTTTTAATTTCTTCGTTTAATAGACTTGAGTTTCTTCGACATATGTAAATCTTCCATCTTTGGTCCTTTTCTTCGATAAATCTTCAAACAGGCCCATTGACTTCAAATCTTTTGCATCTCTTGGACAATAGACTTCGTCTTGAGTCTTTTTCTTCGATAAAACCCGTGCAATCCCATGTTTTCTCCAATATCCATCCGGTTGGCTCTGAAAACACAATAAACACAAAAACCACGCATAATTCCAAACAAATGATATTAAATACGCGTTTTGGTCTCGTTTTAGCAAGAAATAAATGGGTTGAAGCTAAGGCTCTCCCTACGAACGATGCGAGGGTGGTTGTGAACTTTTTGAAGCAGCTTTTTGCTCGATTCGGTGTTCCTCGTGCTATCATCAGTGACCGCGGGACTCATTTTTGCAATGATCAATTTGCTCGAGTCATGGCTAAGTACGGTGTCAATCACCGTCTTTCCACCTCTTATCATCCTCAAACAAATGGTCAAGCCGAGATATCTAACCGTGGATTGAAGCGAATTCTTGAGCGTACTGTGGGAGAGCATCGTGCCTCGTGGGCCGATAAGTTAGATGATGCTTTGTGGGCTTTCCGTACCGCTTATAAGACCCCGATTGGTTGTACACCTTATCGTCTTGTGTACGGGAAGGCATGCCACCTCCTTATCGAGCTGGAACATAACGCATACTGGGCCTTGAAGTGGGCTAACATCGACATCAACAAAGCCGGTTATCTTCGAAAGATTCAACTCAACGAGCTCAATGAACTAAGTAATGAAGCTTATGATAATTCACTGATCTACAAGGAGAAGACCAAGATCATCCATGATTCAAGGATTAAGAACCGAGAGTTCCACGTTAGTGATCAAGTTTTACTCTTTAACTCTCGGTTGAAGATCTTCTCGGGAAAGCTGAAGAGCCGCTGGTCTGGTCCATTCACCGTCGCCAAAGTCTTCCCATATGGCACCATTAAGCTTTCTCAGCCAAATGGGCCCGATTTTAAGGTGAATGGCCAGCGCGTGAAGTTGTACTTTGGTGAGGAAATCTCTCATGAGATGATTCCATCCCTCACCATGTTTCCCTTGAATTAAGTTCTGGGTCGAGTCAAGCTCGTGACTCGGTTAACAAAAACAAGCGCTTCTCGGGAGGCAACCCGTTCATCTATCCTTTACCGTGTTCATAATAAGTGTAGGGGGAGCCTCGTATGTATTTGTTGTCTTGTTTCTTCTAATGTACAGGGATTTAAGCTTCAAAGATCCATTCTCGATGACATTTGATGACCCGTGATTCCGTGTACCCTTCTTCCTGGTTTAATCCTAAACTGTCGTGATTCAATATTTCATATCTTATATGTTCACATTGAAATCACTTTAGTTGTCCTTTCCTTAGCAAGATTTAAACAAAGTGCACAATGTCATAAGTGTAGGGGAGTTTACTCCCACATGCTTAAACATAGAGGACAATGTTTATATCAAGTGTAGGGGGACTTCTATCGAAGTAAGTGGTCTTTTCCATGAATTTGCCCTCATTTTAACCCAAAAAATTGATTTTTCGACATTTTTCAAAATTTTTGATCTATTTTGGCCTTGTAGTTTTCCTTTGTTATCGTTATTTACTTTCTTTGCTAGAATAAATTTTCAATAAAGTGGTTTTAATTTTTCAAAGTCGTGAATATTTTGACTCAACCCAAGTTTACTTATCTAAGTTTACTCTAGCTAGTATCCTTAACGTGTTTAAGTCAAGTTTTGCTAGGCTTTTATATAGGGAACTTTAAAACGCGAAAGTCTTAACTCTCACGGGTTAAGAACGATAACTTTTCGCAAGTTCCTATAATTGATCCTAGAGAGTCTGTAAAACCCGCATGTTTTTACCATGAATAGTACCCTTAAGATCGTACGTACTAGATTTAAACTTTCCTAATATAGCATGATTACGATTACGTGTTAGGATTTTACGTATTACGTACGTGTTAGAACACGATAAGTATTTACTACGCACGAGCACGTAATAATTATTTGACAATAATTAATCACGAACATGCGATCATGAAATCATGAACGTAATTAAAACACGAACTATTATTAATTACGTATATATATTTATTACTAGCGTAAATAAATATATTAGATCACGATAATTACGTAACGAGAACACATAAAACGCGAACACAAATAATCATGAACGAATAACTAAACGTCGAGACACGGAAAAAGGTACGGGTACCCCATGTGGGGCCCCCTACCCGCGGCTACAAGGAGCAAATGGGCCAAGCCCATTTGTATTTTTACTAAAGGAGGGTTATGGTAAAAACACTACTCATTTTTACATTACAGAAGATTTTAACAAAAACCTAAAAACCCTCCTCTCTTCTTCTTTTTAGCCGCCACCCTCAAAACACCAAAAGGGGGTGTTTGTTGATCTTCTATCTTGGAATTCTAGTTGGTGTTCGTGTTTGTTCTTCGTTCTTTGATCCACGTATTCGGTAAATCCTTTTTAAACCTTTTTCTTTTGATTTGATATTTTATTAATTAAGAACATGTTATGTTTTTATAAAAACCTAATTAAAATCATAGATCTAACATGAATTGGGATTTAATAAAATCAAAAGTAATGTTTTAAGGGGTGTTTGTTTTGGCCGCAGCCTACACCGAACACGAGAGGGTTTAGGTTTGGCCATCCGATCACCACCGAGACCATACGGTCCCGGTTGGTTGGTGTGGGTCCCACGGCAGCATCAAGACAAGGGGTACCCCGATTTGGTTTGGGGTACGGTGTCCATTTCATGTCCTGTTCATGGTTTTGAGTCTAGATCCGGTTCATGGTGTATGCTTAGTTTTTATTTTTTTATGATCTTATGTTAAAATTAAATTAATAATGTGACATGATTAATTTAATAACATGACTTTAGTTATTTTAATTATTAATAATCATGAAATTAATTAACCTAAGTATTTTTATATTTTAGACTTATAATTAATTAATTATTTAAAAACCATGGTTATAATTAATTAATTAACATGACTTAGGTTATATTATTAATAAATAATAATACATGTTTTAACCTAAGTATTTAACTTTATTTAATTAAAAACATGTTATACTTTAATTAAATATTTTAACCTATAATTTAATTTAATTACATGAAATAATTATTAACCTATAGATTATATCATATGACTTAGAAAATAATCATGAAAACACTTAGGCTTATATACTTAGCTTATTTAACCAGCTTATTTCTAATTATGGAAACCTTCTATTTTTAGAAACTTATTTATTTCAGGCAGCTAATCTATTTATGGAAACTTATTTAATTAAGGCAGCTGATCTATTTATGGAAACTTTCTATTTTTAGAAACTTATCTATTTTAAGCAGTAATTCTATTTTTGAAAACTTTCTATTTTTGGAAACTTTCTATTTTTGGAAATTTCTATTTTTGGAAATTTCTATTTTTGGTAACTTTAAATTTTTGGAAACTTTCTATTTTTGGAAACTTTCTATTTTTGGAAACTTTCTATTTTTGGAAACTTTCTATTTTAGGAAACCTGTTATTTTGGAAAGTTACTTATTATTACACAGTAAGTATAATAATACATGAAATACCAGAAATACTTAATCAGATTAAACAGAATATAAGATAAACACGGTTTAAGGCTTTAAAACAGTAAAAGATGGTAAGAACACATAAAATAAGCTAAGACATGACATAAACCAGCTACGTATTTAGTAAGCAGATACTTATTCATGTATGTATTTATGTAGCACTAGTGATTCGGAAGTAGGATTCCTCTCAGTTCATCTTCTTCGTTCACTGGACATAAGGTACGGATTCCCGTCCTTTCAGTATGGATATTCTTTCCTTATTAGGATTCCCCCGTATGCAGCCAAATGTTTTCCCGTAGTATAAGTTACGTGTTTGATTGCTTATGTTTAATTAAGAATACCTATAGCCATATACATGCATGACCAGTTTCACCTAGTTATGGAGGTACCATAACCATAACATTAGAGGCACTGATGTTATGACTTCACCACGGCGGAGTGATTGCTCGTGGCGTCCCTTCAACTTTTGGCCATTTATATTATATTTATCATGTGGGGCGTATGGGTGCATCCTAGTTACATGCTTTTCAGTCAGGATTTCATGGTGAATGTGGTGTGTGCCTTGCATCCTTCACAAGGAGCTGATCCCTCCTACCCAAAAACCAGTATATTAAATTAGAGGCAGCCCCTCTAATTTGCATGATGAGGTCACCCCTCCAAGTATTCATGCACGGTGGATTTTCATGACCTATATTGGCTAATGGTAAAATATGACAAACAGTTTTTACAAGATAAACATAAGACTTTTCAAACTATAAAACCAGTTTTATCAAGACTTAACCAGGTTACTCGGGACTTAGTTTTCTTCTGCTGTTATATGTTATATGCTTATCCTATTCATGCTTTATTGTACATCCGTGCACTGAGCGTATTTGCTCAGCCGTTTTCCTTTTCTATGTTCCCAAAACGGCAGGTACTCAGGGACGCTCGTAGACACTAAGAGTACGTGCATATGGACTGGAAGCTGTCTAGCCTTTTTTACTTTATGCATTTCCTTTCTTATGATACATTTGCTATGGACATTTTTTAGTCCTTTCTTTTATTATACTAAGTTTGTGTGTGATGAGCTTTACTTTTGGACTACCGATGTTTGATTCCGGTATTTTCCTTTTATGGTCAAGTAATGTTTAGACATTTTTCCTTGTATGCTTTAATGACACGCCATAATTGCATGTGACATTTCCATTACCAAAATGGGGTGTTACAATTATGGTATCAGAGCCAAGGCTTCAACCTGTAGGCTCTCAAATATGACCTGTGATTAGTGGGTAGTCACTACGGTCTTCCTAGAACTAACAGTTGTTTTCATGCATTCATCATTTTTAAGCATGCATATACATGTCATTGTCGCAGATTTTTGACTAGGTAATGGTTGGTACAGGACTGGCCCTATTTAGTCGCATGTGTTTTATCAAAACTTTTAAATTTGGGACCGACCCATAGGCGTCCCCTCGCCATGTCTTTTGTTTTGGGTGAACTGACCATAGGCGTTCACTCTCGAGCATACAAAAGTTTTCATAAAACTGCATCATGCATTCATACACAAATTTTTCTTGCATAAAAATTTTTCTCGTGAAATTTTGGTATAAATTTTTTTTCATGTATATATAGATTTTATGTTTTGATCTGTTTAATCATATGTTTTATGTTATACTGTCAGATGGTTCTCACACGCGAACAGGAGCAGCTCAATGCTACAATTCAAGCTGCTATACATGCTTTGCTTCCTCAACTGAGGAATGACATCAGGGCTCAAGTTCAAACTGCCAACAATCAGCAGCATAATCAGGCACCTCCTCCTCCTCCTCCAGTGACATTAGCAGTATGGCTGGAGAGATTCAACAAGCTCCGCCCTCGAGCTTTTGAGAAGACAGATAGCCCCAGCGATGCTGAAAGCTGATTGGCTCACATCGAGAAGATTTTCAATGCTATGGGCTGTGACCCCGCATACAAGGCGAGGTTGGCATGCTATCGGTTCGAAGGCGATGTGCTTAACTGGTGGTTAGCATTGATGCAGTCTGAAGGTGGTGACGAGTGGGTTGCTGGTTTGACTTGGGCTCAGTTCAAGGACAGGGTGATGGAGCAGTTCTTTCCCAAGGCTGAGCAGGACAAGCTCAAGAGAGAGTACCCTGAGATTCGACAAAGAGCTGGGGAGAATAGCAACGAGTTTATGCAGCGCTTTCTTCGCTTATCTGGGTTCCTTGGTGCGGCAGCAGGAACTCCTGAAGAGCAGGCACATCACTTTAGATGGGCTCTTCGCACATCGATCGCAAACAATCTGGTGTGTGCTACGTTCAACACTGTAGGACAAGTGGCCGATGCAGCACGTAAGCTGGAGATGTTACAGGAGAGAGATGAGTTCGGGGAAGCTGAAAGACCCGACAAGAGGTAAACATTTGTATTCAAGCGGTGATCAATCTGTATACTTTCCATATATGTCAATTATTCATCTCTTTAAATGTATCTTCCAGGCAGAAAACTGGGGACCGGTCTCAGCCGGCTACTCAGCAGCAGCCTCATCAGCCCAAGGGAAACGGTCAGACTAACGACCGTTCTGCTACGGATAGGCGTGGCGGTAATGATAATTACCGTAACAATGTTAGACACTCCAACAGCAGCAGGTCCTAATACTTACGCATTTCATTATGATTTCATGTTATAACTCATATTCTGACACTTTAGCAAAACTTCTACCAGGAACCATGGAAACGGTAGGGACCAGAACCAGAGAGGTTCGCAGCCTAGCCGTCCAGCTATCACTGGTATTCAATCTTACGATTATCCGCATTGTCCTTTGTACCCAATTATCATGTCTTATGTAAAATGTTTTATCAGGTTCCCAGCCAGCCAGAGCACCTGCTGGAGGATTCACTCATCCTCTTTGCTCTACTTGCCACCGTATGCACCCAGGACCATGTCGCTGTAATACTGACGCGTGCTTCAAGTGTGGTCTTCCTGGCCATATTATGAAGAATTGCCGTAAGGGCGAGATGGAGGGTACATCGGGACATGCTGATACCAAGCCGCCTCCTACTACCGGGCGTGTCTACACGACATCTCAAGACCAGGCCAACAAGTCTACGGGTACCATCACTGGAATCTTGTATATGTATGGTCAAGCTGCATGTGTTCTTTTCGATACGGGTGCTACTCACTCGGTTATTTCTACTGCTTATGCTAAGAACATTAGGATGCTCCCCATGCCACTAGAAAATAGGCTTACTATTTCCACGCCTTTGAGGGACTCTGTATTAATCACCCATGTATACAAGAGTCTTCCCCTAGAATTTGACGATAAGGTTCGACCTGTTGACGCACTTCCGTTGGACATGAATGACTTCGACATGATTTTGGGCATGGATTGGCTATCCAAGCATCATGCTACCATAGATTGCCGTTCATATCGAGTTATCTTCGGTGATGTTAATGCACCAGAGTACATTCATACGGGTTCATACCCGGACGGTCTGTACAAGTCATATCTACCCTGCAAGCGCGTGCACTATTGTCAAATGGCTGCGAGGGTTATCTAGCTACGGTTCGCGACATGGATGCTGAATCCCCATCAATTCAGGATCAACCTATAGTGGCGGAATTCCAAGATGTTTTTCCAGCAGAACTTCCGGGCATACCACCTGCACGAGAAGTGGAATTCAGTATCGAGCTCATTCCAGGAGCTGAACCAATCTCCAAGTCTCCTTATCGCATGGCTCCCATAGAGCTGAAGGATCAACTGCAAGAACTTTTTGAACGAGGTTTTATTCGACCGAGCGCATCTCTATGGGGCGCACCGGTCTTGTTCGTTAAGAAGAAGGACGGCAGTATGCGTCTTTGTATAGACTATCGCGAGCTCAACAAGATTACCATTCGGAATAGATATCCACTGCCACGCATTGACGATCTGTTTGACCAACTCCAAGGGGCCAAACACTTCTCCAAGATTGATCTTAGGTCAGGCTATCATCAGCTACGGGTCAAGGAGCAGGACATCGCTAAGACTGCCTTTCGTACCCGTTATGGCCACTACGAGTTTGTAGTTATGCCATTTGGACTGACAAATGCTCCAGTAGTGTTCATGGATTTGATGAATAGAATCTTCCATGAATTTCTGGACAAGTTCATCATTGTTTTCATCGATGACATCCTGATTTTCTCAAAGTCCAAGGAGGAACACGAAGACCATCTTCGTACAATACTACAGATTCTTCGCCAGAAGCAGCTGTATGCTAAATTCTCCAAGTGTGAGTTCTGGTTAGACAAGGTGGCATTCTTTGGTCACATTGTACTAGCAGAAGGAATCACTATGGATCAAGCGAAGGTTGAGGCCATTACTAAGTGGCCAAGGCCGACATCAGCGACGGAAGTCCGCAGTTTCTTAAGCTTACCTGGCTATTACCGAAGGTTCGTGGAGAACTTTTCCCACCTAGCACTACCATTGACCAAACTGATGCGGAAAGGGGAGAAATTCGTCTGGACTGAAGATCGAGAGAAGAGCTTTGAAGACCTGAAGCAGAAGCTAGTATCTGCACCTATTCTTACTCTACCATCAGGTACGGGTGGATTTCAAATCTACAGCGATGTATCGGGGAAGGGACTTGGCTGTGTTCTCATGCAACATGGGAAAGTGATCGCGTACGCTTCACGGCAGCTTAAGCCTTATGAAGAAAATTACCCCACGCATGACCTGGAACTTGCAGCTGTGGTGTTTGCATTGAAGATATGGAGGCACTACTTATATGGAGAATCATGTGACATTTTCACGGACCACAAGAGCTTGAAGTATATCTTCACTCAACGTGAATTGAACATGAGGCAGAGGAGATGGTTAGAGCTGTTGAAGGATTATGACATCAATCTACAGTATCATCCCGGAAAGGCAAATGTAATAGCAGATGCTCTTAGCAGGAAGTCCGAAATGATCAACAGCATTAAAATCGAAGAGGAAATCATAAGAGATTTAGAGCGACTAGACATCGAGATCATGGTACGTGGACAGCACGTCTACTGGGCTAATCTTAGAGTAGAACCCGAGTTACTCTCTAAGATCAAGGAAGCTCAGAAGGATGACGGAGAAATCTGGGCGATAGTACAGAATTTGGAAAAGCAGACGGAATTCAGAGTAGATGCAGATGGTATCGTATGGCAGGGCACGAGACTTTGTGTTCCTGATGACCAAGAACTCCGGGAAGCTTTGTTAGCTGAAGCTCATAGCTCCCCATTCTCTATACATCCTGGTTCGACTAAGATGTACCATGACATCAAGCAGTACTTTTGGTGGAGTGGTATGAAACAGGATGTGGCCACTTACGTCTCCAAATGTCTTACCTGCGAGCAGGTTAAGATCGAGCATCAGCGATCTGGCGGTCTCCTTCAACCGTTAGATATTCCAAAGTGGAAGTGGGACAAAATCACCATGGATTTTGTTACTGGTCTTCCGCCTACCAAGAGGAAGCACGATGCAATTTGGGTTATTGTAGATCGACTTACCAAATCAGCTCATTTCTTACCGATCCACAAGGAAGATCCAGTAAGTAAACTCGCAGATACGTACAGAAGAGAGATCATGAGACTCCATGGTGCACCATCCAGCATCGTCTCAGACAGAGATCCTCGATTCACTTCGCGCTTTTGGAAAAGTCTGCAGAAAGCTTGGGGTACACAACTTAAGCTTAGCACGGCTTTTCATCCTCAAACGGACGGACAGTCGGAGCGAACCATTCAGACATTGGAAGATATGTTGAGGTCATGTGCGTTGGAATGGACGGGTGATTGGGATGATTACATCTGTTTGGTGGAGTTTGCATACAACAACAGTTGGCACGCAAGTATCAAGTGTGCTCCTTTTGAGATGTTGTATGGCAGAGAGTGTCGTGCCCCAATCTGCTGGGATCAAGTTGGTGAGCGAACACTTGAAGGACCGGAAATCATAGAGATGACCAATGAGAAGATCGCAGTAGCTAAGCAGAAAATTCAGGAGGCACGGTCACGTCAGAAGAGTTACGCCGATAAGCATCGTAGGGACATACACTTTAACGTAGGAGATCACGTCTTCCTTAAGGTTTCGCCGGCACGTGGTGTTAGACACTTCGGGATTAAAAGGGAAGCTCAGTCCTCGTTTCATCGGACCGTTTGATATCATTGAACGAGTCGGTGAAGTATCTTACCGATTAGCGTTACCTCCGCAGCTTTCGCATGTGCACAATGTGTTTCATGTGTCCTTACTCAGAGGGTACCAGTATCATCCCCTTCACATGGTTCAGTATCCACTGGAACAGATACGTGAATATCTCACTTTTATAGAAGAACCCGAACGAGTTCTTGACAGACAAGAACGAGTCATGAGAAAGAAGACGATTCCATCCGTCAAACTTCTATGGAAGGATCATACCGAGCGGGAAGCCACTTGGGAAACAGAGGAGTCTATCCGAGCTTCTTACCCTCATTTCATATTTTGAATTCGGGTATGTTCTTCTTTTCCAGTTTACTTTATCTATAATTCGGGGACGAATTATTCTTTTTAGGGGAGAAGAGTTGTAAAACCCGCATGCTTTTACCATGAATAGTACCCTTAAGATCGTACGTACTAGATTTAAACTTTCCTAATATAGCATGATTACGATTACGTGTTAGGATTTTACGTATTACGTACGTGTTAGAACACGATAAGTATTTACTACGCACGAGCACGTAATAATTATTTGACAATAATTAATCACGAACATGCGATCATGAAATCATGAACGTAACTAAAACACGAACTATTATTAATTACGTATATATATTTATTACGAGCGTAAATAAATATATTAGATCAAGATAATTACGTAACCAGAACACATAAAACGCGAACACAAATAATCATGAACGAATAACTAAACGTCGAGACACGGAAAAAGGTACGGGTACCCCATGTGGGGCCCCTACCCGCGGCTACAAGGAGCAAATGGGCCAAGCCCATTTGTATTTTTACTAAAGGAGGGTTATAGTAAAAACACTACTCCTTTTTACATTACAGAAGATTTTAACAAAAACCTAAAAACCCTCTTGTCTTCTTCTTTTTGGCCGCCACCCTCAAAACACCAAAAGGTGGTGTTTGTTGATCTTGGATCTTGGAATTCTAGTTGGTGTTCGTGTTTGTTCTTCGTTCTTTGATCCACTTATTCGGTAAATCCTTTTTAAACCTTTTTCTTTTGATTTGATCTTTTATTAATTAAGAACATGTTATGTTTTTATAAAAACCTAATTAGAATCATAGATCTAACATGAATTGGGATTTAATAAAATCAAAAGTAATGTTTTAAGGGGTGTTTGTTTTGGCCGCAGCCTACACCGAACACGAGAGGGTTTCGGTTTGGCCATCCGACCACCACCGAGACCATATTGTCCCGGTTGGTTGGTGTGGGTCCCACGGAAGCATCAAGACAAGGGGTACCCCGATTTGGTTCGGGTTACGGCGTCGATTTCATGTCCGGTTCATGGTTTTGAGTCTAGATCCGGTTCATGGTGTATGTTTAGTTTTTATTTTTTTTATGATCTTATGTTAAAATTAAAATAATGTGACATGATTAATTTAATAACATGACTTAAGTTATTTTAATTATTAATAATCATGAAATTAATTAACCTAAGTATTTTTATATTTTAGACTTATAATTAATTAATTATTTAAAACCATTGTTATAATTACTTAATTAACATGACTTAGGTTATGTTATTAATAAATAATAATATATGTTTTAACCTAAGTATTTAACTTTATTTAATTAAAAACATGTTATACTTTAATAAAATATTTTAGCCTATAGTTTAATTTAATTACATGAAATAATTATTAAACTATACATTATATCATATGACTTAGAAAATAATCATTAAAACACTTAGGCTTATATACTTAGCTTATTTAACCAGCTTATTTCTAATTATAGAAACCTTCTATTTTTAGAAACTTATTTATTTCAGGCAGCTAATCTATTTATGGAAACTTATTTAATTAAGGCAGCTGATCTATTTATGGAAACTTTCTTTTTTTAGAAACTTATCTATTTTAAGCAGTAATTCTATTTTTGGAAACTTTCTATTTTTGGAAACTTTCTATCTTTGGAAACTTTCTATTTTTGGAAACTTTCTATTTTTGGTAACTTTTTATTTTTGGAAACTTTCTATTTTTGGAAACTTTCTATTTTTGGAAACTTTCTATTTTTGGAAACTTCCTTTTTTAGGAAACCTGCTATTTTTGGAAAGTTACTTATTATTACACAGTAAGTATAATAATACATGAAATACCAGAAATACCAGAAATACTTAATCAGATTAAACAGAATATAAGATAAACACGGTTTAAGGCTTTAAAACAGTAAAACATGGTAAGAACACATAAAATAAGCTAAGACATGACATAAAACCAGCTACGTATTTAGTAAGCAGATACTTATTCATATATGTATTTATGTAGCACTAGTGATTCGGAAGTAGGATTCCTCTCAGTTCATCTTCTTCGTTCACTGGACATAAGGTACGGATTCCCGTCCTTTCAGTATGGATATTCTTTCCTTATTAGGATTCCCCCGTATGCAGCCAAATGTTTTCCCGTAGTATAAGTTACATGTTTGATTGCTTATGTTTAATTAAGAATACCTATTGCCATATACATGCATGACCAGTTTCACCTAGTTATGGAGGTACCATAACCATAACATTGAGGCACTGATGTTATGACTTCACCACGGCGGAGTGATTGCTCTTGGCGTCCCTTCAGCTTTTGGCCATTTATATTATATTTATCATGTGGGGCGTATGGGTGCATCCTAGTTACATGTTTTTCAGTCAGGATTTCATGGTGAATGTGGTGTGTGCCTTGCATCCTTCACAAGGAGCTGATCCCTCCTACCCAAAAACCAGTATATTAAATTAGAGGCAGCCCCTCTAATTTGCATGATGAGGTCACCCCTCCAAGTATTTATGCACGGTGGATTTTCATGACCTATATTGGCTAATGGTAAAATATGACAAATAGTTTTTACAAGATAAACATAAGACTTTTCAAACTATAAAACCAGTTTTATCAAGACTTAACCAGGTTACTCGGGACTTAGTTTTCTTCCGCTGTTATATGTTATATGCTTATCCTATTCATGCTTTATTGTACATCCGTGCACTGAGCGTATTTGCTCAGCCGTTTTCCTTTTCTATGTTCCCAAAACGGCAAGTACTCAGGGACGCTCGTAGACACTAATAGTACGTGCATATGGACTGGAAGCTGTCTAGCCTTCTTTACTTTATGCATTTCCTTTCTTATGATACATTTGCTATGGACATTGTTTAGTCATTTCCTTTATTATACTATGTTTGTGTGTGATGAGCTTTACTTTTGGACTACCGATGTTTGATTCCGGTATTTTCCTTTTATGGTCAAGTAATGTTTAGACATTTTTCCTTGTATGCTTTGATGACACGTCATAATTGCATGTGACATTTCCATTACCAAAATGGGGTGTTACAGAGTCGTTCATCAAGGGAACTTTAAAATGCGATTTCTAAACTTAAAAAAGTCTAAGAATTTGCAAGATCCTACAGATGACTCGAAAACCCAAAACATTGATTTAATTGGCTAAGCATCCACGAGTCTCATTCCTTGAGTTTTTAAATTGTGGAGAACGAGAGATGATAGAGTCAATTATAAGCTCGGTATTCTTTCATGAATTTATGTGAGTTAATTATGAGCTTCTTCTCCCATCGCTTGCTAATAAATTTATCTGCAATAAATAAGGTTGTACGATTTGAAAAGTTACTTAGCTTCTAGCCCAAGATCGTTTAAAAGTTGCTCGGTATTAATTAGAGTTCATAGCCAAGGCATAACTTATTGAAGCGGGATGCAAAGATTGGCGAGTCCGAAAAGGCCCTAACAAGGCATGAGGGCTACATTTTGTTGCTAAAGATCCAAAAGTGATGTGAAGAATCATTTATCGAAAATCAATATGAAGGATCGAGACACACGACGAAAAGTAAAAACTCCCTAAAAGATCATGGAGAAGTCTATCCAAAAAGGCCCTAACAAGGTATGAGGATAAATAGATCCAAGTCCTAAAAGGAGGCGGATCGTTTTATATCAAAGTCCAAAATAATGATTGGAGAAAAATGAAGAAGTCGTGGTCCAAATATGATGAATCACTAAAAAACTTCAAGTGAAGAAATTCCTATTATGAAGAGAAGACCATAATTTCAAGAACATCTCTCAATGATTCGAAGTATGAAGTCGCTGCCAAATATCGGTCCGAGAAAGGTCTCAAATCGTGAAGCGAGTTATGCCAAGATATGAACTTTAAGAGGTCCCGAGAAGCATTTTTAAAAGATTTTTTCCTTTAGCTAACTATTGATTAAATCGTCCCACTTTATTTTCGGCCTAAATAACTATCGAAATAAGTCAAACAATGCATCCTCATGATCATTCAAGACAAAATTAAAATATAAGAGATACACCTAGGAATAAGGGAGTCTAAGTAAATAATTGGCCCAC
The DNA here is from genome assembly GCA_025667525.1 of Glebionis coronaria. Taxonomy (NCBI): domain Eukaryota; kingdom Viridiplantae; phylum Streptophyta; class Magnoliopsida; order Asterales; family Asteraceae; genus Glebionis; species Glebionis coronaria. The sequence continues at coordinate 56,992 of JANFOE010000512.1, read as the reverse complement.
ATGAGTTCGTGTTAGTTTGCTAACTTATAATGACAATGATCTCGTTTTTAAGCTTGGTTTGTGGAACGTGAAACTTGAGGATGATTGATAGGTGTGAAAACACCCATCTTTTCTTTTTTTCTTTTTTTTTTTTTTTTGGTAAAAGGGTAACAATGACCCCGGTAAATAGAACCAAAAAAAACGTTGTAGTACAAGGAATGTGGCTGAAATGCCACATTAACCGCAAGCTACAGGCAGCTTGTTAAACAAAATGTTTATGACAGGCCATAAACATTAACTAGTCTAGAATACTGGAAATAAATAAACTAGACAAGAACCAAGATGATAACATAAAGTTACGAGAAACATAATAAAATATCAACATGGGATCAGCCAGTAGGAGTGCTTGCCCCAAAATTAGTGTTGAGAAGATTCACCGATTCATCAAAGACAACCTCGACTCCCTACTCATTATCTTCCTCGCTTAGTTGAACCCCTTCATCAATACCAGGCATGAACAAAGATGAAAATTTATTAGATGTAGAAACACTGCTCATTTGAGCTGTACCCTTGTTCGGACCATTAGGATTACTAGTCTGCTGCAACTGACCAGATGTAGTATTCAACTTTCTACTATTATCACCACTCGTACTTGTAGTATCCAAGCGAGTTTTTGGACGAAAAACAACCGTCTTTCCTATTTGGGAACCCTTACTCAATGGAACACCTCTCGGAACTTGATTCCCTAAATTACCTTTGTACTTCTTCCTCTTACTTTGCACTTGTTGGAATCCATCATTATCAACATGAGTTGTCACATTTTCAACCATTGTAGGTTTAACATTTTTCGGACAAGAATCAAAGGAATGACCAAAAATATTACAAGTATGACATCTAGGCGGTTTCCATTCGTATTCAACACGAATTAGTTCCTTAGTACAACCAGAGCCTTCAAGATCAGGGACACCAATAGTAACGTTATCTATAAACTCCGAATCAGCGTTCATCTCAATAAGACAACGAGCAAAACTACACCGACCCCAAGACTCTTTGCACATCTTATCAGTATAATTATCCATCATAATAAGCTTACCAAGAAACGAAGCAATTAAACTAATACCTTCCTCTTCAAATACCTGTAGCGGGACATCATGAAACTTGACCCATACCGGAATACGAGTTAATTCCTCCTTTAGAAGATTCGTTTTCATAGTCCATTTCTTAAGAAAAATTGGTGAATTACGAACCATCCACGGACCACCTTCCAGAACCGCATTAAGACCCTCACTAGACCCAAATTGAAAAAAGAAAAAACCTTTCTCATTCATCATGATACGCTTAAGACCATGTTTTGCCCAGTTATTCTTAGCAAAATACTCAACCACAGGAAATGCAATCCTCTTACCAAGAAAGTAACCATATAAAGTGTTTTGGTAGCGAGTATTTACTTTTTCAACAACCTTCTTAGGAATAGAAATATTAACCCCTTCACAGACATTATCAGAATTAAACGAAGAAGAGACTGCATTAATACCTCCATTAGTAGACGTAACCATATCAGCTTCAAATTTGCAAAGCAATTCTAGAATTTCTTTAGCACGGTCATGTGAGATCAATCCCCACAAAGGATGTTTCTTCATTCTTAATTCATGCATAAATTCACCCGCATCACCAACCGTGCAAATCGTTACACCAAATAATTTCAAAACCTCATGTAGATTACACGGTTGCATACCATTAATTGTTGCAGCCTTAGCTGTAAGGTCCAAAGATACATCACAAGAAGAGGAAACATTTGGAATAGAGTCATCTGTTTCCTTAGCCATTTGTGCTGAGTGCACACTCGAACCACCTGAACTGAGTGAAGACGTTTTGCTAGTAAGATTCAAATGGCGTTCACACAAAACTTCATAATAAAGCGTAGTGGTCTCCTTAGGTAAGGTAGACCATTTAGGAAATTTGTTTGCCTTAACACCATTTGCAAACACTTCAATGTCACGCACAGTATTCAAAGGAATAGAAAACAAATTAGATATCTCCTCTAACGTTACTAAAACCTTAAGATTAGACACCATATCCCTATCATTCCAACCTGTGAACAATGGCTTATCACTTTCATTGCTCGAATCCATGTTCAAGCAAACACAGCCCTAACCACGGAAAATAAACCCTAAACAAACAATAACTATTTTTTTTTTTATTTTTTTTTTATCATAAAACAAACGATAACCAAAAGATTCAAGGACCCCTTCAGATTAATAAATTTGCACTCAAAGGTCAGCCGACACCAATCAAAGGTCAGCCGACACCAATCTTAATTAATATAAGGTCAGCCGCCCACGATTTAGGTCAGCCGCAATGATTGCTGCAATTAAAAAATAAGGTCAGCCGCACAATCAATCTATAACAATCGATAATCAATAAAGGTATTGTCAGCCGACAATCAATGAATCACTAAATGTCAACCCACAATTAATAACCACTCAATAAAGGTGATATTATCAGCCGACCAACACCCATCTTTTCTACCACTTAATTACATTAAAACGGGACCTAAACGTATATTTTATGTCGTAAATGGCGGAATTATGCGTGGTTTGTGTTTTTATTGTGTTTCAGGGTCAAATTGTGAAAAGGAAGGAAAACACGGTCTTTCACGGGCGTTTATTGAAGAAAAAGACAAAAGACGAAGTCAAAAGATCAAGAATGCAAAAAGAACGGAAGTCCAAGGCTTATTCTGAAGATTTATCGAAGAAAATGTCCAAAGACGAAAGTTTAATAGAGCCGAAGAACTCAAGTCTAATTTATGAAGAAATTACAAGACGAGTTCAAAGAAACCCCGAGACGAAGTCTTAAAAGTCGAAGAATTTAAGAAGACTGAAAGACTAAGGACCAAGAAAGAAAGAAAGAAAGAGGAAGCCACCAACCACTCCCCTCTCCTATAAATACCACCCTCACTTGTTGTGAGGAGGTTGGTTAGTTTTAGGAGTAGATTAGGAGTAGTGTAGTTTTCTCTCTCTAAATTTATGCTTTCTCTTTCTAGATTAATTTGTGTTTAAGCTTTTGTTATTGAATCCTTACTTTTTAATTATGCTTTTAATTCATCATCTTCTTCCTTTCTTGCTTAATTTCTGCTTTTGATTTGGTGTTGTGTTCTTGAGTTTTCTTAATTTCAATCAAGTGGGTTTTGATTGATTTGGCTTAATTTGTTAGTTTTGTTGATTTGTTTTGATTGATTATTGTTAGTTGATGTTTAGTGGTTGTTTTGGGTTAATCTTGGTTAGATTTGGTTAAATTCGTGTTCCCCTGTTTTTCTGTCTCCTACTGTTCTTGAGTTTTCCCAGGTTCCGAATGAGCACAAAACTTCCGAATGAAGCATCTTAGTGAAAAGTTCCGAGTCAATTTGTATTAAAAAGTTCCGAATCAATTTGTTCCGAATGAATGGTTTTTAAAGTTCCGAATGAATGGTTTTTCAAAAAGTTCCGAATCAGTTTCATTTTTAAAGTTCCGAATGAAAATCTTTAAAAGTTCCGAATCAGTTCTTTTATAAGTTCCGAATCAATTTGTTCCGAATGAAGTTGTTTAAAAGTTCCGAATAAACTTCCGAATAAACTTCCGAACCAATTCAAATCTTCCGAATCAATCTTTTTCAAATCTTCCGAATCAATCTTTTTCAAAAGTTCCAAACCAACCTTCTAAAAAAACTTCCGAAAACTTCCGAATCAATTGCTCCAAATCTTCCGAATCGGAAGATTTATAAACTTCCGAATGAAGGTTAAAAAGTTCCGAATAAAACAAAACTTCCGAATCAGTTCAAACAAAAAAACTTCCGAATCAATTGAAACAAAAGTTCCGAATAAAAATCCACCTAGCTGCCTGCATGCTTCCCTTTCTGTTTCCCGCTCATTTCACCAGCTAGCTTGCTAGCTTCCAGCAGCTAGCCTGCTAGCTTTTTTGTTTAATAGTATTGTTCCGTAATTGTTTAGTTTTATCTGAAAATTGTTCCGATTTTATTTTTGAAAGTTACGTATTTTTAGTTGAATTTTTCGTCGATTTTTAGTATTAATATTTTTCGTAAAGTTTAAGTTTTATCTTTTATTTAGTACCCGCTTTAGGTTTTGCCTCGTTTAGCTTTAAAGTACCATTTTAGTTTTATTCTCTCCTTTTTCATTTAGTAAACTTTATTTTCGAGTCGATAGTTAATTTCGTCTTTTAGTTTTATTTTTATTAATTATTTCGTTCTAAATCTACGTTTTATTATTTTTATTGTTTTGTTTTTATTAGTTAATTGCTTTTAGCTTATTCTTATCACTTTATGCTTTTAATCTTTTAGTAGAATAAAAAAATCTAAACCCCCTATTTGACACCAAGAACAACTATTCCACTTTGAGCTGTAATAAATTCGAAAGGATTCCGAGATTTAAATCTGAACCCCATACAAAACGTATGTATCAAATGGCGCCGCTGCCGGCTCTTCTCGTTTAGATTAACAGTTTTTTGTGAGACGCGTTGGCTTTTGGGATCCGTTCACTCGTGAACGTTATTTTTCGTGTCAAAAATTTTCAAAAATCCAAAAACATTTGAAAAATCATAAAAAGCATTTCTTTTTCAAAGTTTTGCACCGAAAATATTCTTCTTGCTTATCTATTTTTCTTTATGGATTCTTATGTACATTGCGTCGGGTGTGGGAGACGATTATACGGGAACGACTCTTGTCAATGGTGTATATGTGAGCGGTGCGGAAACGATATCGACAATACACAATTCCTATTCGGATTTTGTCCTTTGTGCGACTCGACTAATTCATCCTTTTTGAATCCACCTCCTGTTCCCCCGTGCATCTATTGTGGAAGCGATTCTCATTGGCATATTTCGTGCCCGGTTCGATACCCGTATGGTCACGGGCAAGAACCGGGGTACAATTATGACAACGATAATAGCTATCCACAAGACGCACCTAGTCTTTCTCCTTACCCATTCTGCAACAACTGTGGGGGACCTCACGACACTTCTTATTGTCAACCGACGAATTATTATGACCACATTCGTGCTATAATTCCGGTTTTCAAAATCTTGAGCCCCCACCGCACTCACTCGATCATCAGCCTCGTCACGGGACGAGTTCTCTAGAACCAATTGACAATCTTGCTACAGTTTTTCAAGAATAAACGAAAGAGCTCTTACACACGTTGCAAACTTGTATGGAGTCCTTTTTACAGCAGCGAGATCAGACGAATACTCATATCCCTGAGCTTATTATTGACCCTTTAGATAATGAGGAGAGTGATGACGATATTGAGGTGATTTTCGACGAGGAGGAATTTCTAAAGCAACGCAAGACTTCTCCTATTCCTCCTTCGTCTATTGTTCCGTCCTTGACTCCTTTTGGAGAAAATGACTTTCTTTGGGATGATATTCAAGCTAGTTTGGGTCCCCTTAATCATAACTCTAACGAGTCTTCAACCGATTGGGCAGACGAACTTCTTACAATTGCGAAACTTCTCAAGGAAGATCCGGTCTCTCCGCCTTATCCTGAAACAGTTACTAATGAGGATCCATCATTAGTTACCCCATCTAGCGATGAACCCAAACATTTAATTCTCGAGGAGTTACCTAATCAACACTCCTCTACTGAGAATTACGTTTACCACATTCGTGAGGATTTAACTTATCAACATTCCTCACAAATGAATGATGGTTTCGTACTTGATCGTGATCTTTTCAACCGAGTTTCTACAGTCCTTATTTGTCCTGAAATCGAAAAGATCAACGTTCATGAGGATGAATGCTTTGACCCGGGAGGTGACATGGACCATTCTATGAATGATAACTTTCTGACTCTTCCTATTTGTCCGCATCCATTGTCTTTGGAGGATGACAATGTGATTCCTCTACCCACCCCACCTCCCGTCAATCTGGACTTCACTTGCTTTTCTTATATTGAGCGGACTTTCCTCTCATTTGCTACTTTTCCTCCTGCCTCCCCTTCTTTATTAATGCCCTCCGGGAACGAGGACAAGGTCTTTGATCCCGGTATTGCATTCGAGGCTTCCACATGGACTATTTAATTCGGGGACGAGTCAGGCTCGTGACTCGGTTAACAAAAACAAGCGCTTTTCGGGAGGCAACCCGATTATCTATCTTTATCTGTTTTAATCATAAGTGTAGGGGGGAGCCCCGTTGGTGTTTCTTGTTTTCTTTCTTATCATTGCAGGGATTCGAGCTTCAAAGACACACTCTTGATGACTTTTGACGAACCGTGATTCCGTGTTCCCTTCTTCCCGGTTCTATCCTAAACTCTTTTCGATTCACTATTTTATATTTCTCAATATTAAAATAGGAATCTCTTTAGTTGTCTTTTCCTTAGCGAGATTTAAACAAAGTGCACAATGTCCTAAGTGTAGGGGAGTTTACTCCCACATGCTTAAACATTGAGGACAATGTTTATATTAAGTGTAGGGGGGACTTCTATCGAAGTTAAGTGGCCTTTTCCTTGTATTTGTCCTCATTTTAGCCGGAAATTCAATTTTTCGACATTTTTCAAAACTTTTAATCTATTTTGGCCTAGTTGTAGTCTCTTTTATTTTTGTTGATTTCTTTTATTGTTCAATAAAATGGTTTTAGCAAGTTTAGTTATCTTAGATATATTAGGCCCGTTGTGAATATTTTGACTCAACCCGAGTTTACTTATCCAAGTTCACTCTAGCTAGTATCCTTAACCATGTAGACCTTAGTTGGTTTATTAGGCTAAGCATCCACGAGTCTCATTCCTTGAGATTTTAAATTATGGAGAACGAGAAATGATAGAGTTGGTTACAAGTTTGGTATTCTTTCATTAACTTATGTGAGTTAATTATGATCTTTTTCTCCCCTCGCTTGTAAATAAATAAATGCAATAAGTAAGGTCGTACGGTCTAAAAAATTACTTAGTTATTAGCCCAAGATCGTTTAAAATTTGCTCGGTATTGATTAGAGTTCATAGCCAAGGTATAACTTATGAAGCGGGGCGCGAAGATTGGCGAGTCCGAAAAGGCCCTAACAAGGCATGAGGATTCCATTTTGTTGCTAAAGATCCAAGATGATGTGAAAATCCTTATTCTGAAGTCAATATGAAGGATCAAGACACACGACGAAAAGCAATCAACTCCCACAAGATCATGGAGAAATCTATCCGAAAAGACCCTTACAAGGTATGAGGATAAATCGATCCAAGTCCGAAAAGGAGGCGGATCATTGTATATCAAAGTCCCAAATAAGGATTGAAGAAATAATGATGAAGTCGTGGTCAATATTTGAAGAATATCTCAACTTCCCCAAGTGAAGATACACACTATATATGAAGCGAAGACCATAATTTCAAGAACGTCTTCTCAAGATTTGAAGTATGAAGTAAATGTCAAATATCGGCCCGAGAAAGGTCTCAAATCGTGAAGCGAGTTATGCCAAGATATGAACTTTTTGAGGTCTCGAGAAGTAGTTTTAAAAGATTTTGTCCTTTAGCTAACTATGGATTAGATCGTCCCACTTTATTTTCAGCCTTAAATAATTATCGAAATAAGTCAAACAATGTATCTTCATGATCATTCAAGACAATAATAAAATATCAGAGATACCCATAGGAATAAGGGAGTTTAAGTGATTAATTGAACCGCATGAGTAAATGTTTGTTATGCTAACTTGTACTAACAATGATCTTGTTTTTAAGCTTGGCATGGGAACGTGAAACTTGAGGGTGATAAACATCCATGACACACAAGCCCTAATGTAAGTCTTAGATTTCTTTACAAGTTTCTTCCTTGTTGCATCTTGTTATTTTCTATATTTTTGATTTTCCTTAGTTGTTTAATAAAGGCCAAGGTAGGTTGATTATGATGGAAAGTGTAAACCTTGCTTTATCGCTAAGCATTGCATGAGGACATTGCAATGGTCAAGTGTAGGGGATTTGATAGGTGTGAAAACACCCATCTTTTCTACCACTTAATTACATTAAAACGGGACCTAAACGTATATTTTATGTCGTAAATGGCGGAATTATGCGTGGTTTGTGTTTTTATTGTGTTTCAGGGTCAAATTGTGAAAAGGAAGGAAAACACGGTCTTTCACGGGCGTTTATTGAAGAAAAAGACAAAAGACGAAGTCAAAAGATCAAGAATGCAAAAATAACGGAAGTCCAAGGCTTATTCTGAAGATTTATCGAAGAAAATGTCCAAAGACGAAAGTTTAATAGAGCCGAAGAACTCAAGTCTAATTTATGAAGAAATTACAAGACGAGTTCAAAGAAACCCCGAGACGAAGTCTTAAAAGTCGAAGAATTTAAGAAGACTGAAAGACTGAGGACCAAGAAAGAAAGAAAGAAAGAGGAAGCCACCACCCACTCTAATCTCCTATAAATACCACCCTCACTTGTTGTGAAGAGGTTGGTTAGTTTTAGGAGTAGATTAGGAGTAGTGTAGTTTTCTCTCTCTAAATTTATGCTTTCTCTTTCTAGATTAATTTGTGTTTAAGCTTTTGTTATTGAATCCTTACTTTTTAATTAAGCTTTTAATTCATCATCTTCTTCCTTTCTTGCTTAATTTCTGCTTTTGATTTGGTGTTGTGTTCTTGAGTTTTCTTAATTTCAATCAAGTGGGTTTTGATTGATTTGGCTTAATTTGTTAGTTTTGTTGATTTGTTTTGATTGATTATTGTTAGTTGATGTTTAGTGGTTGTTTTGGGTTAATCTTTTGGTTAATCTTGGTTAGATTTGGTTAAATTCGTGTTCCCCTGTTTTTCTGTCTCCTACTGTTCTTGAGTTTTCCCAGGTTCCGAATGAGCACAAAACTTCCGAATGAAGCATCTTAGTGAAAAGTTCCGAGTCAATTTGTATTAAAAAGTTCCGAATCAATTTGTTCCGAATGAATGGTTTTTAAAGTTCCGAATGAATGGTTTTTCAAAAAGTTCCGAATCAGTTTCATTTTAAAGTTCCGAATGAAAATCTTTAAAAGTTCCGAATCAGTTCTTTTATAAGTTCCGAATCAATTTGTTCCTAATGAAGTTGTTTAAAAGTTCCGAATAAACTTCCGAATAAACTTCCGAACCAATTCAAATCTTCCGAATCAATCTTTTTCAAATCTTCCGAATCAATCTTTTTCAAAAGTTCCGAACCAACCTTCTAAAAAAACTTCCGAACCAAGTCAATTAAAAACTTCCGAATCAATTGCTCCAAATCTTCCGAATCGGAATATTTATAAACTTCCGAATGAAGGTTAAAAAGTTCCGATAAAACAAAACTTTCAAATCAGTTCAAACAAAAAACTTCCGAATCAATTGAAACAAAAGATCCGAATAAAAATCCACCTAGCTGCCTGCATGCTTCCCTTTCTGTTTCCCGCTCATTTCACCAGCTAGCTTGCTAGCTTCCAGCAGCTAGCCTGCTAGCTTGTTTATTTAATAGTAGTGTTCCGTAATTGTTTATTTTTATCTGAAAATTGTTCCGATTTAATTTTGAAAGTTACGTATTTTTAGTTGAATTTTTCATCGATTTTTAGTATTAATATTTTTTCGTAAAGTTTAAGTTTTATCTTTTATTTAGTACCCGCTTTAGGTTTTGCCTCGTTTAGCTTTAAAGTACTATTTTAGTTTTATTCTCTCCTTTTTCATTTAGTAAACTTTATTTTCGAGTCGATAGTTAATTTCGTCTTTTAGTTTTATTTTTATTAATTATTTCGTTCTAAATCTACGTTTTATTATTTTTATTGTTTTGTTTTTATTAGTTAATTCCTTTTAGCTTATTCTTATCACTTTATGCTTTTAATCTTTTAGTAGAATAAAAAAATCTAAACCCCCTATTTGACACCAAGAACAACTATTCCACTTTGAGCTGTAATCAATTCGAGAGGATTCCGAGATTTAAATCTGAACCCCATACAAAACGTATGTATCAATGATGAACATTCATGACAGCCAAAACCGCAATGTAAGTCTTTGATTTCTTTACTTGTTTTTATCTTTTTATTTTCCTTAACGTTTAGTATTTAATAAAGGCCAAGGTGGGTTATTTATGATGGAAAATGTAAACCGTGCTTTATAATTAATGCATTGCATAAGGGCATTGCAATGGTCAAGTGTAGGGGATTTAATAAGTGTGAAAACACTTATCCTTTTACCACTTATTTCCAATAATAACAAGACCAAAACGTATATTTATGTCATAAAAGTCGGAATTATGCGTGGTTTGTGTTTTTATTCTGTTTTAGGACTAAAAGATGAAAAAGGAAGAAAACACGGGCTTTCACGGGCTTTTATCAAAGAAAACGAGAAAAGACGAAGTCAAAAGATCAAGAGTGCAAAAAGAACGGAAGTCCAAGGCCTATTCTGAAGATTTATCGAAGAAAAAGTCTAAAGACGGAAGTTTAATGAAGTCGAAGAACTCAAGTCTAATTATAGAAGAAGATTATAAGACGAGTTCAATTTATATCGACAAATCCCGAGACGACATCGAGAAAGACAAATTAAATCGAGTCGAGACGAAAAGAAAGAAAGAAGGATCACACATGCACTCCCCACTCCCTATATATACCCTCCTAATGACACATTAGGAGGGTGTTAGTTTTTTTAGCTAGTTATTTTCCTTTCTTTAGTTTTCATTTTAGAGAGAAAAAGTGTTGAACTTTCTCTCACTAAAATTCATCTTTTCTTTCAAGTTTAAGTTTTATTTTAATCTTTGTATTTGAGTTTGATTAATCAAAAGTTCAAGTTTAAGCTTTTAAGTTTCAATCTTTTTCTTCCTTTCTTGATTTTACTTTGATTTTGATCTGAAATATCCTTGATTCACGTTTGGTTTTGATGTTTAAGTGATTAAAAGGTTCATCTTTTTAGTCTTATATAAGTTCTTATATGATTAAGCTTGAGGCTTGTTATGCTTTTTGGCTTATTTCGTATTTAGCTTATTGATTTTAGTTTTCTCAAAAAGTTCAATCTTTTTAAAGTTTCTTTTATAAAGTTTACGAATTTCATATTTCAAAAGTTGTCAAATTTATGCTTATTGACTTGTTTAAGATTCGGTTAAGAGTGCTTATTGGAACTGCTTAATGAGACTTTGGCTTATCTCCATTTTCGGATTATTTGATGTTCAACGCAATATTGAGGGCTTTTACACATTCAGACGGTTACATTGTATCGCAATAACCAATTGGGTTCTACTTTGCGATCATAGCTTTTTCATCCCCCTTATTCCGATCGGGATTGCGATCGCTCATTGCGATCGCACATTGCGACGGGTCTTAAGGCTACATTGAGACGAAGTGCTGCCAAAATTTCACTAGCCATATTCAGATCCGAGAATCCGATCTAACATTCAGATCTGAGATTCCGATCTAACATTCAGATCTGAGATTCCGATCTAACATTCCGATGGGATTTCGATCTAACATTCAGATATGAGATTCCGATCTAACATTCCGATGGGATTCCGATGGATTGAGTTTTAAGTTCTAAATTTACTTGTTAAGTTTTTAATCATTTACTTTTTAATTTCCAAGGATTGCACGCTTCCCGAAATCTCTATTTTTACCTAGTGTTTTTCTAGTAATTTTTAGTTTAATTTTTAAAACTTTAATTTTACTCAACGACATTTTCCTATTTGCTTTTAGTTTCAAAATAGGTAATCAAACAACCTATTTTATTTTCCACCAAGAACGACTGAGTCGCACTAATTAACGGTAATCAATTCGAAAAGACTTGGAACGAAATTATTTTATACTTGGAAAAACCTTGTATTAGTGATCTACTCTTCTCATCCCAAAGGGATGTCTCTTCACTATCGAGGCTAACTACTGGGCGATCATGATCGGTCCATTCGGACTCGTCAAGATATAAGTGAGGGTTTGAAGCTTGAGCTTGTTCGAGGTACTTGGGGCTTGCAAAACTAGGTTGACCCTTGAAAAACGACTGAGGTGCTAACGGTCTGAATAGAGTCATGCGTTTTATAAACAACTTTCTTCAAAAATTCGACTTGTTTTTCTAGTTCTGTTACTTTTTTAGTATCTTTTTCATGTCGACTTTTGAAATCTTGTTTTAACGTTTCAACCTCTTGTTTCTTAACATCTAGAATTTTAGCAGTCTCGGTGTTATCCATCAAAAGCCGTTGTTCAAGTTCGTTAACTTTGGTGGTAGCAAGGTACGTTTTTTGACGTTCATCCATTAATAAAACATTAAATTGACGTTTCTCTTTTGTTAATAACTCAAGAGTTTCGTTGTATTTCTTTTCAAGATCGTCCTTTTGACTTTTTAACGCATTATCCTTGTAACCCTCAAGCTCTTTGGTCTTTTGAAGAATATCAGCTCTATAACTTTCAAGGGTCTCATTAGATTAAATTAGAGCAGCTTTGCATTTCAAAATTTTGAGTGAGCGTTGTGTTCGCCTTCTTTAATTTCTTTTGACTCTTTCTAGTTTCATTGACATCTTTTTGTAAACTAGCAATTAAATTAGCAATCCAGACACGCTCCTCATCATCATACTCATATGCATGTTGGTCATCCTCAAACTCATTATTGCACATGTCTGATGAATCGGTTGTGGTATTGCTATCAACCTTTTACATCATACATGTGTCAATAATCGTTTGAGTTTGATCATAATGGTCATGCGTATTAGCATTGCCAAACACATTATATTCATCATAGTGTACCTCTTCCAATGGCTCAGAATCGAAGACAGGACCAATATCATAGGAAGGTGCATTGCCGATGACTATCTCAGAATAGATGCGTTGGTTGCCAGTGATGCTGCTTTCATTCCCATTCTGCGTACCATGCTTTGTGATCCCGGATGTGCAGCTAGCATTCACATGAGTCGATACTATCCCATTACTTACTGTTGTGACTGGACTAGTATCTGCTACAAGAACCTTTACAACCTTGAACATTTGCATGTCCCGTCTTTTGATCATGTCTTTTGCATGAAGTAAGCGTTCATCCATAAACCTCTCAATTGATTCCATGTTTCCAAATATCAAGTCTCTGAAGGATTTTGCTTCCATTGTAGTGTAGTCTTTGAAGTGCTGTTTTACATCGCGAACGTAGGAATCAAAATTAGAAGACGTGAATAACTTTGAAACAAAGAACGGTTGAAATGGTGTTCGGAGTGCTTTGAGGGCTATCTTGTAATTTTTCTCATGAAGGTTGTTGTTGAGTAATTCATTCTCAAGATTCTTCAAGTGGTCTCTAAACTCATAAGTGAACGTGCGATGATCATTTCCGAAGAAGCAATGAAAAGCATACAAATACAAACATTAATACGAGAAGGTCTCTCTTTCAAGACGTTTTAGATTCGTTTTGAGATCATTGAAAGCTTGGATACAACGTTGTTTGAGGACTTGTTCTTGAAGGTGCATCTCTCGTTCTTCTCTGTCTTAATACGAAGACGTCAATATATTGGTACTCGGGACCATGCTGTTGTAGTGTCACCATTCGCTGATGAGAATCCATAATGGGTGTTTCAGTTGAGGAAATGAGTTCGGATCTTAAGTAGATATAGTGTGATTGGGTTGTGGTTTAAATTCCAAAAATTGCGATTTTTCTTCAGTCCGACAATAAATTCTCAGTGCGATAAAACGGTAAACCGAAAAATTATGAATCACCAATTGAAATCGAGTTAGAAATAGCCAATAACTAGTAGGGAAAAATTTTGAAAAATAAATTTTTTTATGAAAACTAAAACCTAATAAAAATTTAAAATTTGGCCTAAAAATTTGAATTTTGGTCCGAAAATTTGAATTTTTGGTCAAAAAAAATTTCGCATGGCCAAAATTTGAAATCAAAGCTTAAACGGCCTAAAAATGGTCTAGGAAAAAAATAAATTTTACTATGGTTTTTCCGCCAAAAAACTCGTTTTTTTTTGGTAAACGATATTCTGAAACTTGTCTAGAAACTGGCTAAGTCTAAAAATGCTTCAGTCAAAAAATTCCGTCATGTGATACACAATTCCGCAATGTGATACACAATTCCGCAATAACCTAAAATCATATGATTCTGCAATCACCAATAAGCTTATGATTCCGCAATCCTTTTTAGTACATGATTCCGCAATACTTGAAGTTATGATTCTGCAATCTTCAAGGAGTTACAATTCCGCAATTTTTAATAAATGAACAATTCCGCAATACACGAAAGAGTACAATTCAGCAATATGAAATTTTATACAATTCCGCAATACGTGAATTGATATAATTCCGCAATATGTGGAGTAGCACAAATCCGCAATACGTAGAGTGGTTACAATTCCACAATACCCAAACGTGTAACAATTCCGCAATACCAAAATGTGTTAGATTCCCCAATACTCAAGAATAGTTAAATTCCGCAAGACACAGAATGTATTCAATTTCACAATGTGAAGCAATATTGCGAAATTATGGCAGAATTCCTAGAAATTAGGATCTTGGAAGAACTTTATGATTTACGAGATTTCAAGCCTAAAATGAAGCAAAACACCACAAAATTTCGTGTTTTTGACCAATCTAAGTAACCGCAATAAATACCACGCCTTTGTAGTCGATTTGTCTACTCACTAACACCACGAAAACGCAAAATGTTTTTGATGATTCGAGCTATTTATTAAGAAAACCACACGAACTTAATAAGAAGACCAAAACCAATCACGTATCTACCCTATGGCGATTGATACCAATTGTTGTCCCATATAATAAGATGATTAAACAAGAAAATAGAGATAAAAAGATATGAATTCTAGAGTGAGAAAGTAGAGAGAGAAAAGAGAGAGAATGGTTGGAACAACATGGAGGATTAGATTAGAGAGTGAAATTACAAATGAACAACCAAACTCTCCTTACATGCAAGGAGAGGTATATATAGCTTTGCCTACATGTGGCATTATGGGCTATATGTTAATGGGTCGGGCTTTCCTTTTAGGCTTTAGTTACTTATGAATGAACTTTAGCTTAAAGTTAAGCCCGTAAAACACGACTAACCTACTACCTATTACAATGTTTTAGAATACGATACATAATAAACATATGACCGAGCATTCTTGTTTGACTCAATATTTTGAGGCTAACATATACTTATGCATTTCATGTGTGGAGCTTATGTGGGTCCGATGTTTTTTTTTAAGCGGGGAATCTCCAAAAAAAAACATCAATGGCTGCCAGAAAAATCCCTTCTTCTCTTAACCCAATTTTCTTTTTCCTTTAACCCGAATACCTTATAATGATGCTGTTTTCTCGATTAATCAATGATTATTCTTGAGTTAACAAAGTCCTTGTTTGGTTGATTGGTTTTAGGGTTGATTAAATTGGTTTTTAATTTATTTGTTCTGCCGTCATTTGATTTGTACGTTCACGTGTTCGTTAATTTTTTCTGCTACAATTTAATTGGTTTTGTCGGTTACTGTTTGTTACTTCTTTGGTCGGTTTGCTGTTTGTTACTTTGTGCTCACGTGTTTAGCTTGGTCGGTTGACATTTATTTGTCATCACTATATATATCACGTGTAGGGTCTTTATTTAATTGTGTAATAGCGACAATTGTTATTTCCTTGTTTTTATATTCGACCAATTATTTGTCTTGTAGGGGTTTTTGTGGTGATTCACGATTAGGTTATTATATCTTTGTTTAGGGTTTGGTTGTGTGGTAGGGTCTCGGTTGGTTTGTTAATATGGTGGGTTCTAATGATTTGACTAATGCTTTCTCAAACCTTAGTTCGGTTGTTGATACAACAAATGGTGATCGAATTAATTTGAATGTGGGGTCAATAGAGGATGTTGAAAAACTGTTCTCGATCTCCCTCAATACGGTGGAAGTGATTAGTAGGTTTATGAATGATGTCCAAAATAACAAATATGAATTCTTGAAGCGAATGACTACTGAGCAATGGACAAAGACTCTTGATATCGTATGTGCGCACCAAGTGGAGTTGAAGAGCAGTGTTAGAACACTAAAACGTCACCATGTTAATGCTTCCAAAGCAGGTGTGTGTGATGATACTAGGGATTCGTCTATGAGCACTACTTTTGGACATGATGCTAGGGTTACACCAGATTTATCTAATATCACAATACGCATGTCGTTGGATCAACATAAAGAGGTGAGTGTCTCATCTCCTACGTTTAGTAAATTGGTTAATGATGAGCTATCGTTTGAACAATTGGATATAAACCATAATGAGAGGAGTGATGTATTTGACTCAAATATGGCTGATTTCACGTTTTCTAATCCAAGTGATCCAGTTATAGATATCGAGGAAACTGTGAAGGAATGTCCTATTGTACAGTCGGTGGATATTGGTGGTCCATCTAAATCCTATGCAGCTGCTGCTAGTTTAAGCCAACAAGCTTCACCTGTTGCTCGTGTTAATATAGGTTCTGTCATATCTGAAAACAGGTTTGAGGGTGTTCAGGTATCTATTCCACGTAAAGTGGTTGAGAAGGTTAATACACGTTTTCATAATACGCTCTATGGATACTTTATTGGTAAACGAATGGCATTTCCAGTGGTTGAATATTATGCTAAAACTAATTGGGCTAAATTTGGGTTAAAAAGGATCATGATGAATTCCAATGGTTTCTTTTTCTTTCAATTTGATGCACAATCTGGATTTGAAGCTGTGTTGGAAGGTGGACCATGGATGATTCGTAATTCTCCCATTATTCTTAAAAGGTATACTATGAAGACTAGCCTTCGTAAAGAAGAATTTACCTGTATTCCTGTGTGGGTTAAACTTCATGATGTGCCTCTTCAAGTGTTTGAGGAAGAGGGTATTAGTCTGATTGCTACATATCTTGGTAAGCCTATTATGCTTGATTCTTTTACTAGCACTATGTGTAAAGAATCTTGGGGTCGTAGTAGTTTTGCTCGCTGTTTAATTGAAATTAAATCTGATTGTGATTTACATGAGACAATTACTATTGGTGTTCCTGATTTGGAGGGTGAGGGGTTTACTAAGGAAACTATTAAAGTTGAATATGAGTGGAAGCCGCCTAGATGCCCTACATGTAATATCTTTGGTCATACGGCTGAAACTTGTCCTAAACGTGTTATCCCTAAAGTGGCACCTACAGTTATACATGAACAAGATGATGGATTTCAACAAGTTCGTAGTAGAAAGCATAACAACAAAGGAAAGCAAGGAAGCCAGATTCCGAGTGGTGTCCCGTTAAGCAAAGGCTTCCAGGTTGGTAATCCTTTTACTTTTAGTCCGAAGTCGTCTACTTCTAGTGCTCATATACATGATAACTCATCTAATCCTGGTAAGATTTCGAATGCATCTAAACGTGATAATAGCAAAGTTGATAGTGGTACCAAATCTGGGTTGCATACTAGTAGTTCAAATAAAGGTAAACCTGTGGTGAGTGGCGTTTCTACTTCGAATTCATTTGGGACTCTTTCAGGGGATACATGTGACCTAAGTGGAGATGATGATGAGGAGGAGGTTGAAAACATTTATGATGAATCTGCTAATCTTCTTAATTCTCAATCAGGGGCAAGCACTCCTGCCACGAATGTTTTAAATGTTTAGTATAGCCTCATGGAATATAAAGGGTCTGAACCAATCCCCTAAAAGAATAGAGGTTCGTCAGGTTATTATTGAAAATAATCTGAGTGTTTGTGCTATCTTGGAGTCTCATGTTGATGCTTCGGGTGTTTATGATATGTGTCGTAAGATTTTTAGCAGATGGAAGTGGACGTCAAATGGTGGTTTGTGTCCTAAAGGGACTCGTATAATTATTGGCTGGAATGATAATAATGTGGATGTTATGGTGTTGTCTCAAACAAGTCAAGTGATGCATTGTCAGGTTAAAACGCGTATGGATAACCGTACGTTGTTCTGCTCTTTCGTTTATGCTGATAACTACTATATCCATCGGCGTGTTCTCTGGAATAATTTGGTTGCTCATGCTACTTTTATGCGGGATAAGCCATGGTTTGTTTTGGGTGATTTTAATGCTGCTCTTAATATTGAGGATCACTCATGCGGTGGCTACACTCCTAATATTGCCATGCGGGAATTCAAGGAGTGTGTAAATCTTATAGAAGTTATGGACGTTAATGCTACAGGTTTACATTTTACTTGGAATGAGAAACCACAAGGTGATGATGGTATTCTCAAAAAGATTGATCGGATTATGTCTAACATTAAGTTTCTTGATGAGTTTCTAGGTTGTTTTGCGATATTCCAACCGTACAGGATTTCTGACCATTCTCCTTGTGTGTTAAGAATCCCTACAATTAGCAAACCTAAGCCTAAACCTTTTAAATTCAGTAATTTTCTTGTGCATAAGGAGGGTTTTCATGCAGTGGTAGCTAACGGATGGTTGGCTAATGTTCATGGTTGTGCTATGTTTAGGCTTGTTAAACGCTTAAAAGGTTTAAAGGCTCCGTTTCGTAAACTGCTGTTTGAACAGGGTAATCTTCATGATCGTGTTACTAGACTACGTGTGGAATTAGATGTTGTTCAACAAGCCCTTGATAGAGACCCATCCAATGTGCTGTTGAAAGAAGACCATGCTCATTATCTAGTTGCTTTTAAGGAAGCTTCTCTTGATGAGGAACGCTTCTTACGTCAGAAATCTAAAATTGAATGGCTTGATGCAGGTGATTCAAATACGGCTTATTTTCATAACTCGGTTAAGAGTAGGGCGGCTCGTAATCGTATTGAAATGGTTTGTGATTCTCATAACGTGCTTCATGATGGAAATGCAGTGCCTGCTGCTTTCGTTGCTCATTACGAGCAGTTTCTTGGTCAGGCAAGTGTTTCAGGTTCTTTTAATACGTCTGATTTGTTTGTTCGAAAGCTTGGTGCTCAGAAATCTGCCCATATGGTTAGAGTCATCTCTGATTCTGAAATTAAGAGTGCGTTATTCTCCATGAGTGATGATAAAGCGCCTGGGTCGGATGGTTTTACTGCTGCGTTCTTTAAGAAGTCTTGGGATATTGTGGGTGATGAGTTTACATGTGCTATTCGGGAGTTTTTCTCTAATGGAAAACTTCTTAAAGAGGTTAATCATACTATTATTGCTCTTATCCCCAAGGTGTCTATTCCAAATAAGATTACTGATTATCGCCCCATCTCTTGTTGTAATGTTATTTTCAAATGCATTAGTAAAATACTTTCTAACCGTATTAAAGGGGATTTGGGCGATTTAGTTAATATTAATCAATCTGCTTTTGTTCCGGGCCGTAGGATCTCGGATAACATCTTATTGACGCAGGAGCTGATGAGGAATTACCACAGAAATTTTGGTCCTCCAAGATGTGCTTTTAAGGTTGATATTCAGAAAGCTTACGATACGGTGGACTGGCAGTTTCTGCGTAACATTTTGATTGGTTTTGGATTCCACCATTTAATGGTTGATTGGATTATGACGTGTGTTTCTACTACTTCATATTCCATTTGCATAAATGGTAATTTATATGGCTGGTTTCAAGGTAAAAGAGGTCTCAGGCAAGGTGATCCGTTATCTCCATATCTTTTCACGTTGGTCATGGAGATCCTTTCAATTATGTTGCAGCGGAGGGTTCTTAATGCAGAGGTTTTTCATTTTCATCACCGTTGTGAGCAACAGCGTATTATCAACCTCTGTTTTGCAGATGATCTTTTCTTGTTTGCTAGGGGTCACTTGGACTCTGTGCAGGTTATTATGGATGCGTTGGAGGAATTTAAGATAGCTTCTGGTTTGGTTCCAAGTATCCCAAAGAGCACAGTTTTCTTCTATAATGTAGCTACTGCTGTTAAAAGTAGTATTTTACATATCATGCCATTTGCTGAAGGCGAGTTACCTGTCAGATATCTTGGTGTCCCTCTCATTTCGTCCAGGCTTCTATATAGGGATTGTAAAGTCCTTGTTGAAAAACTTGAGAGTAGAGTTAATGATTGGCGCAATAAATTTCTTTCTTTAGCAGGAAGACTCTAGTTAGTTCGTTCAGTTCTTTCATCAATGCATATCTACTGGGCGTCTGTCTTTATCTTACCTGTTCGGATTATTCATGATTTGGAACAGCTTATGAGAGGCTTCTTATGGTGTCAAGGTGAAATGAAGAAAGGTAAGGCTAAAGTTGCTTGGGACTCTGTTTGTACTCCGTTTTATGAAGGTGGACTTGGTATTCGTAAGCTTTCTGATTTTAATACTGCTTTAATGGTTTCTCATATCTGGTGTATTCTCACTCGTAAAGAGTCTTTATGGGTTAAATGGATTTATTCTTACAAGTTAAAGGATTGAAGTTTCTGGGACATTCCATGTTTAGGTGATATGAGTTGGGGCTGGAGAAAACTTCTACAGATTAGACCACGTATTCGTCAATTTATTTGGTACAAGATTAATAATGGTAGATTGGCTTCTATGTGGTTTGACAAATGGGCAGATTTATGTCCGTTACGGGACGTTCTTTCATTTCGAAGTATTACAAGATCGGGGCTCTCTCTATCGAATAAGGTAAGGGATCTTATTACTGATGGTATTTGGCAGTGGCCGCAGGATTGGTATGCTAGATTTCCGAACATTGTCTCTATCCTGGTCCCTGTTATTAATGATGCTCAGGATGATGATTTGATGTGGCGGGATATAAATGGGGTTCTACATCCTTTTTCAGTTTCTTTAGTTTGGGACTCCATTCGAGATAGGGCTTTGATGGTTGATTCGTATCATGCTGTTTGGTTTGCTCATTGTATTCCTCGTCACTCTATCCACTTATGGTTAGTGGTTAGAAGAAAATTGAAGACACAAGATCGGCTTAGGCAATGGGATGTTGGCCCTTTGGTGGATCTAAGCCTTCTACGATGTCCGTTGTGTAAACTGGTGCCGGATTCTCATAACCATCTTTTCTTTGAATGTTCTTATTCTATGCAGGTTTGGTCTCAGGTTCGGGGCCTATGTGATATGGATAACATCCCCCCTCGGATTGATGATATTTTAGCCTATGTTATTCCAATTTCTAAGGGAAAGTCTTGTCCTAGCATCCTTGCCCGTCTTGTGGTGGCTGCTACTGCGTACTTTATATGGATGGAACGTAATTCAAGACTTTTCAAGAAAAAGCTGTTGGTCGTTGATCAGATTGTTCAGCTTATTTGTGATACTATTCGGTTGAAGTTGATTTCATTTCGTTTTAAGAAGATGTCTGCCAGGTCGAGTTTGCTGCTTGACAAATGGAGGGTGCCGAGCTCTAGAGTTCTTCATGATGGGAGTGCCGGGTGAGGGTTGTACTCTTTTTTCCTTGTCCAAGGTTTTTCCCACTGGGTTTTCTTTGGCAAGGTTTTTTAAGGAGGCAGGCTCATTTGGATATCATTTGCTCCTTTTGTGTTGTTGGTGGAAGCTGAAGACAATGTGTGACTTCATGTTTGCATCTTGGTTTCTTTCTAGTTTACTTGCATTGTAGTTCTAGATTAGTCTGTGTTTATGCCATGACATAATCACGTGTTAACATGCTGCCTGTAGCATGCGGTTAATGTGGTATCTTAGCCACATTCCTTTGTACTTCAACGCTTTTTTGGTTAATATATTTACCGGGGACACCCTTTACCAAAAAAAATATTTTAGACTTTACCTTGTATATTTTGATGATATGCCACAATTATCCTATGATATTCTATTTATCAAAATGAGGTGTTACACCATGGACCCCCGGTTGTCCAACTTAGGGGGAGTATCAACCGAGGGGGAGTCATGAAAAATTATTTGCTATCTATATTTCTAACGTAACTTATATGTTGATGTAATTTCCAACTAAAAATAATTTAATGTTTTTGTTAATGCAAGGCAATGCCTAAAAACATTATTAGTGTTAACTAACCTTTCTTAGTTTTGATCACGACAAATTAAAAAGACATTTATCGTCAAATACAATCATAAGACGAATTATTTAACAAACACTATCATCAAGGTAATAATCATTTAAGTATTTCACTAACATATCTTAATCATGATTAGTGATCATAAAAGTGATTAATCCTAAAATTACATTTTGTCAAATGTGACAAAAGATTTTTTAATAAACTTTCTTTTTAAGAAAATGTTTTATTAAAATGGAAAATGTAAATTTGAATATGGCATATTCCAAATTCCATAGGAATATCCTTTGAAGGTAAAAACTTACCTCAGATATTACTTCCCCACTAAAAGACAAAAGGGAGCGGAGTCAATGAGCACGGTTCCTTAAAGGCCTATGCGGATCCTTAGAGATAAGGAACAACGGGCACAATTAAGGCACCATGCTCAAAGAGCCGTTGGCCTTTGTCTCCTATAAATAGTGGATCAAATCTGCATTTTCTATAACCCTTTTTGGACTCTCTTTTTGCTATCCTTTTCCTTTCTAATTCCTAATCATTTGTAAATGATCACTTAATGTGTTAAGTATGTTTACTTATGATTATCTCCTTGATCTCCTTCTTTACCTTGTCCAAAGAGAAGATCACTCACACACTTGTGATGTGATTAAAGATGAAGCCTTGATGAAGATCCTCTCCTAAAGATCTAGTCATGTTCATCATTTGTTTTATTTGAGTCTTGTGTAGATCCAATGTATTTGTGAATACATGGATCTAATCTTGTGTAAATCCATTGTATATTTGTATAGTTGGATTTGTGTTGTGTAGATCCAAGTTACATGTGTATACTTGGATATGTGTTTTGTTTAGTTGTAATAGGTATGAGTTGTGAGTTCTCACTAAACTATAAAGTGATATAGTTATGTCTTGTGAAGTTCTCACTTAGCTTCAAAGTGAAGAGTTGTGAGTTCTCACAAAACTATAAAATGATGTGGTTGTGTCTTGTGAGTTCTCACTAAACTATAAAGTGATGTGGTTGTATCTTGTGAGTTCTCACTAAACTCTAAAGTGATGTAGTTGTGTCTAGTGAAGTTCTCACTTAGCTTCAAAGTGAAGAGTTGTGAAGATTGGTTCTACCTTTCGATTAGAACTCGACATCTAGCCTTGTGTCATTAAATAGTGAAGTAGGCAACGTTGTGAAGATTAGTTCTAGTTTCAGATTAGAACTCGACATCTAGCCTTGTGTCGTTAAATAGTGAAGTAGGCAACGTTGTGAAGATCGGTTCTACCTTTCTATTAGAACTCAACATCTAGCCTTGTGTCCTTAAATGGTGACGTAGGCAACGTTGTGAAGATTGGATCTATCTTTCTATTAGAACTCGACATCTATCCTTGTATCATAAAATGGTGAAGTGGGCGACGTTGTGTAGATTAGTCCTAGCTAAGATTAGGTCTCAACATTTAGCTTAGTGTTAGAAAATAATGTAAGCGACGTCTTAAGGTTTTCTCCGCCAAGAAGAGAGCTTGTGGATATAGTGGAAATCTCGAGTAAGGGGTACTCGAGGAGTGAAGTAGGAACGAAGATAGAGCTTCGTTGCCGAACCACTATAAATCTTGGTGTCTTCTTATTAGGTTGTTTCTTTCCTTACTCTTTACTTATTCTTACTATCATATCATTCACATATATTACTTGTCATTGTTAATGCATTAAAATTGAACCTAATCATTATGCAACTAGCTTTCAAGTAAAAGGTATTTTTGAGACAAACCTAATTGAAAGGAATTTTAATTAGGACATAAACCAAAGAGAAACTATTCAACCCCCCCCCCCCCTTCTAATTTCTACAATTGGTATCAGAGAGATGGTCACTCAAGGTCTTTGAAGTATATTGTACTTTAAAACTTGGATCGATCCATTGTCTCCTTAAATTAGAAGGTTTCGTTGTACTAAAGTTTCTCTTTGGTCAAAACTATTTTTTCATTAAAAATAGGCCTTTTAATTAGTAATATTGCATCTCGTCAAGATTAATAGTACTTTTACATTTTAGTATTACCCTTGAAATGTATCTACTAGTTTGTATCTTGCTTAGTGTAGGTACTCATAAAGATTAATCACTTAAGTGATTGTGGATTAAGTTACTTACACTTATAGAAGACTCATCTTCTTTGATTCCCAACATCATTGAATGATGATGCCAAGATGGATGAGAGTGATACTAGTCCTTGAAGACTTAGTATTCACTTTCGTCAATATTGGGCTTTACGTTAGCTTCTTGAAGTCTTGGAATGCTCTTTGCGGATAAGGTACGTTCTTGTCCTTCCACATGCCCTATTGATCATTCTGTTGATCATTACTTGACTATATGGTTGTTCTTGGCATCCTTGCTTGACATTTGCTTGTGGTATGTGATTCTATTATCATATCCTCTCAAACCTTCATTGCTTGGATACTTGACTCACTTCGAAGATGTAGAGTGAGTTAGTAATAGCTTAAATTATCAAGCATGATATCCATGGTTTGCACCCATACGGTTAGTAGGCCCTATATCATGTGTAATATGTGCAATTGAGCTCATCTCTAGGATGATTGTTTTGTAAAACCTGCAGTTTTCAAATTTGACTATGACATCATTGTACACGTCACCTCATGATATATATATATATATATATATATATATATATATATATATATATATATATATATATATATATATATATATATATATATATATATATATATATATATATATATATATATATATATATATATATATATATATATATATATATATATATATATATATATATATATATATATATATATATATATATATATATATATATATATATATATATATATATATATATATATATATATATATATATATATATATATATATATATATATATTTATATATATATACTAGCGGCGTAACCCGCCCAATGGGCGGGTTTGTTTCGTAAATCTTTTCTAAATGTCCATTTGCGTATCAGTTATATCTGTTGGCAGTTGGACTCGTTTTCGTTAAAATAAAACTAAAAACAAACTAATATTTGATATTTTTAGGTCTTGGCAGACCCAATGAGCGTGTTTAGTTCCATGTGCATATTTCGTTATGGGTAGAACAAACGTGTTTTCTTCAAGTCTATTAAGTGATATACGTGTACTTATGGCTAAGGGGTATAACTCACGACAATACATACTTCTTGTGGCATAAGGATGGTGTGTAATCCTTCTCCATTCTATTCTATATATAAAAATGTGATCTTGACATGTTTAAGAATATATAATTAGTTACAATAAGTATTATGCACTCCGAAGGTCTCTTTTTTACTCTAAACCAACGTTTTGAGATCAGTTACAATGAGTATTATGCACTTTAATCGAAATAAAACATAAAGTGTTTATGAAAATTATGTAAAAAGAACGATGAAAAGTGTTAAAAAATTGCAGATAACAATTATTTATAAACCATTTTCAATGAGTAAACTTTGTATTATGTGATCTTGCAAACTTTTAGTATATAGAGAATTAAATGTTCGGGTTTAACACAAGTAGATAGAAGACCTGTTTTTACAAAAAAAAAGTCCTATTCCTAAAAAATACTCCTTTCGTCTCAATATTATTGTTAACGGTTTTTTTAGATGTCCAAATTTAATTGTTCCCTATTAATAATAAAAAGGAAAGTTTGATCAAGTTTCTTATATTACTTTTGTTTAAATTTATAATTAAAAAAAATAAAATAAGAAAAATAATACTATAATAAATTATTTTTTTTAAATGTGTGTTTTTTGTCGAATAAATATAATTTTGAGACGGAAGAAATATTATAAAAGTAGCACCATTCAAATAAAACTCGAACGATATCAAAACGTTTATAACCATGTACCAATTAGAGGAGAACTTTTAGACGCATTATAGATAAAATAAGCATAAGTAGAGCCCTTCTATTACATAGCCGGATGAAGTAAACCGCCCACACGATCCCGTTAATAACTTTAAATAAATCATCAATCCTAGTTTTTTGTCATAAAAAAATCTTATCTAAAACAAACAGCCCCCCATCTTTTACCCTACTCTGATCTCCCAAATCTCACTTAACGAAACTCATCATCTCATCTCACCTCATCTCCTCTCCTCTCCGTATATAACTACAATTAGAAACGTAAAAATAAGAAACAACCCTTTACTGGACAAAGCGGCTTATGTTCCTTTCTTTGATCCGAGTATTTGAATCGAATATTATCACAAATCATTCGAATTTTATCACAGATCGATGATGATGTCTTTGTTCATGTGTGTTGATCTTTTAAGGTCACGACTTAATTGTCTTACACGAAAAAAACTCCAAGATCTATTTTGAACAGTATTTAGGTGATGATGGGAATTAGATCGAGTCGGATTGATTGATGGCAGTTTGATGTTTGAGTTAACTGGTCTTTCTCTTTTTCTGGTTGACTATTTCTTTTTGACTCGGTGACTCAGACTCGGTCAACTCGGTTATAAACTCAGTTATTACCGAGTTGACCCAATCAAGGTTAATACACAAGCCGCTAAAACATATGCCCATCCGCTATGAAATCTCTAGCAGCTAATAATACTCTAGCAGCTACCAGATAACCCTAGACGCGAAAGAATTCTCACTCGGCCCCTAAAACTTTTATACTTAGCCGCTAAGTCCGTTATACTTAGCCGCTAAGATCACACTCAACCGCTAAAAGTCACTTAGATGCTAAACTTTTGCAAGGAAAATATGGAACTCATAACCTCATTCAATATTAGTGCCTTTTTATCAACTCCACACATAAACTAATGGAGGTCAAATCCTAAATGTCAAATTTCAACCAAGATTGACAATAAACATATATATTGAGACACTGAAGACAATAAAACCATATAGATAATCTGTAGTACTAATTAAAAGCAAATTTAGGAGTCCATTCTTTGTATCAGATATAAAAACAGGGAAACTAATCAGAAGAATACAAAATTGTTACTCATAAGATCATTCTTGGGGTAAGCTTTGGAACATCATTGCCAGTCCAACTTGCGATTGGTAAAATTTATTCTGCGGCATACCTGATGGCCTAACTTGAGACTCGCTGAAGTTATTTTAAGGCATACCTGAGGGTCCAGCTTGTGACTGGTTGAGAAAGGGACAGAAAATAAACATCTAAATATAGAGGAGAAGAATATGAAGAATATGAATAAATATTTTGATGATCATTAAGATGATGGTGTTTAAGTTTGTCAATAAGAAAATTACCTGAGATTGGTGTTTTCATACAGCCTGGCCACAAAGAAGAGCACCACAAAAAGTGGCCTTCATAAGACCACAGGCATCAACCTTCAACCAGCAAATCTGCTATTGTGACCCAAACAAAGATTAATGGGATGGGCTAAGCAACTACTACTGAGCTTATCTGATAGTATTTACATAATAACATTGCCCTTACATCTACAATATTTGGTCGCTCAATCCCATGTTACTTGCAAGTTTGTAGCAGAACCAGACACCCATTAAAACTTTAGTTTTGCAGCCATAAAAACTGTAGTAGCCATACCTAATTGGATTGGTCATTTAATATTTACCGAACCTTGTTCAGCTCATCCCAGTCTCGCTTGTTTGGTGTAATCAGCTACTCGAAGTTTGCTAATATACTCTAGCAACTTCGTATTAGCAAGCAAGCCTTAGGACTATCCGTTTTATCAGATGTCATACACATCTGCTATAAAAATAAAGAGAAACATACCACATGATGCTACTTATACCGTTCGATTAATTAAAGAATGTCCAGCCAAAACCCAAGAGTACCTATGATGTATTATGAAAAATGTTCCTTTGTTCCAAAACCAACAATCATACATAAAAGATTATCATATTATGTATAAATAAGTTTGACTCCGATATGTTCAACTCTAATGAGTCAAACAGGCTTAATAAAAGATAATTACAATGGACACTGCTTGATGGTTTAAACACGCTTAATAAAAACTGAAATCAAAACCTGCATAAACTTGGGTTTGGTAACAGATAGCATCATTATTTTTATAATTGTTTAGTGAATCAACTCACATGGGGAGTTCCCTTTTATTTTCCCTTTAAGAGTATAATTTTCTTATTCCCAGTATCAGTGGCTCCAATAGCACCTGCACAGATAGACACATCAATATGAAAAAGCAAGCAGGACTCTATCAGCATATTACATATAGTCACAAGACCAATACTCTCCCCGCATATTACATACAGATATACAGTGATATAGACAAGACCAATACTCTATCAGCCTCTAAGAGTAATAAGTTGCACATGGTGGTCTCGGTAACAGACATGTTATGGAAGATTTATCCAAACAAGACCAAAGAGTATTACAATCCTACATCCGAGATACTATCATTTTGTAGACCGACGGTTTTAGGCCTCCTTTTGTGATTTACCATCTCTCTATAAATCTATTTATGAAATATTTATATCAAGAACTAAATTTTTTTGTGAACAGTTATCAAGAACTAAATTGAAGGAAGGCTTATCTTTGAGATCCAAAAAGAACACAATCCTTAACAATAATAGCAATATTGTTTTGTACAAAAGGTCTGTCCAAATACTCAAATCAGAAAACAATTGTTTACAAGTAGAACTTTACTTACAGTTGTCATAAAAACAAATTCAAGATTCAAACCTATAACCTTCCATGACTTACGTATATGCCATTTACATCATGAACATTTAGAAGTTGGGATCATTTATTAACAACCAGATTTTCACAAGAGAAATAAGAAATTCAGAAACAGACATTGTCGATTAACTGATAAAGTAAAAACATCCAAAAGAACAATTCTTACACTTAACCATACTTAATTAGCATTATTAAAATTTACTAAAAAATAAAATAAACACAAAATAGTAATTACCTGTTAGGGGACTGAATATTAGAGAAGAAATAATGCTATTTCCTTTATCCAGTAGATTTCTCATCAGTTAATTGATCTGCAATAACTAAATATGAAATGACTAACTGGACTCTATATGAACGATGCTTGAATTGAGATTTCCCTTAGAGTCGTACAAGTGGTACCTTGACCTTCGTCACTATGGAACTGTGGAGCATATCGGCTTTTGTTTAGGTTTCAAAAGGATGGGACTTTTCGCTACTGGAGTTGACAACATCAGAGATAAGAGTCCCTTTCCAAGATGACCTGCTATCGATGTTTCACAATTTATGTACAATCTCAACAAAGTAGCTGCCATTTGCAATAAGTACTACATCGTTAGAAGTGCAAGAAGGGGTACTTGACAATCAGATGTTTCAATGGACATAATCGTGTGAGTATGTAGGTTTGTAGCAGTAAAAAGATCAGATGACTTCATTAATCTCGCTATGTGATAGGTGTGTAAACACCCATCTTTTCTACCACTTAATTACAATAATAACCGAGCTAAAACGTGTATTTTATGTCTTTTATGTCAGAATTATGCGTGGTTTGTGTTTTTGTTGTGATTTAGGACGAAAAGGTGAAAAGTGGAGAAAACACGGGCATTCACGGGCTTTTATTGAAGAAAAAGATGAAAGACGAAGTCGAGAAGTCAAGAGTGCAAAAAGAACGGAAGTCCAAGACCAATTCTGAAGATTTATCGAAGAAAAAGTCGAAAGACGGAAGTTTACATAAAGCCGAAGAACTCAAGTCTATTTTATTGAAGAATTAAAAGACGAGTTCAAAGAAATCCCGAGCCACAAGTCATTAGAGTCCAAGTTTAAAGAAGATTAGAAGAATAAAGGACTAATGGTGCAATTAATGAAGATTAAAGGCTTAAGGACCTAATGACGCAATTAATAAGAAAGGAAGGAGGGGAGGAAGCTTCCTAATCCTCCCCTATATATAGATTAGGCTAGTTA
Source organism: Glebionis coronaria (assembly GCA_025667525.1). Classification (NCBI taxonomy): domain Eukaryota; kingdom Viridiplantae; phylum Streptophyta; class Magnoliopsida; order Asterales; family Asteraceae; genus Glebionis; species Glebionis coronaria. The sequence goes on along the minus strand of JANFOE010000512.1, from coordinate 27,362 downwards.
ATTATTTTTCTTTGTTGGCTAAGTGTGACAATTAGTCTTCCACCATTTATTTACCTTGCACCTTTAAATTCATGTCATTTAAATACTTGTCAAATTTAAATACCTTGTCTTGCACCTTAAATTCTTTTAATTTCAAGTAAGTTTCTATTTAATTCTTGTCAATCTTTATTTTATCTTGTTAATCTCCTATCTACCTTTCTTAATCTTTGATTTTTATGTTTACTTTTGTGTTCATGTTCATGTTCTTATTTTGATCAAAGTGGGTTTTGATTATTGTGGTTAGATTTGTAAGTTTTATTGATTTGGATAGTTTGTTTATGATTATTGAATTTTTTGTTATTAGTTTGGTTTAATCTTGTGTTTGATTTTGGTTAAATTTGTGGTTAGATTCGTGTTACTGTATTTCCCTGTTCTTCGGGGGTGTTTGTTTCTGTTACTGTGATTCCCAGGAAAGTTCCGGACCAAAGTCTTCCGAATAAAGAGAAGAAAGTCTTTCATTCGGAACATTAGAAGTTCCGAACGAGCAACGACTTCCGAACCAAGCCAGCTCACTCGGAAGAGTTCCGAATCAAGCTATCTTGTTCACTCGGAAGAGTTCCGAATAAAGACTTCCGAATCAAGATCTTCCGAACCAAGGCTTTGAGCTTCATTCGGAACATTCAAAAGTTCCGAACCAAAAGTTCCGAACCAAGAAGTTCCGAACGAAGGCTTGGGGTTAATTAGTTCCGGATAAAGGAAAACTTCTGAATCAGGAAGTTCCGGATCAAAAGTTCCGAACCAGAGGGTGTTCATTCGGAACATCAACAAGTTCCGAACCAGAGGGCTTCACTCGGAAGAGTTCAGAATCAGCAAGAACTTCCGAATCAGGACAACTTCCGAACCAAAGTTCCGGATCAAGAAGTTCCGGATCAAGAAAGGTTCATTCGGAAGAGTTCCGAATCAAGGGTTATCCAGAACTTCCGAATCAAGGGGTTGAATCAGCATAAGTTCCGAACGAAAGATTGTTTTGGATAAGTGACATATTCAGAATAATTTGTTCCGGATCAGGGATTTTGGTAATACTCCAAGCGAAGAAGAATCATTCCGAACGAAGGTGACATTCCGGATGAGTGATTGTTCCGGACGAAGGATTGTTCCAAATGAGCTGTATTCAGGTTTTTTTTAGTTTTTGTTTTTAAGTTTCTGTCTTTAGTTTTCAAGCTTTATTTTTCCCGCCTTTTCCTAGTCGCACTTTAAGTTTACTAGCCTTAGACTTATTTTAGCCTTGCCTTAGTTTAAGTTTTAGTTGCATTTTAAGTTTGCCTTAGATAGTTTTAAGTTTGCGTTATTTACGTTTAGTGCCCTTTAATTCTCGTCACGTTTTAAATTCTTGCACTTACTTTAAATTAGTTTTAGATTTACTTTAATTGCACTTTTACTTTAAATTTTCGCGCTTTTATTTTAAAAACAACCAAAATATTCTTTTTCACCAAAAACAATAGAGTCATACTTTAAGCCAATAATCAATTCGATTAGACACACATCAAACGAACTTTAATTTTTATACGGGCAAAAGCCTTTCATTAAAATGGCGCCGCTGCCGGCTCTTTTCGTAAAGATTAACGGTTTTATGTGAAAGACGCGTTGCCTTTTGGGATCCCTTCACTTTTGAGCGTTACTTTTCTTGCATAAAAAATTCAAAAAATTCATAAAAAATAAAATTGATAAAAATCCATAAAAATTAAAAATTTCAAAAATACAAAAAGATTTTCTCTTTATTGTGTATATATATTGTCTTTGTGTTTGGTTTCTTTTTCTTTTGCATTTTCAGGTGTATGCGTACTAGATCTTCTAATTATCAAGAGCCCGAGACTCAAGAAGATTTAAGTATGTCAGGTGTCAACAACAATATTCCACCGCACCTCAATAATAACAACAATGTTCTTCCACAGCCCGATCTTCGGACAATGGAGGAGCTTTGTCAACCTACCATGTTTGGACGAGGAGGACCGATTGCGCTGATGCAAATCAACGCTCCTGAGTTTTCGTTGAAGCACCACATGATTCAGCAAGTACAAACTAACCCATTTCGTGGATTGCCTGATGATGATGCCAACAAACAACTCGACAAGTTCATTACAATCACCCAAAGCATGAAGTTGCCTGGTGCCATAATGGATGTTCTTCGCCTATAACTCTTCCCACATACTTTATCACATCATGCCGAGAAATGGTTTGATCGTCTCCCGAAGATTTCTATTCACACTTGGGATGACATGACTCAACGCTTTTTATCGCGCTACTTTCCACCATCCATGGTCACAAGCCTTCGCAATCAAATCAGCGGTTTCATGCAAGAACCTAATGAATCTCTTTTTGATGCTTGGGAAAGATATAATGTCTTGATTGATCGTTGTCCAAACCACAACATGCTTCCAGTCACATTGATTGATACTTTCTACAACGGATTGACTTTTCGAGATCGTGATACGATTAATGCAGCCGCCGGTGGCACATTTATGAAAAGGAGACCCGAGGAGTGTAGAGAGCTAATTGAGAACATGACTACTCACCACAAAAACCGGGATTCCTCTACTTCTTCACGGAACAACCCGAGAGTCAATGTTTCTTCCACCTCAGCAAACCCTGAAATGACCGAACTCACCCGCATGATGACTGAAATGAGCAAAAGTATTACGCTTCTCGCTTCAAACCAACAACAACAACAAGCTAAAGCGGTTGCTAATCCTTGTGAAACATGCGGCGGTCCTCACCGGAAAATTACCAAGCTCGACCTCAAGGGGATAAAAATTTGCTGAGTGATAGGTGTGAAAACACCCATCCTTTTTACCACTTAATTATAATAATAACCGAGCCAAAACGTGTATTTTAGGTCATTTATGTCGGAATTATGCGTGGTTTGTGTTTTTGTAGACGAAAAAGTGAAAAGTGGAGAAAACACGGCATTCAAGGGCTTTTATCGAAGAAAAAGACGAAAGATGAAGTCGAAAGATCAAGAGTGGAAAAAGAACGGAAGTCCAAGACCAATTCTGAAGATTTATCAAAGAATAAGTCAAAAGACGGAAGTTTACTAAAAGCCGAAGCACTCAAGTCTTATTTATGAAGAAATTTCGAGACGAGTTCAAAGAAATCCCGAGACAAAGTCATTAAGTCTAAGATTAACAAAAGATAAAGAAGGGAAGGACTTAACTTTGCAATTAAGGAAAAGAGGAAAGATGGAGGAAGCTTCCTAAGCTCCTCCCTAATCACCCCTATATATAGATTAGTTCCCTTTCATTTCATGTTGTTGGTGGCTTGACAAGCCACACTTCCACCATTTTCATTTCTTGTCATTTAATTTCTTGCAATTTAATTTCATGTTATGCACTTTTAATTTCTTCAATTCAAGTAAGTCTTTTTATTTTGGAATCTTTTCTTTTAATCAAGTTCTTATCTTTAATCATCTTCTTCTCCCTTTCTTACTTTGCTTCTCATTGATTCATGTTCATCCTTGATTTGTTTTCATCTTAATGCTTATTTGATCTAAAGTTTTCTTAAAAAGTTCATCTTTTTAAAAGTTTGATTTGAAAGTTTGCTTATTTTTAAGTTTGATAAGTTTTTATTCATGCTTATTAAGTCAATTTCGATTTAGATTCGTGCAAGTTTTAGTTTGAGCTTATTAACCATAGCTTATTGCTTTTGTTTAATTTTCGGATCAAAAAGTTAGATCGGAAAGGGTAAACCCCTTTCCAATCACGTATTCCAATCACCTTGATTGGAAAAGGGTTTTACATTCCAATCAGCATTCCAATGAACATTCCAATCAGCATTCCAATCAACATTCCAATCACCATTCCTTTCGCATTCCTTTTACATTCCTATTAGCATTCTAATTAGCACTCCAATCAGCATTCCAATCGACATTCCAATCAACATTCCAATTAGCATTCCAATCAACATTCCAATCAGCATTCCAATCAGCATTCCAATCAAAATTCCAATCAGCATTCCAATCAACATTCCAATCAGCATTCCAATCAACATTCCAATCAGCATTCCAATCAACATTCCAATCAACATTCCAATTAGCATTCCTATTAGCATTCCAATCAACATTCCAATCAGCATTCCAATCAGCATTCCGATCAGCATTCCAATCAACATACCAATCAGCATTCCAATCAACATTCCAATCAGCATTCCAATCAACATTCCAATCAGCATTCCAATCAACATTCCAATCAGCATTCCAATCAACATTCCAATTAGCATTCCTATTAGCATTTCAATCAGCATTCCTATCAGCATTCCTATCAGCATTCCTTTTAGCATTCCTTTTACTTATCGCGATTTACATTTTCATTTTACTTAGTAATAGATAACCAAACCATTTTCATTTCCACCAAGAACAATTGAGTCGCACTTTGAACCGGAAATCAATTCGATTAGACACCGAGAATAACGAACTTTCAACATAGTAAAATCCCTACATTAAAATGGCTCCGCTTCCGGCTCTTTTCGTGAAGATTAACGGTTTTTTGTGAGAGACGCGTTGGCTTTTGGGATCCGTTCACTTGTGAACGTTATTTTTTCGAGTCAAAAATTTTCAAAAAAAAATTAAAAAAAAAATAATAAAAAAAAAATCCAAAAACATTTGAAAAATCTTAAAAAGCATTTCTTTTTCAAAGTTTTGCACCAAAAATATTCTTCTTGCTTATCTATATTTCTCCATGGATTTTTATGTCCATTGCGTCGGGTGTGGGAGACAACTGTACGGGAACGACTCTTGTCAATGGTGTACATGTGAGCGCTGCGGAAACGATATCGACAACACACAATTCGGATTTTGTCCCTTGTGCAACTCGACTAATTCATTCTTTTTGAACCCACATCCTGTTCCCCCGTGCATCTATTGTGGAAGCGATTCTCATTGGCATGTTCCGTGCCCGGTTCGATACCCGTATGGTCACGGGCAAGAACCGGGGTACAATTATGACAATGAAAATAGCTATCCACAAGACGCACCCAGTCTTTTTCCTCACCCGTTTTGCAACAACTGTGGGGGTCCTCACGAAAGTTTTCACTGTCCTACAGGGGATCACAATTACTATAATTATACCCCTTCCAATTTTGACCAACCCCTGCAATACCCAATTGATCATCAGCCTCGTCACCTGATGAGTTACCAAGAACCAATTGACGATCTTGCTACAGCCTTTCAAGAACAAAGAAACGATCTTGCTGCAGCTTTTCAAGAACAAAGCAAAGAGCTTTTACACACGCTGCAAACTTATATGGAGTCATTGTTACAGCAGCGAGATCAGACGAGCACTCATATCCCTGAGCTTATTATTGGCCCTTTAGGTAATGAGGAGAGCGATGACGATATTGAGGTTATTTTCGACGAGGAGGAATTTCTAAAGCAAAGCAAAACTTCTCCCCTTCCTCCTTCGTCTATTGCTACCACACCCGAGGAGCCCGTTGGCTCTCTCATAATGGAGGATCAGCATCTTGACATTATCTCGGCTATGGAATCGGACAAATCCCTAAAGTCTAGTGTCGAGGAACTTGTCGTCATCCCAAGTGAGCCCGCGGGTGTTCCGGAAAATTTTTGTGATGTGCCGACTTTTGTGGAGCTTACGGACAAGTTTGCTTCTCTAGTCAATGATCACATACTCACAACTCCACATCCGATATTTGATCCTCCCAACGAGAGTTCAACATGTGGTGAGTATGATGATTTCGTCTTCGAACCAGAGATTGCGGAAATTATCGACCGAGAGCTAGCTCTTTTGCATCCGCTTCCACCTACAAGCGAGGTCGACTTTTCCAACATCGATGCCGAACTTTATGAGTTGGAACGTCTTATTTTTCATAATAATGACGAACCAACTCACATGCCCAAACATCCTATTCTCAAAGAGTTACCTAATCAACACTCCTCTTATGAGAATTACGTTTACCACATTCGTGAGGATTTAACTTATCAACAATCCCCACAAATGAATGATCGTTTCGTACTTGATCGTGGTCTTCTCAAACGAGTTTCTACACTCCTTCTCTACGATCATGAGGATAAATGCTTTGACCCGGGAGGTGACATGGACCATTCTATGATTGATACTTCTACGGCTTTGCCAATTGGTCTGCCTCCATTGTCTTTAGAGGATGACAATGTAATTCCCTTACCAACCCCACCTCCCGTTAATCTGGACTTCACTTGCTTTTCTGGTATTGAGAGGACCTTTTTACCATTCAAGACTTATCCTCCCGCCTCTCCTTTATTGATGTCCTCCGGGAACGAGGACAAGGTCTTTGATCCCGGTATTACATACGAGGCTTCCCCATGGACCATTTAATTCGGGGACGAGTCAGGCTCGTGACTCGGTTAATATAAACAAGCACTTTTTGGGAGGCAACCCAATTATCTATCTATTTTCACCATAAGTGTAGGGGAGCCCCGTGGTATTTCTTGCTTTCTTTCTTATCATGTGCAGGGATTAGAGCTTCAAAAACACACACTTGATGAATTTTGACGAACCGTGATTCCGTGTTCCCTTCTTCCCGGTTCTATCCTAAACTCTTTTCGATTCACTATTTTATATTTCTCAATATTAAAATAGGAATCTCTTTAGTTGTCTCTTCCTTAGCAAGATTTAAACAAAGTGCACAATGTCCTAAGTGTAGGGGAGTTTACTCCCACATGCTTAAACATTGAGGACAATGTTTATATTAAGTGTAGGGGGGACTTCTATCGAAGTTAAGTGGCCTTTTCCTTGTATTTGTCCTCATTTTAACCGGAAAATCAATTTTTCGACATTTTTCAAAATTTTTAATCTATTTTGGCCTAGTTGTAGTCTCCTTTATTTTTGTTACTTTCTAGCATTTTAATAAAATGGTTTTAGCAAGTTTAGATATCTTAGATATATTAGGCCCGTTGTGAATATTTTGACTCAACCCGAGTTTACTTATCCAAGTTCACTCTAGCTAGTATCCTTAACCATGTAGACCTTAATTGGTTTATTAGGCTAAGCATCCACGAGTCTCATTCCTTGAGATTTTAAATTGTGGAGAACGAGAAATGATAGAGTTGGTTACAAGTTTGGTAGTCTCTCATTAACTTATGTGAGTTAATTATGATCTTTTTCTCCCATCACTTGCTAATAAATTATCTGCAATAAGTAAGGTCGTACGATTTGAAAAGTTACTTAGCTTCTAGCCCAAGATCGTTTAAAAGTTGCTCGGTAATGATAAGAGTTCATAGCCAAGGCATAACTTATGAAGCGGGGCGCGAAGATTGGCGAGTCCGAAAAGGCCCTAACAAGGCATGAGGATTCCATTTTATTGCTGAAGATCCAAAGTGATGTGAAAAGCATTATTCCCAAAATCAATATGAAGGATCAAGACTCACGACGAAAAGCAATCAACTCTCATAAAGATTATGGAGAAGTCTATCCGAAAAGACCCTAACAAGGTATGAGGATAAATAGATCCAAGTCCGAAAAGGAGGCGGATCGTTTTATCTCAAAATCCCAATTAGAGATTGAAGAAATAATCATGAAGTCGTGGTCAACAAAGCTGGAGTACCCCTCAAAAGTCTCCAAGTGAAGAAACTCTATAACGAAGAGAAGACCATTATCTCAAAAACGTCTCTCGAAGATATGAAGTATGAAGTACATGCCAAATATCGGCCCGAGAAAGGTCTCAAATCGTGAACCAAGTTATGCCAAGATATAAACTTTTTGATATCCCGAGAAGCAGTTTTAAGAGATTTTGTCCTTTAGCTAACTATTGATCAAATCGTCCTACTTTGCTTTCAGCCTAAATAAATTATCGAAATAAGTCAACAATGCATCCTCGTGATCATTCAAGACATCAATAAAATATAAGAGATACTCGTAGGAATAAGGGAGTTTAAGTGATTAATTGAACCACATGAGTAAATGTTTGTTATGCTAACTTGTACTAACAATGATCTTGTTTTTAAGCTTGGCATGGGGAACGTGAAACTTGAGGGTGATGAACATTCATGACACACAAGCCCTAATATAAGTCTTAGATTTCTTTACAAGTTTCTTCCTTGTTGCATCTTGTTATTTTCTATCTTTTTGATTTTCCTTAGTTGTTTAATAAAGGCCAAGGTAGGTTGATTATGATGGAAAATGTAAAACGTGCTTTGTAACTAATGCATTGCATGAGGACATTGCAATGGTTAAGTGTAGGGGATTTGATAGGTGTGAAAACGCCCATCCTTTTTTACCACTTAATTACAATAATAACCGAGCCAAAACGTGTATTTTAGGTCATTTATGTCGGAATTATGTGTGGTTTGTGTTTTTGTTGTAATTTAGGACGAAAAAGTGAAAAGTGGAGAAAACACGGCATTCAAGGGCATTTATCGAAGAAAAAGACGAAAGATGAAGTCGAAAGATCAAGAGTGGAAAAAGAACGGAAGTCCAAGACCAATTCTGAAGATTTATCGAAGAATAAGTCAAAAGACGGAAGTTTACTAAAAGCCGAAGCACTCAAGTCTTATTTATGAAGAAATGTCGAGACGAGTTCAAAGAAATCCCGAGACAAAGTCATTAAGTCCAAGATTAACAAAAGATAAAGAAGGGAAGGACTTAACTTTGCAATTAAGGAAAAGAGGAAAGAGGGAGGAAGCTTCCTAAGCTCCTCCCTAATCACCCCTATATATAGATTAGTTCCCTTTCATTTCATGTTGTTGGTGGCTTGACAAGCCACACTTCCACCATTTTCATTTCTTGTCATTTAATTTCTTGCAATTTAATTTCATGTTATGCACTTTTAATTTCTTCAATTCAAGTAAGTCTTTTTATTTTGGAAACTTTTCTTTTAATCAAGTTCTTATCTTTAATCATCTTCTTCTCCCTTTCTTACTTTGCTTCTCTTTGATTCATGTTCATCCTTGATTTGTTTTCATCTTAATGCTTATTTGATCTAAAGTTTTCTTAAAAGTTCATCTTTTTAAAAGTTTGATTTGAAAGTTTGCTTATTTTTAAGTTTGATAAGTTGTTATTCATGCTTATTAAGTCAATTTTGGTTTAGATTCGTGCAAGTTTTAGTTTGAGCTTATTAACCATAGCTTATTGCCTTTGCTTAATTTTCGGATCAAAAAGTTAGATCGGAAAGGGTAAACCCCTTTCCAATCACGTATTCCAATCACCTTGATTGGAAAAGGGTTTTACATTCCAATCAGCATTCCAATCAACATTCCAATCAGCATTCCAATCAACATTCCAATGAGCATTCCTTTCGCATTCCTTTTACATTCCTATTTTTTTTTTTTTTGGGTAAAAGGGAATCAATACCCCGGTAAAATATATTACGCCAAAAAACATTGAGGTACAACGGATGTAGGTGAAATCCTAACATCTCAGCCGGTTACATAGGCACTTCTAATGCACATCATAAAATGTGCAGCGTATATAAGACCTACATAAGAATGACAAGCCATTCTTATGACTACCCATAAGTTGAAAAAAAAAACAAGCAAACTAAAATAGAGAAAGAATGAAGCTTGTGCTTTTCAACTCTAAAACCAAACAGCTGCTCAAGAAAGGTTACCGCCATATCACACTCTTGAACCATCGATGTACTAGTCCCAAACAAACAGTTGGTGGAAGACCCTAAAACCACGGATAGGGCAGCAAGCAAAACGCACTCACTCCAAACCTGCGTTTGTGTAGCCATATAACCGAAACTTCCAAAGAGTGAACCAATAGCGTAGAAAACTATGCACCCACAAACCATGGCTACCCATAGTAGCAGCAAACGTGGTAGAACCAAACATCTGCAAGATGTCTAGCAAACCACATCAAGCAGTGATCAAACAATTAGAAACCATGCACCATCTACAAATAGATAGCAACTTTAGACATTCATGAAGGATAAACATGCTCTGATCATCTGCTAATGCCGTGATCCATACCAGACCACAACCATCGTCTCTTTACCCTTCTTAATGATACGTTCTGAAATTAACACGGCAAACAGACCTTCATGATCTCCCCAATAAACCCACTTCCAGATCAATAAAATGATCACAAATAGAGCCCTAACAAAGGGCATCGTAAAATAATGCATCTACACCATTCAACCACCCGTAGGACCTCCATTTTCCAATGACCCAAAGCAACACCCTACGCGAGTACTGCCAGCCATCGACAAACACAGCCCACATCACGAAATGATCCCACGTAGATGATCACAACCAAAACAAAACCCTAATAAAAAGGGTTTCTAGGAATCATTCCACTCATGCGTGTCCCTAAATAAACCACATGGATAAGACAGCCACCGCAGCCCTAGATTAGGGTTTCAAGGTGCCGTCATATTACACGATCCAGAAAGATATTCAGTCAAGACGGGATTTAGGGAGACAGCAGCCACAACAAAACCCTTAATATAATCAACTGATGGAACCCTAAAGATATTAGGGTTACGGCCGGTTTTTGTTGTAAGCCTAGGGACGATTATGAAAGATGATACAGATAAAGCCATACGACGCCACCCTCAAGATAAAATCAAACCCTAATCAACCGATTGCATATCTGAATATAACATACAAATCAATGATCTTGAATTAAGATGTAATTCAAAACACAGGATACATGATTACATATAAATAGATAGATAGAGAGGCGGTTAACAAAGGAGTTTGATGGTCGGAAAAAAGTGGTGAGGGTGGCGTCGGAAATCGCCCCTAGAGGGGAGAGAACTAGGAGTTTGATAACTTTTTCCTTTTACATTCCTATTAGCATTCCAATCAGCATTCCAATCAGCATTCCAATCGACATTCCAATCAACATTCCAATTAGCATTCCAATCAACATTCCAATCAGCATTCCAATCAGCATTCCAATCAGCATTCCAATCAACATTCCAATCAGCATTCCAATCAACATTCCAATCAGCATTCCAATCAACATTCCAATCAGCATTCCAATCAACATTCCAATCAGCATTCCAATCAACATTCCAATCAACATTCCAATTAGCATTCCTATTAGCATTCCAATCAACATTCCAATCAGCATTCCAATCAGCATTCCAATCAACATTCCAATCAGCATTCCAATCAACATTCCAATCAACATTCCAATCAGCATTCCAATCAACATTCCAATCAGCATTCCAATCAACATTCCAATTAGCATTCCTATTAGCATTCCAATCAGCATTCCTATCAGCATTCCTATCAGCATTCCTTTTACTTATCGCGATTTACATTTTCATTTTACTTAGTAATAGATAACCAAACCATTTTCATTTCCACCAAGAACAACTGAGTCGCACTTTGAACCGGAAATCAATTCGATTAGACACCGAGAATAACGAACTTTCAACATAGTAAAATCCCTACATTACTGAGCTACCGGTCTAACAACTACCTTTCACCCGGTTTTTCTCCTCAAAACCAAAACCCCGCCAACAACTACAATAGAAGCAACCAAATCCCACCAAGAGCTTCTAATCCTTATCACCCACCCGCCCAACAAACCCCACCCATTACTCCCGATGTTGAAGCCATCATGAGAACCCAAGGTGAGCAAATCAAGAATCTGCAGAGCCAAATTATCAATCTTAAAGGAGATATCACAAAGCAAGGAAATGAGATTAGATCCGAGCTTCGAGATAATATTCAATCCTCCTTCAACAATCAAACCAATGATTTGAAGAATATGCTTGCTAGTTTCTTGCCCCCAGCTCAACCTTCTTCTTCAAGTTCTCTACCTTCAAACACCGTCACCAGTCCGCGAGCTAATGTGAGTGCTATTACTACTCGTAGTGGGATTACCATTGTCGATCCACCAATCCCACCCCCATCATCTACACCTCCTCCACCACCATGTATCCCTACTCCTCCTACACCTAGTATTAGTGCACCCTTACCGTCTCCGCCTCGTCATGACGATGTACCTAGGAAGGACCCTTCAACATCTCAACCTCTACCTGCTACACCTGCACCTTCACCACCCAAACCCAATATCCCTTATCCTTCTCGTTTAGGCAAGACCAAACTGCTAACTAAGGATGACTCTGAAGTGACACGCTATGTGAAGATGATCTCTCAGATGAACTTCAACATTAGCTTTCTTGAAGCACTTGTCCACATGCCCAAATTTGTTAAAGCATTTAAGGAATTGCTTAACAAGAAGGATAAGCTGATTGAACTCGCCAACACACGCTTAAATGAAAACTGCTCTGCAGTTATTCTTAAAGAACTTCCAGAAAAGCTTGGAGATCCTGGTCGTTTTGTGTTGCCTTGCGTGTTCAACAAAACTGAAGAATTTACTGCCCTTGCTGATCTCGGGGCTAGTATTAATCTTATGCCTTTGAGTGTTTGGAAAACACTATCATTGCCTGACCTCACTCCAACGAAGATGACTCTCGAACTTGCAAATCGCACTCTCGCTTACCCCGTTGGTATAGCCGAAGACGTGTTCATCAAAGTTGGCACATTTACTTTCCCGGTCGACTTTGTGGTTGTTGATTATGAAATGGACCCTCGTATTCCTTTAATACTTGGTCGGCCATTCTTGAGAACCGGACGAGCTTTAGTTGATGTGGCCGAAGGTGAGTTAATCTTAAGAGTCGGGGATGCTGCACAGGTTTTCAAAATGGGGAAGCTCACAAGTAAATCCTTTGGAGGCAGAGAATCAGTGAATATGATTAACGTGCATGATGACTTTGTTGTCTACAACAATCCTCTATTCGATTCTTGCATCGATAATCCACTTTTTCATGATGATGTGGATGATTCTCTCCCTACTTTGGAACCTTCTCCCATTTATGATTCTCCACCGATCTTCGATGCTTATGATGATGATGATTCTAGCTCAGATTCGGATGATTATGATGACCTTACTTCTGAGTATCCCGATCTGCCCACGTATGATGATTTCGATGAGGCTGATACTCTTTCGAGCGATTCTTCACATGATGAAGATCCTCCACCATCACTCGATCCTACTTTAGAGGATTACTCATTTGAGGAAGACTTCTCTACGTTTCTCAGTACTTACTTCCCTCATGAGAGTGATGCTCCTTCTTATGATTTTGAAGATTATTGTCTTGATCCTACTTTGGATTTGAAGAACATTCTTTCTAAGGAGAAGAAATTGGTCGACACCCATATCCGCAGCACGTATGATTTAACACCTCTTTGTCCCCTTTCTGAGGACGAGGTTGTGCTTTTTCGCGGATCTTCCTCCCATTCTGCTGAGCCTGAGTGCTATTTTCCCCTAAAGGAAAAGGTGTTCGACCCCGGTATCGATATTCTGCATCCATCTCAGTATCCACCTGATGAAATAAAAGGAAAAAACTTTGGAACTATTGAAGACATGCTTGCACCTCACCATACTTGCTTCCACCGTGCTCCATCGCTGCTTAAGGGAACCTTGCCTATTCTTCTTTGGCTTGCCTTGTTCGCCTTAAGCTTCTGCTATTTGATGGACGAAAACTATGTCTTTGATCCTGGTGGATATGTTTCATGCTTCTTCCTATGATGATCAAGGTCGAGTCAGGCTCACGACTCGGTTAACAAAAATCAAGCGCTTCTTGGGGAGGCAACCCATGCATCTATCTTTTCGCTTTCTTAATCATAAGTGTAGGGGAGACCCGTTGGTTTGCTATTTCCTCTCCTCTTTTAATCAGGGATTCGAGCACTCAATGATCCACTCTTGATGATTCTTGACGACCCGTGATTCCATGTCTCCATTATCCCGGTTCTATCCTAAACTCTTTTCGATTCACTATTTTATATTTTCTCAATAATAAAATAGGAATCTCTTTAGTTTTCTTTTCCTTAGCGAGATTTAAACAAAGTGCACAATGTCCTAAGTGTAGGGGAGTTTACTCTCACATGCTTAAACATTGAGGACAATGTTTATGTTAAGTGTAGGGGGGACTTCTATCGAAGTTAAGTGGTCTTTTCCTTGTATTTGTCCTCATTTTAACCGGAAAATCAATTTTTTCGACATTTTTCAAAATTTTTGATCTATTTTGGCCTATTAGTTTTTCCCTTTGTGTATTTATTTTTCTTTCCTTGCTAGAATAAATGTTTAATAAAGTGGATTTAATTTTCAAACGTTGTGAATCATTTGACTCAACCCGAGTTTACTTATCTAAGTTACTCGAGCTAGTATCCTTAACGTGTTTAAGTCAAGTTTTGCTAGGCTTTTATATAGGGAGCTATAAAACGCGAAAGTCTTAACTCTCACGGGTTAAGAACAAGAACTTTTCGCAAGTTCCTATAATTGATCCTAGAGAGTCGTTTATCAAGGGAACTTTAAAACGCGAATTCTAAACTTTAAAAAGTCTAAGAATTTGCAAGATCCTATAGGCAACTCGAAAACCCAAAACTTTGATTTAATAGGCTAAGCATCCACGAGTCTCATTCTTTGAGATTTTAAATTGTGGAGAACGAGAGATGATAGAGTCAATTATAAGTTTGATATTCTTTCGTGAATTTATGTGAGTTAATTATGAGACTATTCTCCCATCGCTTGCTAATAAATTTATCTGCAATAAATAAGGTTGTACGATTTGAAAAGTTACTTAGCTTCTAGCCCAAGATCATTTAAAAGTTGCTCGGTATGGATTAGAGTTCATAGCCAAGGCATAACTTATTGAAGCGGGATGCGAAGATTGGCGAGTCCGAAAAGGCCCTAACAAGGCATGAGGGCTATATTTTGTTGCTAAAGATCCAAAGTGATGTGAAGAACCATTTATCGAAAATCAATATGAAGGATCGAGACACACGACGTAAAGCAAAAACTCCCCAAAAGTCATGGAGAAGTGTATCCGAAAAGACCCTAACAAGGTATGAGGATAAATAGATCCAAGTCATAAAAGGAGGCGGATCGTTGTATATCAAAGTCCAAAATAAAGATTGGAGAAAAATGAAGAAGTCGTGGTCCATATATGAAGAATCTCTCAAAATTTCAAGTGAAGAAATTCCTATTATGAAGAGAAGACCATTATTTCATGAACGTCTCTCGAGGTTTGAAGTATGAAGTCGCTGCCAAATATCGGTCCGAGAAAGGTCTCAAATCGCGAAACGAGTTATGCCAAGATATGAACTTTATGAGGTCCCGAGAAGCAGTTTTAAAAGATTTTGTCCTTTAGCTAACTATTGATTAAATCGTTCACTTTATTTTCGGACTAAATAACTATCGAAATAAGTCAAACAATGCATCCTCGTGATCATTCAAGACAACAATAAAATATAAGAGATACACCTAGGAATAACGGAGTCTAAGTGAATAATTGGCCCACATAGGTTCGTGTTAGTTTGCTAACTTATAATAACAATGATCTCGTTTTTAAGTTTGGTTTGGAGAAAGTGAAAACTTGAGGATGATGATTATTCATAACATTTCCAAAACCCAAGGTATGATTTTGATTTCTTTACTTTGTATGTTTATAATTTTCTATCTCGTTAATAAAAGCCAACGTGGATTAATTATGATGAAAAATGTAAATGTGCTTTGTAACTAATGCATTGCATGAGGACATTGCAATGGTCAAGTGTAGGGGATTTGATAGGTGTGTAAACACCCATCTTTTCTACCACTTAATTACAATAATAACCGAGCCAAAACGTGTATTTTATGTCTTTTATGTCGGAATTATGCGTGGTTTGTGTTTTTGTTGTGATTTAGGACGAAAAGGTGAAAAGTGGAGAAAACACGGGCATTCACGGGCTTTTATTGAAGAAAAAGATGAAAGACGAAGTCGAGAAGTCAAGAGTGCAAAAAGAACGGAAGTCCAAGACCAATTCTGAAGATTTATCGAAGAAAAAGTCGAAAGACGGAAGTTTACTTAAAGCCGAATAACTTAAGTCTATTTTATTGAAGAATTAAAAGACGAGTTCAAATAAATCCCGAGCCACAAGTCATTAGAGTCCAAGTTTAAAGAAGATTAGAAGAATAAAGGACTAATGGTGCAATTAATGAAGATTAAAGGCTTAAGGACCTAATGACGCAATTAAGAAGAAAGGAAGGAGGGGAGGAAGCTTCCTAATCCTCCCCTATATATAGATTAGGCTAGTTAATTATTTTTCTTTGTTGGCTAAGTGTGACAATTAGTCTTCCACCATTTATTTACCTTGCACCTTTAAATTCATGTCATTTAAATACTTGTCAAATTTAAATACCTTGTCTTGCACCTTAAATTCCTTTAATTTCAAGTAAGTTTCTATTTAATTCTTGTCAGTCTTTATTTTATCTTGTTAATCTCCTATCTACCTTTCTTAATCTTTGATTTTTATGTTTACTTTTGTGTTCATGTTCATGTTCTTATTTTGATCAAAGTGGGTTTTGATTATTGTGGTTAGATTTGTTAGTTTTATTGATTTGGATAGTTTGTTTATGATTATTGAATGTTTTGTTATTAGTTTGGTTTAATCTTGTGTTTGATTTTGGTTAAATTTGTGGTTAGATTCGTGTTACTGTATTTCCCTGTTCTTCGGGGGTGTTTGTTTTTGTTACTGTGATTCCCAGGAAAGTTCCGGACCAAAGTCTTCCGAATCAAGAGAAGAAAGTCTTTCATTCGGAACATTAGAAGTTCCGAACGAGCAACGACTTCCGAACCAAGCCAGCTCACTCGGAAGAGTTCCGAATCAAGCTATCTTGTTCACTCGGAAGAGTTCCGAATAAAGACTTCCGAATCAAGATCTTCCGAACCAAGGCTTTGAGCTTCATTCGGAACATTCAAAAGTTCCGAACCAAAAGTTCCGAACCAAGAAGTTCCGAAAAAAGGCTTGGGGTTAATTGGTTCCGGATCAAGGAATACTTCCGAATCAGGAAGTTCCGGATCAAAAGTTCCGAACCAGAGGGTGTTCATTCGGAACATCAAAAAGTTCCGAACCAGAGGGCTTCACTCGGAAGAGTTCCGAATCAGCAAGAACTTCCGAATCAGGACAACTTCCGAACCAAAGTTCCGGATCAAGAAAGGTTCATTCGGAAGAGTTCCGAATCAAGGGTTATCCAGAACTTCCGAATCAAGGGGTTGAATCAGCATAAGTTCCGAACGAAAGATTGTTTTGGATAAGTGACATATTCAGAATAATTTGTTCCGGATCAAGGATTTTGGTAATACTCTAAGCGAAGAAGAATCATTCTGAACGAAGGTGACATTCCGGATGAGTGATTGTTCCGGACGAAGGATTGTTCCAAATGAGATGTATTCAGGTTTTTTTTTAGTTTTTGTTTTTAAGTTTCTGTCTTTAATTTTCAAGCTTTATTTTTCCCGCCTTTTCCTAGTCGCACTTTAAGTTTACTAGCCTTAGACTTATTTTAGCCTTGCCTTAGTTTAAGTTTTAGTTGCATTTCAAGTTTGCCTTAGATAGTTTTAAGTTTGCGTTATTTACGTTTAGTGCCCTTTAATTCTCATCACGTTTTAAATTCTTGCACTTACTTTAAATTAGTTTTAGATTTACTTTAATTGCACTTTTACTTTAAAGTTTCGCACTTTTATTTTAAAAACAACCAAAATATTCTTTTTCACCAAAAACAATAGAGTCATACTTTAAGCCAATAATCAATTCGATTAGACACACATCAAACGAACTTTAATTTTTATACGGGCAAAAGCCTTTCATTAAAATGGCGCCGCTGCCGGCTCTTTTCGTAAAGATTAACGGTTTTCTGTGAAAGACGCGTTGCTTTTTGGGATCCGTTCACTTTTGAGCGTTACTTTTCTTGCATAAAAAATTCAAAAAATTCATAAAAATTAAAAATTGATAAAAATCCATAAAAATTAAAAATTTCAAAAATACAAAAAGATTTTCTCTTTATTGTGTATATATATTGTCTTTGTGTTTGGTTTCTTTTTCTTTTGCATTTTCAGGTGTATGCGTACTAGATCTTCTAATTATCAAGAGCCCGAGACTCAAGAAGATTTAAGTATGTCAGGTGTCAACAACAATATTCCACCGCACCTCAATAATAACAACAATGTTCTTCCACAACCCGATCTTCGGACAATGGAGGAGCTTTGTCAACCTACCATGTTTGGACGAGGAGTACCGATTGCGCCGATGCAAATCAACGCTCCTGAGTTTTCGTTGAAGCACCACATGATTCAGCAAGTACAAACTAACCCATTTCGTGGATTGCCTGATGATGATGCCAACAAACACCTCGACAAGTTCATTACAATCACCCAAAGCATGAAGTTGTCTGGTGCCACAATGGATGTTCTTCGCCTACAACTCTTCCCACATACTTTATCACATCATGCCGAGAAATGGTTTGATCGTCTCCCGAAGAATTCTATTCAAACTTGGGATGACATGACTCAACGCTTTTTATCGCGCTACTTTCCACCATCCATGGTCACAAGCCTTCGCAATCAAATCAGCGGTTTCATGCAAGAACCTGATGAATCTCTTTTTGATGCTTGGGAAAGATATAATGTCTTGATTGATCGTTGTCCAAACCACAACATGCTTCCAGTCACATTGATTGATACTTTCTACAACGGATTGACTTTTCGAGATCGTGATACGATTAATGCAGCCGCCGGTGGCACATTTATGAAAAGGAGACCCAAGGAGTGTAGAGAACTAATTGAGAACATGACTACTCACCACAAAACTGGGATTCCTCTGCTTCTTCAAGAAACAACCCGAGAGTCAATGTTCCTTCCACCTCAGCAAACCCTGAAATGACAAAACTCACCCGCATGATGACTGAAATGAGCAAAAGTATTACGCTTCTCGCTTCAAACCAACAACAACAACAAGCTAAAGCGGTTGCTAATCCTTGTGAAACATGCGGCGGTCCTCACTCATACACCGATTGTCCTTCTACACAAGGAAATCCGGAAAATGTGTATGCAGCTTATAGTAATTATTCACCGGAAAATTACCAAGCTCGACCTCAAGGGGATAGAAATTTGCTGAGCTACCGGTCCAACAACTACCTTTCACCCGGTTTTTCTCCTCAAAACCAAAACCCCGCCAACAACTACAATAGAAGCAACCAAATCCCACCAAGAGCTTCTAATCCTTATCACCCACTCGCCCAACAAACCCCACCCATTACTCCCGATGTTGAAGCCATCATGAGAACCCAAGGTGAGCAAATCAAGAATCTACAGAGCCAAATTATCAATCTTAAAGGAGATATCACAAAGCAAGGAAATGAGATTAGATCCGAGCTTCGAGATAATATTCAATCCTCCTTCAGTAATCAAACCAAGGATTTGAAGAATATGCTTGCTAGTTTCTTGCCCCCAGCTCAACCTTCTTCTTCAAGTTCTCTACCTTCAAACACCGTCACCAATCCGCGAGCTAATGTGAGTGCTATTACTACTCGTAGTGGGATTACCATTGTCGATCCACCAATCCCACCCCCATCATCTACACCTCCTCCACCACCATGTATCCCTACTCCTCCTACACCTAGTATTAGTGCACCCTTACCGTCTTCGCCTCGTCATGACGATGTACCTAGGAAGGACCCTTCAACATCTCAACCTCTACCTGCTACACCTGCACCTTCACCACCCAAACCCAATATCCCTTATCCTTCTCGTTTAGGCAAGACCAAACTGCTAACTAAGGATGACTCTGAAGTGACACGCTATGTGAAGATGATCTCTCAGATGAACTTCAACATTAGCTTTCTTGAAGCACTTGTCCACATGCCCAAATTTGTTAAAGCATTTAAGGAATTGCTTAACAAGAAGGATAAGCTGATTGAACTCGCCAACACACGCTTAAATGAAAACTGCTCTGCAGTTATTCTTAAAGAACTTCCGGAAAAACTTGGAGATCCCAGTCGTTTTGTGTTGCCTTGCGTGTTCAACAAAACTGAAGAATTTACTGCCCTTGCTGATCTCGGGGCTAGTATTAATCTTATGCCTTTGAGTGTTTGGAAAACACTATCATTGCCCGACCTCACTCCAACGAAGATGACTCTCGAACTTGCAAATCGCACTCTCGCTTACCCCGTTGGTATAGCCGAAGACGTGTTCATCAAAGTTGGCACATTTACTTTCTCGGTCGACTTTGTGGTTGTTGATTATGAAATGGACCCTCGTATTCCTTTAATACTTGGTCGGCCATTCTTGAGAACCGGACGAGCTTTAGTTGATGTGGCCGAAGGTGAGTTAATCTTAAGTGTCGGGGATGCTCCACAGGTTTTCAAAATGGGGAAGCTCACAAGTAAATCCTTTGGAGGCAGAGAATCAGTGAATATGATTAACGTGCATGATGACTTTGTTGTCTATAACAATCCTCTATTCGATTCTTGCATCGATAATCCACTTTTTCATGATGATGTGGATGATTCTCTCCCTACTTTGGAACCTTCTCCCATTTATGATTCTCCACCGATCTTCGATGCTTATGATGATGATGATGATTCTAGCTCAGATTCGGATGATTATGATGATCTTACTTCTGAGTATCCCGATCTGCCTACGTATGATGATTTCGATGAGGCTGATACTCTTTCGAGCGATTCTTCACATGATGAAGATCCTCTACCATCACTCGATCCTACTTTGGACGATTATTCATTTGAGGAAGACTTCTCTACGTTTCTCAATACTTACTTCCCTCATGAGAGTGATGCTCCTTCTTATGATTTTGAAGATTATCGTCTTGATCCTACTTTGGATTTGAAGAACATTCTTTCTAAGGAGAAGAAATCGATCGACACCCATATCCGCAACACGTATGATTTAACACCTCTTTGTCCCCTTTCTGAGGACGAGGTTGTGCTTCTTCGCGGATCTTCCTCCCATTCTGCTGAGCCTGAGTGCTATTTTCCCCTAAAGGAAAAGGTGTTCGACCCCGGTATTGATATTCTGCAGCCATCTCAGTATCCACCTGATGAAATAAAAGGAAAAATCTTTGGAACTATTGAAGACATGCTTGCACCTCACCATACTTGCTTCCACCATGCTCCATCGCTGCTTAAGGGAACCTTGCCTATTCTTCTTTGGCTTGCCTTGTTCGCCTTAAGCTTCTGCTATTTGATGGACGAAAACTATGTCTTTGATCCTGGTGGATATGTTTCATGCTTCTTCCTATGATGATCAAGGTCGAGTCAGGCTCACGACTCGGTTAACAAAAATCAAGCGCTTCTTGGGAGGCAACCCATGCATCTATCTTTTCGCTTTCTTTATCATAAGTGTAGGGGAGACCTGTTGGTTTGCTATTTTCTCTCCTCTCTTAATCAGGGATTCGAGCACTCAATGATCCACTCTTGATGATTCTTGACGACCCGTGATTCCATGTCTCCATTATCCCGGTTCTATCCTAAACTCTTTCCGATTCACTATTTTATATTTTCTCAATAATAAAATAGGAATCTCTTTAGTTGTCTTTTCCTTAGTGAGATTTAAACAAACTGCACAATGTCCTAAGTGTAGGGGAGTTTACTCCCACATGCTTAAATATTGAGGACAATGTTTATGTTAAGTGTAGGGGAGACTTCTATCGAAGTTAAGTGGTCTTTTCCTTGTATTTTTCCTCATTTTAACCGGAAAATCAATTTTTTCGACATTTTTCAAAATTTTTGATCTATTTTGGCCTATTAGTTTTTCCCTTTGTGTATTTATTTTTCTTTCCTTGCTAGAATAAATGTTTAATAAAGTGGATTTAATTTTCAAACGTTGTGAATCATTTGACAAAACCCGAGTTTACTTATCTAAGTTACTCGAGCTAGTATCCTTAACGTGTTTAAGTCAAGTTTTGCTAGGCTTTTATATAGGGAGCTATAAAACGCGAAAGTCTTAACTCTCACGGGTTAAGAACAAGAACTTTTCGCAAGTTCCTATAATTGATCCTAGAGAGTAGTTTATCAAGGGAACTTTAAAACGCGAAACTTTAAAAAGTCTAAGAATTTGCAAGATCCTATAGGCAACTCGAAAACCCAAAACTTTGATTTAATAGGCTAAGCATCCACGAGTCTCATTCTTTGAGATTTTAAATTGTGGAGAACGAGAGATGATAGAGTCAATTATAAGTTTGATATTCTTTCGTGAATTTATGTGAGTTAATTATGAGCCTATTCTCCCATCGCTTGCTAATAAATTTATCTGCAATAAATAAGGTTGTACGATTTGAAAAGTTACTTAGCTTCTAGCCCAAGATCGTTTAAAAGTTGCTCGGTATGGATTAGAGTTCATAGCCAAGGCATAACTTATTGAAGCGGGATGCGAAGATTGGCGAGTCCGAAAAGGCCCTAACAAGGCATGAGGGCTATATTTTGTTGCTAAAGATCCAAAGTGATGTGAAGAACCATTTATCGAAAATCAATATGAAGGATCGAGACACACGACGTAAAGCAAAAACTCCCCAAAAGTCATGGAGAAGTGTATCCGAAAAGACCCTAACAAGGTATGAGGATAAATAGATCCAAGTCATAAAAGGAGGCAGATCGTTGTATATCAAAGTCCAAAATAAAGATTGGAGAAAAATGAAGAAGTCGTGGTCCATATATGAAGAATCTCTCAAAATTTCAAGTGAAGAAATTCCTATTATGAAGAGAAGACCATTATTTCATGAACGTCTCTCGAGGTTTGAAGTATGAAGTCGCTGCCAAATATCGGTCCGAGAAAGGTCTCAAATCGCGAAACGAGTTATGCCAAGATATGAACTTTATGAGGTCCCGAGAAGCAGTTTTAAAAGATTTTGTCCTTTAGCTAACTATTGATTAAATCGTTCACTTTATTTTCGGACTAAATAACTATCGAAATAAGTCAAACAATGCATCCTCGTGATCATTCAAGACAACAATAAAATATAAGAGATACACCTAGGAATAAGGGAGTCTAAGTGAATAATTGGCCCACATGAGTCCGTGTTAGTTTGCTAACTTATAATAACAATGATCTCGTTTTTAAGCTTGGTTTGGAGAAAGTGAAAACTTGAGGATGATGATTATTCATAACATTTCCAAAACCAAGGTATGATTTTGATTTCTTTACTTTGTATGTTTATAATTTTCTATCTCGTTAATAAAAGCCAACGTGGATTAATTATGATGAAAAATGTAAACGTGCTTTGTAACTAATGCATTGCATGAGGACATTGCAATGGTCAAGTGTAGGGGATTTGATAGGTGTGTAAACACCCATCTTTTCTACCACTTAATTACAATAATAACCGAGCCAAAACGTGTATTTTATGTCTTTTATGTCGGAATTATGCGTGGTTTGTGTTTTTGTTATGATTTAGGACGAAAAGGTGAAAAGTGGAGAAAACACGGGCATTCACGGGCTTTTATTGAAGAAAAAGATGAAAGACGAAGTCGAGAAGTCAAGAGTGCAAAAAGAACGGAAGTCCAAGACCAATTTTGAAGATTTATCGAAGAAGAAGTCGAAAGACGGAAGTTTACTTAAAGCCGAAGAACTCAAGTCTAATTTATTGAAGAATTAAAAGACGAGTTCAAAGAAATCCCGAGCCACAAGTCACTAGAGTCCAAGTTTAAAGAAGATTAGAAGAATAAAGGACTAATGGTGCAATTAATGAAGATTAAAGGCTTAAGGACCTAATGACGCAATTAAGAAGAAAGGAAGGAGGGGAGGAAGCTTCCTAATCCTCCCCTATATATAGATTAGGCTAGTTAATTATTTTTCATTGTTGGCTAAGTGTGACAATTAGTCTTCCACCATTTATTTACCTTGCACCTTTAAATTCATGTCATTTAAATACTTGTCAAATTTAAATACCTTGTCTTGCACCTTAAATTCCTTTAATTTCAAGTAAGTTTCTATTTAAATTCTTGTCAATCTTTATTTTATCTTGTTAATCTTATTAATCTTTGATTTTTATGTTTACTTTTGTGTTCATGTTCATGTTCTTATTTTGATCAAAGTGGGTTTTGATTATTGTGGTTAGATTTGTTAGTTTTATTGATTTAGATAGTTTGTTTATGATTATTGAATGTTTTGTTATTAGTTTGGTTTAATCTTGTGTTTGATTTTGGTTAAATTTGTGGTTAGATTCGTGTTACTGTATTTCCCTGTTCTTCGGGGGTGTTTGTTTCTGTTACTGTGATTCCCAGGAAAGTTCCGGACCAAAGTCTTCCGAATCAAGAGAAGAAAGTCTTTCATTCGGAACATTAGAAGTTCCGAACGAGCAACGACTTCCGAACCAAGCCAGCTCACTCAGAAGAGTTCTGAATCAAGCTATCTTGTTCACTCAGAAGAGTTCCGAATAAAGACTTCCGAATCAAGATCTTCCGAACCAAGGCTTTGAGCTTCATTCGGAACATTCAAAAGTTCCGAACAAAAAGTTCCGAACCAAGAAGTTCCGAACGAAGGCTTGGGGTTAATTAGTTCCGGATCAAGGAAAACTTACGATATAGGAAGTTCCGGATCAAAAGTTCCGAACCAGAGGGTGTTCATTCGGAACATCAAAAAGTTCCGAACCAGAGGGCTTCACTCGGAAGAGTTCCGAATCAGCAAGAACTTCCGAATCAGGACAACTTCCGAACCAAAGTTCCGGATCAAGAAGTTCCGGATCAAGAAAGGTTCATTCGGAAGAGTTCCGAATCAAGGGTTATCCAGAACTACCGAATCAAGGGGTTGAATCAGCATAAGTTCCGAACGAAAGATTGTTTTGGATAAGTGACATATTCAGAATAATTTGTTCCGGATCAAGGATTTTGGTAATACTCCAAGCGAAGAAGAATCATTCCGAACGAAGGTGACATTCCGGATGAGTGATTGTTCCGGACGAAGGATTGTTCCAAATGAGTTGTATTCAGGGTTTTTTTAGTTTTTGTTTTTAAGTTTCTGTCTTTAATTTTCAAGCTTTATTTTTCCCGCCTTTTCCTAGTCGCACTTTAAGTTTACTAGCCTTAGACTTATTTTAGCCTTGTCTTAGTTTAAGTTTTAGTTGCATTTTAAGTTTGCCTTAGATAGTTTTAAGTTTGCGTTATTTACGTTTAGTGCCCTTTAATTCTTGTCACGTTTTTAATTCTTGCACTTACTTTAAATTAGTTTTAGATTTACTTTAATTGCACTTTTACTTTAAAGTTTCGCACTTTTATTTTAAAAACAACCAAAATATTCTTTTTCACCAAAAACAATAGAGTCATACTTTAAGCCAATAATCAATTCGATTAGACACACATCAAACGAACTTTAATTTTTATACGGGCAAAAGCCTTTCATTACTATGACAAAGTTACATATCTTTTCAGTCTTACTAATTTAATTTTTTGATTATGTATCTCGATCAGAATACTTTTTAAATAAGACGAACCAGCCACCACTTGCTGCGATGTTTCCACACCAAAAGTTGATGCACCCTTATACTTGTAAAGGTTGTCAACCTGCATTTTATTAGTACTTTTGATAACCTTATAGTAATAGACCGCTCATGCTATTATTTATAGATAGATAATGTAGTATATGTATTAAGAAATGTAAACGGTTCGAAAAATGACCCAAATAGACATATATAAACTGATACACGTGTGAGTAGCTCACCTTATCGAGGTCTCCTGTCAGTGTGAGTCTTCTGGTCTCCTGTCAGCAGGCTTGGTTTTGATTACCCTGAGTTTTAGCGGTCCTAGATTGCTGGGAAATACTACATCAGCCAACTGTCTGTTGCTCCAAAAATGCAGCTTGCAACAACAGCCCAAGTGAGTCCATGAAGATAAACGGGAAGGACCGGGTTTCAGCCAAACCCATAAGCTTTTGGGGCAGCAACACCTAACGCGAGTGAGGGTGGGTGCAGTTAGTGAGAATCTGGTTGCATCAGGTAAAGTGAACATAGAACTTGTTATCCACCTGAAAATAGTGGTATTCCCCTAAAAACAAAAAACATGGGCAACTTCTCACGAGGGTTTAACAATATTGGACTGCCAATAACTCAGGGAATCTATTTTCTCATCTCGGGATTCATCTAATACAGACCATAAAAGAGACAAATGTACTGAGATGACCTGTCACCATAGCCTGCAACTTCACCAATACTTTCAATGCCCTTAATTGCTATGCAATCATAAAATAGTGAAACACAATTTATTGATATATCTATTTACTATGTGAGGTCATGGTGCACGCAGTCCGGCTCAGCACAAACATACTCTTTTCTTGACTTGAATATCGTCTGGCCTTTGCTTTAGCTTCCATTGAATGTTGTGGCCTCTCATGTGGAGTTGAAGGTTCTGATCTCTCTGAGATCCTTTATGGAAAGCTTCACATATATATATCGATTCGTGGCCATTAATGTCCTTGCCAAGGCCACTACTTCAGCATGAGGGTCTAGTTCAGAATTGTTTACAAACAATATATCATATTCAACTTTCAGATTTGCACTTGGCTAATAAGAAGCAAAATATTACTATAAAAAGAAGGGGTTTGTGTAGCTTGCCTGGATTTTGAGGGAGGTTGCGTTTCTTCTTTGATGCCATGGTTGTAGGATGAACACTCCCCTTTAGTAAACCCAATTTTGCTACCATCATCGTGTACATCACTTGAACCTCCACCACCATCGTGTACATGACCAACGACTGCCTTCATATCATCTCCCACTAATAAGAGATCAGGTTTATAAAAAAAAGGTATTATGATTGATTGTGAATCAAAGATCAAAGATCAAAGATGAGATCAATGATCAAAGATCAAAGATCAAAGATCAAAGATCAAGATCAAAGATCAAAGACCAAGATCAATTTCGTATGTTTTTTTATTAGGGTTTACCTGTCGTCATTTAGAGAGATATGGAGGTCTTCTATGTTTGTGTGTGTTTTTGACCAGACGCCTATGGTATAAAAAATGAAAAAAAATAAAGTTTATAATTACTATATATAGTCGCGGTATAAAAACGTGGTTTTTCTAAATTGCGGCCCGCTTTTTCTAAATTGCATTTTCGTAAGTATTTTTGGAAAGCTTTTGAGATTTTTTAGCTAACAAACAAATATTATTGGTTTAGAGGTGCCATGTCACATATGACATGGATTAGGGGTGTGGTATCAAGTCATAGTTATACCTATATATAATATATATATATATATATATATATATATATATATATATATATATATATATATATATATATATATATATATATATATATATATATATATATATATATATATATATATATAATATATATATATATATATATATATATATATAATATATATATAATATATATATATATATATATATATATATATATATATATATATATATATATATATATATATATATATAATATATATATATATATATATATATATATATATATCTATATATATATATATATATATATATATATATATATATATATAATATATATATTATATATATATATATATATGATATAATATATATATATATATTAATATATATATATAATATATATATAGTATATATAT